>JAYKKI010000034.1:19790000-20147500 GCA_039881145.1 Druceiella hillmani | reverse complement strand
GTTGAGTCCTTATAAACAACAAGTGGCAGCAAGTTAAATGAATACAAGCTCTGCAAAGGTCACACAAAAATCTGGGTGACAAGTGGCCACAGGAAGCTTCATGTCTTGCCAATAGGTGGAAATAAAGAAACAAAATTCTAGTTCTATTCCTGAATTGTACAGTATAATAAGAGTCTGGAATCGTGTGAACGAATAGTGAGTTGGACAATATTACTATTCTAGGAATAACGTATAACCAGATATTTAAAAGAAAAAGCTATCAACCGTTAAGAAATTTTTTCTCCGAAAAGTTTCTTCCGACCTAGCAAAAAAAGACATTTTAAAAAAGGAAACCTCGCGCTATGGGTCTAAAGACTGAATGTAGTTGTATAAGTACGAATATTATGTGTATATATATATATATATATAATATATATATATATATATATATATATATATATATATATATATATATCCATCACTGATCAACATCGCAATTTATCACTTCAGGGATTTAAAGACTGAAGTAAAATTTATTTGTGCTTTATGGTTCTACAAAAATTGAAGCTATGCGAAAAACGTCTTTGGTCACGACCATACCTGTTCAATTAGCTATACAGTTTGTCTTGAATTACATTGATCGACGCGAAATGAAATCAAAGTTTCTCGTTGATATTTTTATTTTTATGGAATGTAATGGAAGTCATATTTGCATATTATTTATGGATGAAAAACTTATTGAATATTGTTTTTACATATTTATTTATGGATGAAAACTTTGTTGAATATTGTTTTTACACAATCAAGTATTCCCACTCGTTTTTACTTCTTTTCTATGTAGGTAAATTATAAATACATCAGAGCCCAGTCACGGTTCGTGATTATAAAAATGAGCAATGATGTAATTGTGACCTTGGCTAGATTGATATTTTCGGTTGCTACGGATGCAAAGTGTAATTTTTTTACTAATTGCTTTATAAGTAATGTACTTGGTTGATTTTATTATCACCAGCATGCTTTATAACTCACTAATAGAACTCAATTGAATTTGATTGATATCAGCCGTGTTTAATCATTATTAGCAATTATTGAGAAGACTCGTACTCAGCACTCTAACACCTCCCTATAAAGTATGAACTTAACTTTCTGCTAATGTAGCAACCGATTTAATTTTCATTATCATCAATTAATTTTCATAAACGACTTAATTGTTTCCCAATGTAAATACAATACAGAATTGTGGGTTTAATAGCTGTTAATTTTTTTCGGTATTTTCCCGAAAATATGAGATGAAAATAATATGTAATATAGTTGATAGTAATAATCAATTAATATAGTTGATTTGGGCCCTTATTATACAGATAGATTTTATTTTCCAGTAATACTTTTTTTTTCAATTTCCGAAATTTTTGCAATCAATAAATTTAAAGGTTTCATTGTTATAAACAAAACACCTTAACAAAAATAACTTAAGGAAAACCCTAAATTATACTCTCGTTTATATCGCAAGTTTGCTTTTGAACCGATTCCAGATTAATAACTCACGTTATCATGTGTATGAATTAGGTATGTGAACGGGTTTTAGATAACATTATCATGTATATGAATTTAGAGGCCTGCAATTTAATAGGTTTCGCGAGAAAAAAGGAGTAAACATTGAAGTAATTATTCATATAATTAGAAGTGACGATATTTATTTCTTGCGAATAGAATTATTTACTTTATGGTTTTTTCTTTCTTTTTTTTCTTTTATCTTTTAGTTATATTAAAAAACAACAAATAACCTGTGACATTTGTTCAGTGACACTCAGCCACAGGTACGCAGTACCTGTGACACTTGTCCTATTTACTTTTTTTTAATTTGTACCTAATGTCCTAACTAAACAAATGAGTACTTGTAGGACCTACTAAGTTAATAAAACCATTTTTTTGACTTCTGCCTTTTTTCTATAATATTTTTCGTTCAGCTGGTAGTTTTGTATAACGCATTAATTTTTTTACAAGAATTTTCAATACCGGTATACCAAACCTAGTATATTTGATGAATAGTTAATATTTTACACTAATACCTAGTTATAGTCCTGTAAAAATGTGACTTGTGTGTCATACTTGAGATAATAGATAACTCTTAATTACTTAGGTTCCGGTGAGAAAATTGCATTTTTAGATTTTTTCACAATTCTTGATAATGTGTTGCATACATGATCTACAATTGTCCCAAATTCTAAATTTATAGTTTAATGAGAGGTGATCTGTAGGTTTATATAGGAGTCAATGAGCGAGTCTCAAAAATGCGACAGTTTTGGAGAAAATTTGTCCTAAATGGCTTAAGCTAAGATTTAAATTTTCACGTTAATACACTCCACAAAATTTTCCTTCGCTTGTTCGACGAAGAAAACAGTTATGGACATAGAAGAAATGGCTCGGAATGTTTCGTGTAAATATACATTTTCGCATATTTTACTGACAAATAATATCTTATAAAATTTTGTCACTAAAGTGTTAAGGTAAGAATATATTAAAATATACGGTCCTATAAGATTGAAGTTCGGTTTGGAAGTATTTATCATCATTGTATATTTGTTGTTTCTTGTCAAAATCATTATCCGTTTATTGCAAGAGTTAGCCATACAGAATTAAACATTCCTTAATCGAAGACTGTTGTGAGGATATGTTAGGTATTTATTTATAGGGTACTCTAACAATTCTGAATTCAAATACTGTTTCGTTATTGAAATTCGACTACCAGTCACTAAGTCAACGATCGTTCGAATGAAAGATTGATCACCTGAATATAGTGAGGCAGATAAGACTGTTTCATTGGTCCATATTTTTTGATAATTTCAAGTTTATAGAATGTCATGTACTATATACGGCATTTTATCTATTAACAATTATAATTCATGTATTTTTTGGGGAGCTAATATGGTGAATAAATATTTTACAATCTACAAAGTAATAAATCCGATTATATTCTTTATAATAAACTTTCTATTGATACTTGTGCCAATGTTCGCATTGCATTGGGTGAGCGGCTCGTTTTTCATTAAATTACTTTTCCAAAATTAAATTATCACTTTAATAATACATCATATTGAGTTTAGAATAAAATAAAAGAAAGCAAAATGACAATCTAAGAATGTATTATTATGAAAATGAAATATACAGGAATTAGATCAGTGAAAATTTATTCTATGCGAAATTTTCTTAGTTATATTATCTGTACTTTGTAGGAGTCTCTATTGATATAGGTAAATAATTATCTATGAAATGAAATGAAATTAAACCAATCTTTTATATTAAATTAAACAAATTTTGATGTTCAGCCAATTTTTTATATTTGCGACCAAACTCGTCGAGTTATAGTTAAAGTTAGAGTTAGGTTTATTGGTCCAAAAATTCGCTTTGGAATTTTATATAAATTTTAACAGATTTACCTTTTTTAAAAATCTGATTAAGTAGAGAAAAAATTGGGTGGACGGCAAAAATATTTAGTTATAACTGACTATTTGTTAATTACGAATTAATTTTTGCAATATAGCATAAAACTTGACACGCAATGTAATAAAGACAATTATTAATCACATTATTGTGACAATATTATGACTATACTATTATGACTATATGACTATTATGACTATATCACATTATTGTGACTAAATATTCTGTATTTCGAACTTTAAAGCCGGTTACCACCGAAACGGTTGTTATTTTCACATTCATATAAAACGTCTTACGTCCATAATGATGAGACAAATCGACTGGGCCATAAACATATGTCGTAAGGAAAGTACCCCTATAAATATATCTTCCGTCGTTACATTATGTTGTCACGAGAAGTTTTTAAACCTTGCTTAACTTATAACGCAATATAAAAAGTTTCATAAGCCAGTCAGAGCATAACTTAGCCTATTATCATAATACAGAGGTAACGAACATTCAAATAATACAACATATTTGTTGTATTATTTTTATATTATACCTAGCCTATTATTGTAATACAGAGGTAACAGCCCCTGTATTACGGTAATAGCCTAGGTAATGCTCTGAGTGACTTATGACATATTTTACATTGTAATTGTAACATATTCTCTAAATCTACTATAGAGTGATAAAAAATACTGAATATATTTGGCGTTAATTTTTTAGAAATTCATTTTAATTTATTTTTTCACAACTAAATGAAACTACGTGATGTAGTATTATTTCTACTTTTTTAAATTCTTTACCACGACATAGGTTTCGTTTTGTGACAACATCGTCAGTAAACTATTTGTAAAGATTCTACAAATTGTACACCTGAAGCTGCTGGAATACAACGAAACCTAGGTCGTGGTAAAGAAATTAGATAAAGTAAAAATAATACTATATCACGTAGTTTCATTTAGTTTTGAAAAATTATATTAAGTAATATAATATATTAAAATAACGCAATATTCTTTGACGACTACAATTGCGTTAATACATCGACATTATTTCTTGATAGAAGTAATCGATAGGTTAATACTGATTACAATTTTGGCGAATCCAGAGTACTGATTACGTATGAGTATACGTTAGTAGCTTTACGTTTATTTCAAGTGTTTGATTATGAATGACTGGGGATCATTTAGAGGCATTCGAATTTGTCATATCACTGATACTTGACCCGTTTTAGATATTTGAATTTGTCATATCACTGATACTTGACCCGTTTTAGATATTTGAATTTGTCATATCACTGATACTTGACCCATTTTGGATATTCGAATTTGTCCTACCGCATTTCTGGGAATTTCACGATATAACTGTATACTTAACATTCTCGTTTGTAGAAAACTGGAAATAACTTCGTCGTTTTTTCTCTATATGAGAAAGCTTATCATTTTCACCGTTCCGTAGCCAAACCAAGTACCCTTAAATTTTTACCACGTCTGTCCGTATGCATGTTACAACCGTTTTACTCCTAGACTTTTAGTGCTAGAAAGTTGAAATTTGTTATAAAAAAAAATTAGGAAATAAAAGTTTTTAAAATAGTTATTTAAGGTAGGGGATATACCATAAACAACGTTTTTAAAAATATTTTTAAGACATATAAAAGAGGGGAGCGGGGGTGTTGTTGTTCGTTGGACAGCGTTTTAAAAAATATTCAAAAATATTTGTGGTAGGTAATAAACATTTTTTTCAGATAGAGATCCGTTTACGAAATATTAAATCCCCTACCAGCTAAACCGACATTTTTGAATATTTTAAAAGTATTCACAATAGTAGTATATATAACGAATTTAAATAATTTACGAGTAATATTCGATAAACTTATGGATATATAGACGTAGTTGGATCGGTATATAGATGTATAGACGTGTATATAACGAAATTAAAAGGTAATTTAACGCAGCTAAGTAGGCTGGCTAATTTACGAGTAATATTCGATAAACTTATGGATATATAGACGTAGTTGGATCGGTATATAGATGTATAGACGTGTATATAACGAAATTAAAAAGTAATTTAACGCAGCTAAGTAGGCTGGCTAATTTACGAGTAATATTCGATAAACTTATGGATATATAGACCTAGTTGGATCGGTATATAGATGTATAGACGTGTATATAACGAAATTAAAAGGTAAATTATCGCAGCTAAGAAGACTAGACTATTTTACGAGTAATAGTCGATAAAGTTATGGATATATGGACGTAGTCGGTTCTGTATACATATATATATATATATATATATATATATATATATATATATATATACATATTTATATATATATATATATATATATATATATATATATATATATATATATATAACGAAATTAATAGGTAAATTATCGCAGCTAAGTAGGCTAGAAACGCAGCTAAGTAGGTTAACTTATAAAACGTAGTTGAATCTGTAAAAAGTTCATAGAAATTCCATACAAGTGACTAAAATCAACAGCAAAAACTAACTTTGTATTTTAAAATGTACATTTATTCTGTCTATCAAATATATAGTAAGTAGGAAATATCTTCAAATTGTGAAAAATGAATATTTGTAAATTGTTTAATAGAAATATATATTATTAAATGTTGTTAAGTAATTCTTAAAATTTGTGCCGAAATGTATACGGAACCTTCGCAGTGCGAGTTCTACTCGCACTTGAACGGTTTTTTGAAGCATTTAGTTATTTATAATAAGAGAATGATTATCAACTAACTTTTGCCAGCAGGTTCACCATGTGGTATTAGGAAGATGTAAATTATGAGACAAGTATTATGCATTTACGAGACAAGTATTATTTTGGACATAATTTGCCAGACCTTAATTTTTAAATTTGTTTACAAGTGCAGCGCGCCGCGCGTGACTAAAATTCTATTCATTAATTAACATACACATTTGGCACATCAAATAGAATATGTTCCATTACTTTCAAAAATGAAATTAATAGCAGCGCATTGATTTTTTGGGAGCCAGTTTAGCTTTTCTTCCTCCTTTGAACAATAGCTTAATTATCTGTAACATATTTTTTAAAATAGGATGTATATTAACAATTTGCAAATAATTTAATTCAAATCCATAGGATAATTTAAGGATTAAATAAAACACAAATAATCAAATAGACAAATAAAATTTCGGTTTTATCATATTAATAGCGATAGTAATAATAGCAACTTATTATTTGATTAATTACATATTCTTATTATTATTTATTTTTCTTGCTTAAATATTTATTTTTCCTCATTACGTAAAATTGTTGGTGCATTGTTGGTGATTATTTGTGATATTTTCAAAATCGGTGGCAATGCTTAAAAAATCAGGTTAAGAATAAACAGTGCCTTCCAGCTTAAATGAGTACATTAAAGTATAAACAGTGTCTGCGAGCTTAAATTATTACGTTATAGAATAAACCATGTCGCCAAACTGAAATAATTACGTTAAAGAATAAACAGTGTTTCCGAGTTTAAATGATTACGTTAAATAATAAACAGTGTCTCCTAGTTTAATTGTTTACGATAAAGAATGAACCGTGTCGACGAGGTTAAATAATTACGCTAAAGAATAAACACGGTCTCCAAGCTTAAATTATCACGTTAAAGATCAAACCGTGTCATCGAGCTTAAATGATTACGTTAAAGAATAAACAGTATGTCTGAGCTTAAATGATTACGTTAAAGAATAAATAGTATGTCTGAGCTTAAATGATTACGTTAAAGAATAAACAGTATGTCTGAGCTTAAATGATTACGTTAAAGAATAAATAGTATGTCTGAGCTTAAATGATTACGTTAAAGAATAAACAGTATGTCTGAGCTTAAATGATTACGTTAAAGAATAAATAGTATGTCTGAGCTTAAATGATTATGTTAAATAATAGAATCACCGAGCTTAAATTATTCACAACAGCTTACGGAATTACGGAAGGGAATCAATGTTATAATCGAATGTTTGTTCGATACTGAAAATAAATTATAAAATAAATTAATGTAGGTAAAAATAAACAACATGGTTATGAAGTTTAGTAGATCGAGACATATTTCGATACTATAGTATTACAAGTAAAACGACAATATTACAAGTAAACCTTTACTTAACTAAATTTTTGCTCATAGCATCCAAAATATGCGGGATAGTATGATCTATTACTATGAATTTCAAGTTTCTACGTCAAGCTATTCCTGAGAAAATCAACTGTAATAGACGAACAGATAGACACGTGATTGATTTTATTCCTTTTTCCTTATGAACTATGGAAATTCAAAAAATATAAGTGAAAAGAAATTAGCAGAAAATATATGGTACAAAAACAAATATGAATATTTATAAAGTGTATTCTTAAACATATAAAGTTTTAAAAGACAACCCCCCAAAATATCTACACAATTTTTGGCCAGAATTAATTGGACATGAACATCTGTGCTCCTATATAAAAACTAGATTATATTGTTAATTTAGAAAGATAGGCGTGTTCGTGTCTGGAAGATGGCTGAGGACCTTGGCCTCTGGCTGGATCTATTATACAGTCGCTGTGTAAGTTATTTTTAGCCTTTTGCGACGTATAGTTTCGTATTGACTTTCGCATGTAACACTCACTTTTTTTAATTATTCGATATGTGATGCCTATGCGAAGAATTACTAAATGTCATTTATATGACCCTATAACCCTTCTTCTTCCAGCCCAACTCCATTTTTTGTATCTTTCTCTATATTTTCTTTCTCTCTTTTCTTATGCTGCATGAATCTAAGTTGAGATAGCAAAACATAATCATCCTTCACAGTTGTCTATATCGTGGGAGAAGATATGAAGTTAAAGTGGGAGGAGATATGAAGTACAAGCAGATCAATATCTGTATCTATATAAACACAATTTATTGCAGAAAAATCTATATCGCGTAAGTATATTTTGCATATGCAGGTTTAATGACCTGGATCTACTGACTGAACAAAATTCATCAGTTGTCATATTATCAGATGAATGACAATAGTTAAGCTAATTTCTATTGAGAAATACAATGTTTCTCAATAAAAAATAGTCTAAATATTGTAACTTTACAATAAATACTCCAGATATGAAAATTGTCATGAACGCATTTTAGTATTGGTTGAGAGGATTTATTATTGCGTATTTGTTTTAAGGTTTGTTTCGCTATTTGTAATACAATATGAGAAGTTCATTTGATATCTGGTTTAATTTATCATTTAAATTATATGTGGACTTTTTCCTTTAAATTTTTCTTTATTACGTAGATTAAAGAAAAAATAATACCCCAAAATAATCCAGGTTGATTTTAACGAATTTTCATCCGTTGACTCATTGTGATATTAAATTAAATTGTTATTTTATTTGGATCCATATATTTTTCACATTTTTATTCGATCACTCCAATTACATCATCATACATTAGATTGCATCCAACATTCGACCAGTGGTAATGCTAAAAATCCATTAACCGCCTATCGAAAATGAAGATCTTTAACGTCTTCCTAGCCAATATTTGCAGGCGTAGCGCCGTCGGGATATCGGAAATATTACTGTTTGCCAGATCTGACTGAAATGGCAGTCAA
Source organism: Druceiella hillmani (assembly GCA_039881145.1). Classification (NCBI taxonomy): domain Eukaryota; kingdom Metazoa; phylum Arthropoda; class Insecta; order Lepidoptera; family Hepialidae; genus Druceiella; species Druceiella hillmani. Next base: position 20,138,491 of record JAYKKI010000034.1, on the reverse strand, counting down.
CGTATTATTCGATAATGTTTACTGTGGAATATTGACGCTGCTCTCGAGCGAAAATGTCAACCTCGCTTCAAGAGATTGAACCAACTAACTGGAGAGCGTTCAGTGTATTATGTCCCTGATCCTCTGCTATTATTTGACAATTGTGTGCCGTTTGAATTGTTGGTGAATTGAGTGTTTTCCAAATACGTGGAAGCGCAATGTATTTTCAGAATTATGTGCTGAAACTGTGAGGTAAATGAAAAAGGGTACTTCAATAATTTGTTATTTTTAGTGTTTCGTGCATATTTAGGAAAGAAAACGGAAAATTGTGATTTGATTTGCGCACTGGTGGTTCGATACTATTAAGCATGTTATGCTCATTTGAATAAATAGCTTATATACTCAATATTAGTGTAGCATAATTATACTTTTGTTTTATAAATGTTCTGCTATTTTTACTGTATATGGTCTTTATATTTCACATACAACTATCTTGTTCAAAATGTTTGCTTCAGTAGTTTTTGCAAAAATCACAGTGGACCAGTTTTTGCGTTACGTTTTAGGAAAAATATCACAGGATGTACAGCGTAATATTTTGTTTTGAATTGAAAAAAGCCCTTTCTCATGAAATTTATATTCGTAAACATCATATGTATTTTAAAATTTCCATTTAGCCGAGTGAACGAGTGATACCGCAAAGTTTCCGTTTTTTTCCACTTTTTTACACGTTTTTATTAGCTTGGTTTGTATGTAACTACATAGCAAATCGATTTTGAGCCACTTCTAATTGGCATATCGAATTGAAACTTTGGAAACTTATGGCATTCTGATAATAATAAATTTTGGTAACAATATAATTTTGGGGGGAGGGGTGGTCATGGGAACTACTCAATAGCTAACAATAAATTCATAGAGTTGGGCTTATTTAATTTGTCTAAGTGAGCTCTCTTGTACATATTGTAACTAAAAGATGGGATTACGGAGGACACAGGTGGTTAAAGGAACCCAGTGCGAGATTTGGTTACAAAATCATGTTTTTTGAAATGAAACTTCTTTTACGACGTTTGGGTTATTCTGTCACGTTAAAATGGTGTAACGCTTATGAGAGTGAGAATGGATGAGCCCATTTATAGTTTGATGATGCACCATTTATAGTTTTTTTGTTAAACTAAAAATATTACTCATTTAGGTAAATATTTAGGGGGATTTATTTACGAGCCTTTACAAGTGAAATCATCTTGTATTGCATAGATATTTTGTCCGTGTCTATGAATCATCAACGCATCGATTTTATTTGAAAAGCACGTGTTCTCTGGAAATTGTGTTCTGAAATATACACAAATTTGACGTTTACTGTAAATATTGATAACTTGGTAGGAATAACAACTTACAGATTCCACTCATGTTTATAATTTTTCCCTGTTTTGTTATATTTTATTAATATGTCTTGACGGAACAAAGCGTTGTAATGTGTTTTTATTTTTTTTATATACAATTTCCATGTGTACCAAGTAAGATTAACTCCACGAAAAGTTAAAAACAAGAAAAAGGATAACTCTAAATCTCATGCCATTGAAATTTGTAAAATTATTGTAATTAATTTAGCCTTGCTGGATAATTTAACCTTTTGACTTGCTTAATTATTGTATGTAATTACGTAACACAATTTACAATCAACGTACTAACACGTAATCTTCACAATTAATAAGACTAATTATTGACAGAATTAGCGGCTTACTTTTCTATGCTTTTCTTTAATTATAAAAAAATAACGCCATTGAAATTTATTATATTGTAGTAATTAATTTAGTCTTGCTCTTGTTAATTTAGCCTTAATGCATGCTTAATTATTGTGTGGTTAACACAGTTTGCACTCAGCGTACTAACACTTACTATTTACAACCGAAAAAATGAATGATTTAGGCGTTTACTTTTCTAGACTTTTTTCCAATTATCAGAAAATAATGCCACTGAAATTTATTATGTTGTAATTAATTTAGCTTTGTTGCTTGATTAATTATTGCATCTGACACACACCCACACACACACACACACACACACACACATACATATATATATATATATATATATATATATATATATATATATATATATCTACATTTTGACTCCGCGCACTAACATTGTTCACCACATAGACTAGATAGATGAACAAAAATGAGAGAGAGAATAATGAAGTATCAATGTTACGTAGTAGAGATGTTATGAAATAAAATCATTAAAACCATCGTTTTTTGCGGAACAGGTCGCCCTTAGCGTCATGTGGAAAATTACCGTAGCTTGTTTTGGGCTATTTTGAATTTATACGTAAACAATTGTTAAAATAAATGTGTTTAGAACAATATTGACTTCTTTTGTTCTTGACTGTGGCACTACAAATTCACATTTAATAGGTTATTTGCAAATAATGCATACCATGCTTCTTGTAATTATTTTCAAAAACTATCACAAAATTTATTATTTTAACGTAAATGTCAGTGTTAAATTTGACACTAAAGTGAACCTTAATGAAAATTTAAATTTGTCTTTGATCTGGTTTAACTTTTTTCAATTTTTCAATATTTGTTAGTCCTATTGTAAATTGTTTTTGTTTAGATATATTGACAGATTCAAAGTTTTAAGAATAGAATGTCTTAAAACTATACAAAGATTATCGACATCCTTTTCGATGGTATTGAACATCACTAAACTAACACTATCGTACATTTACGCACACACAATTCGATTTAGGTTATGCGGATTTGAAACTTGGCGGTGGCCAAGCCGACGAATGATTGATGGATTTAGTCATTTCCTTTTCTATGCTTCCTTTTTTCCTATCTCTATATTTCCTTTTATATTAAAAAAATGAAACTCATTGAAATTAAGTAGGTTTGTCGTAATTAATTTAACCTTGTTTTTGATAATTTAGTATTGTCGCTGACTTAATTATTGTATTCAGTTACTTAACGCAATTTGCACTTAGCGTACTGACACATGCATCATTGTTTAAAATCGGCTTTGTTATGATTCTATCTGTCTACCTATGTATGTGTACCGTCTCACTATCTCCCGCTTAAGCCGCTTAACAAGCAAACAGCTTTTTCGTTTCGTTCATATTTACATACGCTTATAATGTGCTCTTCTATTATTATGGCTTCTTAAAATACTGTATTTCAGACATTCCTCAGTTTGATCCACCTACGTTTTTCCTGCTCACAATATTGTCCACCATCCATACATTCTTTTTTTATGTTTAAATTTATCACATAAACTTGTCCGCTCTTTTTATAGCTTTATATAGCTTCCATATATATATATATATATATATATATATATATATATATATATTACACCATTATGTAAAATCACCCTTTATCTCTATTTTTGTGATATTTTTATCCTCTTTACTCTCATAAGGGTGATATTTAAACAAATTTGAACCATCTTGTACGTGATGTAACTTTTTTTAATTTAAAACCAGGAATTTATGAGTTAAAGCATAGATGACGGAAAACTTTTATAAAAATATCTTCATTGTTCGAAAGAAAGCCATCGCAACTTTGACGTTTATTTTCTATCGATGAACACCTAAGTAGTTTATGGTAATGATCGAAAAACCCTTATTAACATATTAGAATTCCCTGTAGACATAAGCAAATATTTATTAATTCATATGAAAAAAATGTTTACCTTACGATGGAAATTAGCGTTTTTCAGTTCGAATAATTTACGCGGTCAGGTGAAGGAGACATATCACTTTATCATAAGGAGACATATACTCTATCATAGATTACATATAGATGATAGTCACACAAAATTAATAGTGATGTCAGTGATTTGAATGATATAGATAAATAACCACAACATACGAAAAGATTTTGTGAGTCATGTTTTCATCGCTTCATATCGTCTTTAGTCGAAGTTCGAGTTTATTTCGAAAATAAACTGTTATACAACTTGCTCTATAACCACAATGCATATTTATATTTTACCCTAGATTTTTCACGCTTAGTATTACGAAGTTATACTTTTCACATCATGCACATGCGCAAAAGTTCCACATTGTCGCGTTAGGATGATTTAGTGAGATAAATGTTTACTTGTCCACAATTCGATTTAACAATTATTTATTAAGTCAATATTAATACTTATAAAAATATTATTAATTATATAAATGTTTAATTATAATCATCCCAGTTGCATTGGCATGAACGATAAAATAAATAAAATCGTTAGTGCTTCCTAAAACTGCTAAACATTTGTTTATTTTTGCTGTGACCAGATCTGCCATCACCACCCCATTTGTAACTAATTAGTAGTTTATAACTATTTTTACCAAATTATTGTCCGACATATTATGGTGATTTTACCAAATTATTGTCCGATATATTATGATAATTATACAGGTTCTTATGCCTTTGGAAAACATTGAGCAGTGTGGGTAATACTTTCTTTAACGTTTAGCGAAGTAACAAATTCAGCGAGTCTTGTAATGTTGTCCATACTAAGAAAGCAGTTTTTCTTTGTTTTTCCACAGCAGTATATAGAATGGAAAGCAAGTAATATTTATAACTGTTATACGAGAAATTTACGTCAATACACAAAGAAATTACACCCCCAACCGTGTACCGTTTCTACGCTTCAACAAAGCGTTTCATTTTCGTAAACTGGATTTTCAGGTCTACAGTATCCTCAGGAGACAGTGAGATCTTCATTATATCTGAAGCTACACGACTATCACTTGCTCGCATATCCATTTATGCAGCGAATGGTAATTCAGGGGTGGAATGGGACCGAGTCAGTACCTGGAATTTCATCCGCTTAGCTGAATCACCGCAATGATCAAATCTTAAAAAATGTTTATTTACTAACACAAAAAATATTATCTAAATGACGCTTTGAAAATGCATTGTTAGTACCCAAAAGAGTTTAGTACGATTATGTCTCACACTACCAATGTTCAATGCGCACTTAGACGTAAACGTACATTTAAGCATATACGTCGTGCGTATATAGTATTTATTGAAAAGTAATAGTATTAATTTATTCAATTGATAGTATTCATTGAAAAGTGATAGTATTCATTTATTCAATTGATTATTTTTATTGAATTGAATTATTTTAGCGATTTTATTTGGTGATAATTAAAATGTTCAGAATTTTTCGCGATTGCGAGGCTTTTTGTTAAGACGTTTCAAATTTCGTTAACTTTTCAAGAAAAAGACAGCTCATAATCATCAATTTAAAAACGTCAGTTTTGATATATATATACGTATATGGCCAGTTCATCATTTTTTATCCATATGTAAGCGTATCTACTCACTGATATCGTATGGTTGCTTTTCGTGTTCGTTCTTATTTAGTTTTGTAAGTATCGTTTCAATATACAATCGTCGAACGTTAAAAACTGAAAACTAAGTGAAATTATGTCGTAAACTTTTATTGACTTCTTCATTATCATTCTACGAATTTTTTTTTCGTTCATCGTTCTATCCAGATTAGCATAAAATTTATTATTGTTTTTAACTTTCGAGAATATGATAATTTTTGTTTTTACCATTCTTTAGCAAAAAATGGTAAAAAGCTTGTAAGATTGGTTAAAATGACCAAAACGCAGGAGTTCGATGACTGTATTAAGTGAAATTTAAGTTTACAGCTTCTATCGCTGTAGAATAATTTTACCAAGTAGCATCAGTCTGTGGAAGAATTATCCGAATTTAAAATTTATAACATAAATACAATTTCAGATTTATAGCAGTAACAGTCGACGTGCAAAACGACTGTGCCACACAAAGAGACATGGCAAGATTATAAGGGAGTATATAGAATATAGTTATTTTGGCTACGGAAGAAACATGAGAGAAGTCGCGCATATTTTTATTACTCTCTTAATTAGCTTTTAATTAATTCCACCCACAGTGGTGCTGTTGGAGGTTATATTAATTATCGAGTCTGTACTAATAAACGTGATTAATAGTTTTTGTCAGCTATTCCTTTCGTTTCTAAATTGTGGAACAAAACTACGTGTCAAATTTCTTTGTCTTTTTTACGCTTAAGACCCAGCGGATTCCAATGACATTTTGCATACAGATAATATACATCTTAGATTAAAAGATAGCCTATATGTAATTGTGCTATTATTGGAGCATAAGGAGTACATGTTTATAATGCCTACAAAGTTATGAAATAAAATCTTCTAAAAAAGTCTTTACGGTATTACCCTTATGTACACGGTGTTCAAGAATAGATGTCGGATAAAGAAAGACGCTATTCGTTGGCGATAAAGATAAATTGTCATTGAAATAAAACATAAAACACGTCCTTTTTCTAATTGAGTGCAAAAAAACAGTACTCATAATACTTTTTAACACATCCGATACTTATCCGGAATACGATGTTTACCTGCAGATGTCTTCGCAGCTGTTCGCGGGTATTCTGCCGAGTGGCGCTGAACAATGTGCGCAAGTATAGTGGGTACGCAAAAGATGACAAATAATTATGAATATTATTTTCAATTTTCCGAAAAGATAGTCATCTTTTAAATTTTATTTTTTTAAATTTTAATCCACTATTTTTCAGTCAAGGATAACGTTTTTCTTTGCCCTACGCTTATTCCCGGACACCATGTATAAAGTGACATTGTTTTTCGCCTACCTCGTTGTATAGGATATCTTTGAATAGACCTTTTAAAAGTATTTAGAATACATCATAAACAATTTTTCGATCCAGAGTTTCGTTTACTAAATATTAAGCTTTAAAGTGTTGTGTATTCCCACCCTCTAGCAGCTAAACCGCAATTTTTGATTATATGAAATTATTCACGGAATTAAAAGGAATATGATCACAGCTATATAGGTTGTGCTAGTTTACGAGTAATAGTTGGCCAATTCATAACATGCATATGTGTTTGTATAAAATTTGATAGAAATTCACAAGTAAATTCATTGCAAAAATAACTTTGTATTTTGAAATATACTTTTTTTCTATGAAAGACGTAGCAGGGAATATATTTATATATTTACACGGTGAAAATAAAATATATTTACACGGTGAAAATAAAATATATTTACACGGTGCAAATGAAATATATTTACACGGTGAAAATAAAATATGTTTACACGGTGAAAATAAAATATATTTACACGGTGAAAATAAAATATATTTACACGGTGCAAATAAAATATATTTACACGGTGCAAATAAAAAAAATAATTTTTAATATGCCCCATGCTTTTAAGCCTGTGAAAAGCATAGCAGACAATAATTACATTGTAAAAAATTAATATTTGTAAATAGTTTAATAGAAAGAGGTGCTATGTATGTATGCCTTAAATGCTTAAGTGACCACACGTGCACTGAACCCTCGTAGTATCAGTTCTGCTTGTATTTGCCAAGTTAAAAAAAACAGAACCGTTATAGGATCACTTGGTTGCCTGTATGCCAAAGCACTTTTTTCAAAAAAAGACTTGAGATATATTGAAATGGATATCGTGTATAAGTTTTTTAATGTACGCGACGAAGAAATATGATCCCTTAAAGATTTTTTTTATTTATAAAATTGCCTTACTCAAAACATTTTTATTATAGAGTACTTCCGTTCGACCTATAGTCTTTGAAATTCCGCAAATAAGATGTCTTATAGAAGAAGTAAAGTGAAAATTAAAAAAAAAACAATGATTTCTAATTCTGTGTGGGATATAGATGGTAGTATATTTACGTTGAGAAAAATTAACATTGGTCAATAGTTTAACAGACGTATCATGTATCCTTAAATAGTTATAAGTAAATGTGACCGTAACCTTCGTAGTACGCGTTCTACTTGTACTTCAAAGGTTTTTGTATTATTAACGCGGCGGAAGTTTCTTCAATAAAGACTATTTTTTCGCATATCTCATGCTTTATATACAGACATAATAAATAAACTTTTGTAGGTATTTGAGTTAACCAAAAAAATGGTGGATCGATTATTAAAGAGATTATCATAGACAATGTTTTTAGTTTCAGTACCGAGGTGTTTTTCCTTCTAAAAGTACCTTATATCTTAGCTATTCCTTGAATCGTTTTGACAGATTCGAAAATTTAAATTCAGTTTCTATAATGGTGGCCGACTTTAAGGGTACGTGAGTATGAAAAAAGACAATTATAATTCATAATTTGTTTTCATATCTCATTCCATTCTTGAGATACACTATTTCAACGTTCCCGCAAGGGTTAAACGTCCTGCAGTACATGCACACCGGGCGCCGCGTATATGGTTGAAACCGTGTGAGTTCTGATGGTGGATTTCGAGTCCATTAGAGAATATTTTATCGAGACAAAAAGTAGCTTAGATTTTAATCTGAATTGTTAGTACTTTTTCAGTGAATGTCCCATTCAAACCGTTGTGTGACACTTTAATAAACGTGTAAATAAAAAAATAGGTAAGCATTGTAAAAAAATGGTATTTTCATATACACCTTCAACCTAAACCACGTTTGTATTTATCTAACTATTTTTTTTTAATTCCATGTAATACCTCAAGACATCTTGTTAAGCGAAATTTAAATTGTATGATAAATATTTCGTAATATAAATTTAATACACAGACTTGATATATTTAATTTTCACTTGGTATTTCTTTTTAATGCTGTGAAGTGAAGACCTTCGCAGGATAGACCTGGACAAGACTAGCGACCGACAGACACCGTTGGAGGACGATGGAGGAGGTCTTTACTCGTAAATGGGTATCCGAATAACAATAATTTAAAATACTTTTTTTACGTTTAATTTTAAGATATGTTCATAAATAGACATGGTTTTAAATTTAGCTTATGTATGCAACTACAAATAATGGTATTTAGAAATAATTACTTTAAATTCATATTTAAAATATTTATATATAATTAGAAGTTTGTCTTAATATATTTACCGTATAGGACTGAGGCTTGACTTTCTTTTGTTCTTAAATTATGTTTAAATAGATCATTAATATATTTTCTGTTGAGGTTCAGTTTATGTTAAATTATATAAGTGAAGTCCAATATATTGCGCATGTGTATGTTCTAAAAATATTCTTGGAATAAATGGCTTATTAACATTATTATTATATTTCTTAACGTGACTTTTATTATACAGGTGTTGGTTAATTGGTATAGCAAGAATATTTTTCGAATTTCTCTTGAAAATATAAGACCCAAATTATCTATAATATTTTTTTATACCTTTTTTACTAATAATTATCTTTGCCTTTAATATTCAAAGCCGTTTAATTAATATATTATAATTAATACATATAATTAATATAAGCCGTATAATTCGTATCGTTTTGATTACGTTGCGAGAACTGGTCAATGAATAAAATCCGAATTAAATGTGGAATAATACTAATATTTGTCATTGTTGTGCCGATGTAATTTTAATAATATAAATTAGTAAAACTGGTTACCAAAAATATAAAACACAAATTTTTATTTAGTTATAATATAAGCGATCAAGATAAGGCGCATGGACTTTAAAGTTGTTGCACACCAACGAGCGGCGTTAGTTAAGTTTACGACTAGTAAATATCCCTTCTTGAACTTCGTAATTGCATTCTTAAGTCTTTAAAAAATAAAAAAAATATGTTTTAGGCAAAACTTGTAAATTGAGATGAACTAACGGCTTAGTGCATCATAACCTTGACGACTTCGAGAAAATTCAACTAGATTCAATTAGATCGAATGTCTCCAAATAAATCCATCAAATAATCCATCCAATAAAATAAGCTAAGGTCCTAAAAGATATTAAGAACTCAAGTGTCAGTACACGACTCTATCACAGGTACGAAATTAATATAGTGAAACTGTGCCCTAGTAATGGAAACTGCCCTTCATTTTATGGGCTTGGCTGTTGATTCGATGTTGTCCATTGCTTTGAAGCCGATTTCAGTAATATAGACGGCATAGATTACAATTAGGATAATGGATCCGGATATTGCGGGCTTGACAATGTTAATATTTGTTTCATGACTGAAAAGTTTGTCGTAATAAGAAAAATTAAAATGAAATAAAAAATGACAAAGACATTTCAGTTAATTCGCGTTGTATTTTCATGTTTCCTTCTAATGATTTCTTTAATCTGTAAGGAGCGGCTAGACGGTCAAGTAACTAATGGTGGCAGGCGGTAGGGACCACGTACCTGAAAATCGATTTTAATTGTAACAGTACGTAATTTCCCATATTTTATATAAAATATTACTGCCGTTTACGTCTACTATTATTGGAAACTACTGATGTGGTTTTCAGACAGGAAGATATACAATGATGAAATTCACTCAATTAGACAGATATTGAAAAAAAAACTATCGAACACAATATTGATACGTTTTATCTTTTCATTGATTTTAAAACTACTTATGATAGCATCTATCGCGAAAAGCTTTTTGAGGCAATGATGGAATTTGGATTTCCAAAAAAGCTTGTTGACTTCTCTAGAATGACTCTAAGAAGAGTTAAATGTAGAGTTAAAGTTATGCAGGAAGCTTTTACTTTTTTTCTCAGAAGCTTTTTAGAATTAGAGATGCTGGAATTATAACAAGAGGCACAATTTTCCAGAGGTCTTTACATATTTTGGTCCATGCCGATGACATTAACATTATCGGCAGAAGCAAACAGGCTGTTCTGGATGTTTTTATTTCGCTAGAGGCTGCAGCTAAGTTTATTGGACTAACCATAAATAAGGAAAAGATCAAATTCATAGTGGTAACAAGTAGATCTTATACTTCTCTTACACTGCAGATAAATTCTTATGTCTTCAAATGTGTTGACCGTTTTACATATCTTGGTATTATTATTACTAATAGAAACTATATCAAGCCTGAAATTTACAATAGATAGTATATGGCTAATAGGTATTACTTCAGCAAAAGGAATTTTCTGAAGTCTCAACTTTTAAAACCAGAAACAAAAATGAATATTTATACCACTCTTATTAGACCAATAATTCTGTATGGCAGTGAATGTTGGCCTTTAACAAAAGTATATGAAGATAGACTTCTTATTTTTGAAAGAAAAATACTTCGAAAATATTTAACCCTTTCATAGAAAATAATACGTGAAGAATTTTGTTCAATCATGAAATTTATAGAAAATTTATACAACCAAATATTGTCCGACTCATTAAATCATTTCGTATCAGGAGGCTTGGGCAAATTTTTAGATTTGAAGACAACAACCCAGTCAAGAAAGTGGACTTTAACAATGCGGAGGGCAACAGAAAAAGAGGGAGACCTAGCACAAGATGGATCGATTGTGTCGATAATGATTTTAAACTTTTAAAAATACAACGCTGGCGGGCGGTTGCTGCTGACCGGATCCGCTGGAGAAAGCTTGTCGAGACTGCCTTGACTTGTAATAGGTTGTAGTGTTGACCAAGGAAAAGAAGTGCGTAATGCTAGTTTTATATTGATATCGTACGGAAATATATACACATTGTATACAAATATATATATAGATTGTATACTTTTTTGTATACAATCTGTATATATATATATATATATATATATATATATATATATATATATATATATATAATATATATACAGATTGTATACAAAAAAGAGCAATATTCAATTTCTTTTGAATTAACTTGATTAAGATTAATTAAGCCAATTTTGTTTATGTTGAACGCACAAGAAAACCATTTATATCGAAGAATGTATTAAAAAATACATGTTATTTTATGGTATTTTAATGGTATTATATCTATTATTTATTTAGTAATTATTTTTAATTAAATAATGTATTTATATAAGCCAAAAATAGTTATGAAATAGGTATTTGCTTAGGGTATAAAAATAAATCATATTTTTTTCTTGGTTTAATTCATTATTATAAAAATTAACAAAAATTAAATTTATTGCAAATATAGGGTATAATGTGAGATTATGAAAAAAAATATCTTCGACCTTATTTTCTGAAAAAAAATTGTACTGCCAAATAAATCTAGGCACATATACTCTCTGTAGTTATGGCAGGAGCGCTTAGCTCCGCGGCTTTTTTATCGCTATATTTGTACTAGAAAGCAAGACTCTGTTATGCTTCACTTTAAAAATATTTAGCATTTCTTTAATTTGTTTTCTAATTGATCTTGGAATAGGAGACAACGGCTTCCGTCTCATACTCTCTGTAGTTGTGGCAGGAGCGCTTAGCCCCGCGGCTTTTTTATCGTTATATTTGTACTAGAAAGCAAGACTCTTTGTTATGCTTCACTTTAAAAATATTTAGCATTTCTTTGATTTGTTTTCTAATTGATCTTGGAATAAGAAACAACGGCTTCCGTCTCATACTCTCTGTAGTTATGGCAGGAGCGCTTAGCCCCGCGGCTTTTTTATCGCTATATTTGTACTAGAAAGCAAGACTCTTTGTTATGCTTCACTTTAAAACTATTTAGCATTTCTTTAATTTGTTTTCTAATTGATCTTGGAATAGGAAATAACGGCTTCCGTCTCATACTCTCTGTAGTTGTGGCAGGAGCGCTTAGCCCCGCGGCTTTTTTATCGTTATATTTGTACTAGAAAGCAAGACTCTTTGTTATGCTTCACTTTAAAAATATTTAGCATTTCTTTGATTTGTTTTCTAATTGATCTTGGAATAAGAGACAACGGCTTCCGTCTCATACTCTCTGTAGTTATGGCAGGAGCGCTTAGCCCCGCGGCTTTTTTATCGTTATATTTGTACTAGAAAGCAAGACTCTTTGTTATGCTTCACTTTAAAAATATTTAGCATTTCTTTGATTTGTTTTCTAATTGATCTTGGAATAAGAGACAACGGCTTCCGTCTCATACTCTCTGTAGTTATGGCAGGAGCGCTTAGCCCCGCGGCTTTTTTACGCTATATTTGTACTAGAAAGCAAGACTCTTTGTTATGCTTCACTTTAAAAATATTTAGCATTTCTTTGATTTGTTTTCTAATTGATCTTGGAATAAGAGACAACGGCTTCCGTCTCATACTCTCTGTAGTTATGGCAGGAGCGCTTAGCCCCGCGGCTTTTTTATCGCTATATTTGTACTAGAAAGCAAGACTCTTTGTTATGCTTCACTTTAAAACTATTTAGCATTTCTTTAATTTGTTTTCTAATTGATCTTGGAATAGGAGACAACGGCTTCCGTCTCATACTCTCTGTAGTTATGGCAGGAGCGCTTAGCCCCGCTGCTTTTTTATCGCTATATTTGTACTAGAAAGCAAGACTCTCTGTTATGCTTCACTTTAAAAATATTTAGCATTTCTTTAATTTGTTTTCTAATTGATCTTGGAATAGGAGACAACGGCTTCCGTCTCATTTTCTTTTTAGAAGAGTTATCTTCTTCCATTGATGAAAAACTTCAAGTAGTCGAGTGATAAGGTTTTAATTAAAACAAATGAGATCAAATAAGTACAACCGTGATTAATATAACACCGTGATATTAATTATTATTATATCACGGTGTTATATTAATCACGGTTGTACTTAATAATACGTGATATTAATTAACAAAAACACCGTGATTAATATAACACCGTGATATTAATCACGGTGTTTTGCGTTTACTCGTTCCGGTGTGCAAGTAATTATTCGATAGGGGATTAAGTAATTATCAGAGACACGCGAAAATGTGATATTAAGGAAATATTAAAATAGTTTGATCATTCAGGTAGGATGGATGCTAAAAAGTTGACAAAGGGAAGATCCTCCTGGTTCATTTGTAGGAACTGAATAATAGGAGAATAAAGTTAAACTTAAGAGTAGACATTGTTGTTTGGTGTAGTTTTCCGTTGAGAAATGACGATGAAAAATGAAAATGTGTCGGTTTATTTATATATTTTAATATATATTTTAAACAAAAGATTATTGAATTACGTGATTTTATAACACTTCGTTTTTTCTAGCTACAAAAAGTAAACTAATGCACGATAAATTGAGAGACATTTTTAAAATTATAAATCCACGGTTTAAATTGAATATAATATAATTATAATAATAATTTCATTATTAAATGATGATGACTGTAATTTAAAAAAAAATAAAATTTTTACTACTCTGATGAAAAAAATTAATTTGAATTATTAAAATTTAATTTTTTGCTTAAATTTATATTTTACCAACCGTTTTTATAATCACGCTCCAGTCCTTTTATTATTTTATTTCCACAATTATTTGGGTACTAAATAAAGTTATTATTGTATAATGACAACGAAGTATAACTTCCAACGCGCGTACATAAGTACACGCATAATTTTTTTTGAGAGCCTTATTATCAAAGAGACAAATATTGGTAATAAAATTAAAGTTACATTTTTATATTTTTAAGTTTTTAGTTCTGAAGGCTAGAAAGTTATTTAAGAAATATATTTTAACAGATAGCCGGACCTGTGTCGTTTGACTTAGCTTTTTAATTAACTAAAAGTTTTCTTTAACTATGAGGAATACGCATAGAATTATAATATTAATCTAATCCAGCTTATACCAAATTGTTTTTTTTCAATAATAACTAAATAGGAGCAACGAGATTGCAGATAAAATGATACTTTTAAGAACATCTTGAAAGTTTTCGAAATGTTGGGGTAAAAGGGATTATGGGCATAGCCATGTATCAATTAATAACCACCCACCCACCTACCTCCTTGCCTAGTTAATGATAAAAAAATCTAACTCAATTTTCTTTGTAAATATATTAGTTTACAAAAAAATAAAAGAAAATAATATTTATTGAATGTTAATCAACTTTGATTTTCACAATAAACTGTTTTTTTTAATAATACGAAAACAGGAGTGATGAGATTGCAAAAAAACTTGTAAGTTTTCGAAATATTGATGATGAAAGGTACCATAGGCGAAGCCACATTACGTCAAATGGTCCAATTAACAATCAATAGTTCTTCTGCCTCTTTCATTAATTAGTGAGTAAAAAAATTCTAATTCGGTTTTCTTTACAAATACAACAGTTTACATAAAAGAAAAATAATTAAATATAATGAAGGTTAATCAACTCGGGTTGTTTTTTTTTTCAAAAAATCGTCTTCCTATTTATAAACAAATAGGAGATTGAAATATTCTTTACGGTTACAAAAAAAATTAATAACTGACAGCTCTAGCACAGTTATTTAAAAGATCTTTTTATAATTTTATATGTTGCAATGGATCAATAATATAATTGACATCTACTTTGGCCATACACAGATTACAGAGTTTTGTATATTTAGCGTGCATAGAAAATGAAAACATGGACATTAAAAAAAATTCAAAATTATATCTTTAAAAGATCCAAGGCATATACGAAATGATTGATATGCAATTAATCATGATTTTCTATGACTTATTTAAAAAATAACAAATTATTTCTTAATAAACAATTTCTTTGTGTTTCTATTGTTACCAGTTGTCAATGAAGTATTTTAACTTTATAAGAAACAATCAATTAATGAACAAAATAATTTAATTTCTTTGCCCTCTCCCCACCTCCCAAACGGAAATTTGGACTACGCCAATTATGGGGATTTAATACGAGAATGGTTAAGGAAAGAAATTAAGTAAAGGATATTTTAGGGATGCTTTAACAAACGTATTAAAAGTATAATTAATGTAGGAAGCATATCAAGTGCGTAAGAACGTTTATATATCAAGCGACCGTTGTATTCAAAATTAAACTGTGTGTATAGCTAAGATATAATGAATACATCCTAAGTTTTAAATCACTATATTTTTTTTTAATCGTTCTCTATTTTTTTTATTTTCATTTGAGTTATTTTTACGATTTTCTAGGCTGATTTACGTCAATTTTCATAAGATGCGTTTTCGTATATGAATTTAATGTGTGGTTGCTTAATATTGAAACAATTTAATAATTATTTAATATCTTGTCATATTATGTCTGTTAATTACGCTCCAATTTTAATCTTTAATATCTAAAATTAATTTCACGTGTTACAACTCAAAAATCTATTTTATACTGTAATTTATATGTAAGTATTACATTCAACTTCATAGACTGGTAATTTGTCGCATTAAATGAGTGTCTTCATTAAATTAAGGAGACCGTCATGCACAAAATAAACAACGAACATCATGAATGATATAACATCACAAATCACAATTAACATACTTAAGAACATTAGCATATCAAATCTTACAAAAAATAGGTGACAAAAGTCAACAAATACAATGTTATACTGCACCCATACGCTGGCATTTTTTGTGGACCGGTACACAAGCCATCAAAAAAAACTGTTAGGTATCGGGATCGCCAATGACCTTGGCAAAAGAGAACACACATTTATTTACATCTGCGCGTACAGCAATGCTATATGTAACGCTAGTCTCCAAATATTTTTAAATATAAATCGCTTCATTGTTGCCATTGTCGAACATTGTTGTCAGATAAGAATACATCGTTATTATTGAAAACATATTATCACATAAATAAAACAATAGAATAACTTACGGATTACACCTTTTAAACACGTTAAAACACAACACTATTAGTTCAGCACAACCAAAAATGAAAGTGAACTTAGTAATAGAACAACTCCCGCCGATGTACTTATATCGAACAAATTGTTGGCGCCAAGAAGGCGCGTCGCAGCAGACTAACTGCTCGCTCGCACTCGAATGATTATACTGTCGTTTCACATCACTATTCACTACCAGATTACACTGAACACAGCCGCAGTTGCGATGAATTCTCATTCGTACTTGTATATATAATATATAGCAAGTGCGTACGTTTCCCCTGACCGGCAGCTATACATTACTACGTTCACTTCGATTGATTTGACAAGGTAAATCGCACGATGGTGCTTAATGATATTACCTGTATGAATTTAATATTTAATTAATATTTACGATAATTGATTGAATAATTTAGTTTATTTTATTTAAAAAACTTAAGTACTTGTGTGGCGATAAGAGAGTTATCTGCCTAAAAATTCATTTTTTTGTAGTATTTTCTTGCATGTTACTATTTTTTTTTATTATGCTACGACTACACCATCGGACGAGTAACAATGGCGTGTTTTCGCTATAAAGACATTTGGCTTTGACGCAGGGCAAAAAGCTAAATTATCACATTCGTTGATGCTAGAAACTAACGAATATTCGTGACACGAGACGAATCTTTTGGCAATACTTATCGCAATAACGAGAATCTTCGTCGAAAACCAATAGCGTGGCTGTAGGGTTAAAGATTATATTAAATGGACATGTCATTAGCGTTTCGCAAGTGCTCATAACAGAAGAATAATTATCACGTATTTAATATAACAGTGTCTTCTCTATATGTGCCTTATTTGATTCGTATCTTTTTGATCACAGTTTGCGTGACGTTAATTGGGTCTATATATCTTTTTCGTTTTTACTTGTAATTATAACGTGTCTATTGAGTATACCTTATCAAATAATTTGAATTATAATAACGAATTATAATAACGTGTGCAGAATATAAATTATAAAATAACAAAAACTTATCAACTTAGAATATAGAGTAATCCAGAAGGTAATCCATACACACAAATCTCTTTGCGGTCGCGGTGAAGCCAAAAATCGGCAGAGGGGGCACCGCACTCCGCTTACTAGTGCTCTCCCCCAAAGCGCACGGTGTTACCAACAGAATAAATTTACCCACCAACTTCAGGAAATCGACGCAAATAAATATATTTGCTTGCGGCAGTACGATTCACATTTGCATCGATTTATATGGTCATGGCTTGGCTCATATGAAGTATTATTAAAACTAAAAATACAGAAATTACGTTTCGGTATTAATATTTTTCATTAAGGGTTTTAAATGACAATCGTATTTCAACTCGTGTATACAAACAACTTATTTAAAACAATGTTCGATTGCTTAAATATATTGAGGCGATATTGATATTAGTGTATCGAAATGCCGGTGCCGCTCAGAAAAAATACTAAATTCTACCTTCTGCTGACCGCACCTTAGGTTGCGCAGATTACAATAGCCTAGAGTATATACGCATACGTTTACACGTAAAAGACCACCACTGTGGTGTGTTAGGTTGGTCACAACGGATATCCGGGCGCCACGCACCGCTAATATCCGTTATAATGGATATAGGGGCGCCACGCACCGCTGATACCCGCGTTTGGTTTCTGACCACTTGTCGAGCGGATCTGAATTGGTAATGTGGATGTCTAAAAAAGATTGTTCTGGCAGCAAAAGTCCTCCATATGTATCAATTGTGTACATTAACGTGTGTATGTATGTGTGTGTGTTTGTGTGTATGTGTAAGTATGTGTGTGAGTATGCGTGTACGTGTGTGTGAGCGTGTGTGCGTTAGCGTGTGCGGGTGCATGTGTGCGTGCGTGTGTGCGTGCGCCCGTAAGTACATACGTGAGTGTGTACGTGTGTGAATGGATAATATGTACACACAGTAACTTTGATTGTGATTACATTCATATGCTTGTAGTTCCTTAATATTTTCTGCTCAATATTCAGGTGATATTTTTTACAGAAACGCACTTTCATGTTTCTTTAAGAAAGATATAATTTTTTTCTTTGCAATTGCTAATTGGACAGTGATTTTTTCAGGAACAATTGAAAATTATCATATATATATATATATGTATATATATATAATGAACTAAAAAATCATCAGCCCCACTTAAATTGTAAAAACTTCGGTCTAAACGGTAAAAACTTCGGTACGACACCGATGCCATATTAGATCGGATTTGCGCGGAGATAAATGAGGAGTATTCCGAGTGAACTAAATTAAAAATATTGAAAAAAGTGTAAGGATGGATGAAGAGAAATATTTTATGCAGAATTTTGTTGAATGTGAGTTGAATTTGAGTTTCAATAAGTTTTCATTCGGCACATCAAACGATTTTTGTATTTCACATCTTTAATTCGGTCACCTTTGACTCTGTATTAAATTCAAACTTTTACGTTGAATAGTTACGAACAGATAAACGGATGGACGCTAAAACAAGCGTAAATTCGATGACAAATCATATGATTCCACATATGTTCCGTTTTGCCAAGTTTGCCAAGGAACACTAAAAAAACATTACTAGGGATTTAAAAGAAGTTTAAAAAAAACTATGGAAATGACTTTGAATTCTTTAGTGTAGTTTGAAAAATTCACGACTTTTTTATGCATTACGCATATATTTACATGGTGAAAAATGTTATTAATATTTGCAACATTTGCGATAGGAATACTATACAATATTGGTGTAAATGAGGATCTACTAGTAGAATGTTGAAGGGAGAAAATTATTAAAGGGTAGTTTGAGGTGTTTTGAAAATCCACAAAATAGTAGGCTAATAATATGTTATTTACTATACGCGCGTTGCGTTTAAAAATTGGTTCGTGCGGGTTTGTACCATATACGGAAGCAATAAACAAGCTATTGAAAATACTGTTGATAAATTAACTATAAATAATGATAACAAAATTGTATCATAAACAATTGCCCGACAAAGTTGGGATGGAGAACTAGTATTGATACAAAGAGGGAAATCAAGTATACAAGAATATAGTTTTCAAGTGATCCGAGTTTAGAATATAGGAGTATACGTATTTAGTTAAAACATAATAAAGATAGCCGAGGAGTAATAATTACATTTATTCATTATTTGATAACATGAAAATTGAATACTGAACTTAAAAGATATCAGAAATATCTTTTACTTATCAAAAACTGTTACTCATATGTTAGTATTTTTCCGGCCAGGTAAATAAAAAAAAATTTAAGTAATTGACCGATGTTTATTATGCCGGTAATAGGGAACAGTCAAGGAAATATAAAGATCATTCCTTTAATTGAAGTTACGTAAAGTGACTTAAGATAAAGTGACTGATACGACTTTTGACCATTTTCTTGTAGAATATTTTTATTAACATAAATCTAATTTATTCGTTAACCTTGCTTCAGCGGGAGATAAATCTTATTTGCTGTGAGAGAAAAATACCTAAAGTCAAATCTCTCTGCGAATTAATTTTGCATGTAATTTAGAATGACGAAAGAGACGGGTAATATATATGTGTGTATTCTTTCACTACGGGAAGCGTGCGTTGATTGGCGAACTCGAACATTGCGAAAGGGATATAAATAGCGCCGAAACCTTGGATCGATATTTAGTAAATAGAAACACGTGTAACATCGATTTATAAGAAAAAATGGAATAGACAATTTATTTATGGAAGTTAATGTTATTTAGCTATAGTTTTTTAAAAAGAAAAATACACATCGATATGTGGTTAAATTTGGAATGGGGATTTTGGCGGGTTGATCAAAAGTGGCAAACTCGCTCCTCCACTACAGAAAGTGATTTTTTTTATACGTAATTAATAGCCTTAGTTATTAATTAGGTAAGCACCTTCGTTATCCATAACTTTTGCTACTGTTTATTCAGATATAAATATTCTTTCCTTGTATAATTGTTTGGGACTTTGTCTGAAAAATTAGGTAAGTTTAACATTAAGATATCTTGGGTGTTTAATTTTTAAAAACAGATAATAGTCGGAGAGCCTATCACTCTTCGAGAGTATTGTAGATCTCTATCCACCTGGGCACAGTTCATCCAAGGGAAAGTAAAAAACTTACTTCGTATTACTTTTTTTACATATCAAAATATATACGAAGGTTACCGGCAACTTCGGTCTATTTTGACAGTTAACGTTGACGTTAATTGTACTCGTATTTGAAAGAAGTTCTCAGGGAACTTTTCCATTTTCAAAACACCGTAAATTTAAAGAACATTTTGGCTGTTTTAGTGAACACACTTGCTATATTTTAGAGAACATACTTCTCTAGCACTTAGCCACAGGCAATTATAAATGAAACTACGTGATGTAGTATTATTTCTACTTTCTTTAAGTTCTTTACCACGACCTAGGTTTCGTTGTACTACAACATCTTCAGGTGGGATATTAGCAAAGATCTTTGCTACAACATCTTCAGGTGGGTGATTAGCAAAGATCTTTGCTAATAGCTCACCTGAAGATGTTGTAATACAACGAAACCTAGGTCATGGTAAAAGCTTAAAGAAAGTGGAAATAATACTACATCGTGTAGTTTCAGTTAATTGTTAATTTTATTTCTTTCCTGGAATTCCGAACTTTCCTTGGAATGCAAGACTAAGAGGTAGAAGCTCTATTATGGGCGGAAGGGCTTATCATGGACAAAAATGCCTATTATGGTCAGAAGGCTGTATTGCTGTCAAAAGGACCTATTATGGTACGAAGGGCCTATTGTCGTCAAAAGGGTCTATTATGGTCTAAAGAACCTGTTACAAACCAAAGAGCCTATAATGGCGATTTTTTGCCCATTTTTTGTGTTTTTTGTCCATTAGTCCATGTTATAATGACATTATTGACCGGTTCTTAAAATTTGATTTTACTGTTAGACGAAAGTGAGAGGAACTTTTATATAAAATGTTGCATGCTGTGTTTTTATATTTATTTATTAACTTTTATGAATAGTACATATGGCCGACTTATTTCTACATGAGCAATCTTTTCCAGTCAACCATAACAACTGATATTGAAATTTAGATGGTAGACTGTAAGAGATTTTACAATGAAAATTATACATCGTGCATTAGACAAAAAAAATGCAAAAGTATAATTAATACAAATTATTAACATGATTTGGGATGGGAAAGATAGGAAAGGACAACGGCACAAAGAAAAGGATTCAGAAGAGGCAGGACTTTTTTACACGATCTATGAAAATATTTAGGGACGTGATTTTCCTGGCGTCAGAATTCAGGTGATTCCAAATTTTTGCTGTTTAGACAGTGAAGGATTTTTCGTAAGAGGTAGAGGTTTGTTTAGGAATAAGCAGGGTGAGTGAACTTTCGGATCGTAGCTCAAGGCCATGAGCAGACAAATCTTTAAATTTGCCGGTAAGATAATTTAGGCTCTGAGGATTTTTGAATGTATTAAAAAAAAGTGTAAGTATGTGAAGTTGGTGTCGATCACGGACCTTCGGCCATTTAAGAAATGACCTGTACTCAGAAATATGATCATATTTTATGATGCATAAATTTTGAAGACGTTCCAACTTGTACAAATATTCTTCTTTAAGATCAGGATAACAGACATCTCTATAATCACTTAGTGGTAATAGGAGTATTTGACAAAGGTAGATTTTCGTTTTAGTTGGAAGAAAATTTTGAAGACGTTTCAAAAATTGTCGTGATGTGACGTGTATTTGACGTTACATTCAAAACTATAAAATTTAAAAATGTGCAAACTTTAAAATCTCAATATATTCGATGTTTGCCGAGCGAATTCTGTACCGATTAAAATAAAGAATAGACTACACCGAGATAAACGCATTGGTAAAATAATTTTAAAATTCAGATCAAGAAAAACGTAATAACGCAGACCGGCAAAAATGAACCCAGACGTTACAGAGATAAAACATAATTTTTAAAAAAGCTGATATTTTTTAAAATATCCAAAATCAAAGAATTCAGTAATTGATAATTAGGAAAGAGGACAAAAATGGATTACAATTACCATAATACGAAACAAAAAAAGCTATCTGCATAAATGCGCATATATCATATTTTTTAATATAAAGAATTATTAATTGGAAACAGAAATAACAAAAAAATTTAGCAGAATACAAAATAACTTTTTACAAAGGATTACAAAAAAATAGTAAATGCCTCTTGCTTTCTTTAACGTGTAGCCATAGCCTAAATTAATTAAAAATAAATTGTTAACAAACATTGACAATGGTTCTATTGTTGTTAAAATGAATAGCTTCTGCCCTCTAATGAAGGTCTATGTAACTTTTTTCGATAACCCTGTCATGCCTGTGAGCATCATGGATGAGTGAGCATAATATGGTACATCTGTGTATGGAGGACATAACAAGATACAAACTTTGTTTTATCTATATCTATATATGAAGAATAACCTAACTTTTCATAAAAAATACCAGATTTCTCTTTTGTCTGATTGACGATTTTGATAAAACTCATGAGGAGTTTATTTTTTATTAAATTTTCTCCATGTAACAGTGTCATATTTATTCTTGTAACACCTAGACCCAACCCTATATGGACCTTTGTCGATCTCCTTTCCAAAACTTAAAATTTCTTGTTTCATGATCGAATTTAGATTTTGCAAGCTAAATACAAACAATTACTCTATGCCGTCGTGTGGTATTTATCTCGTTAACTTTACTTACTGAGTCCGCATATTTTGTGCCACAATTAGATGCAAAAATAAAAACCGGCAAAAAAAACGTAACCAATTGCGGAATTATCTACATTTTAAACTGCGACGTTGTTGCTCCCATAGGTGGCACTAGTGCTATCTGCACTAGTGATGTTATTGTCGCTTACGTATCGATTAACATGTAAAAATACTGTTTTTTGCATAACATTTATTCCTTCATATATATATATATATATATATATATATATATATATATATATATATATATATATATATATATATATGTGTATGTATATGTATATAAATATAATGAGAGTGTAGAATTAGCCTGCTTGTACATTGAATGTGTTTACGAAAATATGTTGTAGGGAAACATAACAAGTTATAGAATTTTTGGTTGTCTGTGTGTTTTTGGTAATGTGTGAGTTTTATTTGTTTTCACATTACCAAAAACATCTAAGGGGATTTCGAAGAAGTTTTTATCGGTGAACTCTATTCGATTTGGGGTTACATATAAGTTATGTTTCTTAGCAATCGATCAACTATAAAGCAGATATGGTAATTTCAGGTTTCGATATAAATCGCAGTTACTTGAACAAATTCTACTTTTATAATGATCATAATAGATGCGGTTACGTTTATTAATTAACCTTACAAATATTGAATTAAAGTTACTTAAAAATATTTCCTAAAAGTCCACGAGTCAAAGTCACGGGCACAGCTAGTCAGCCATTAACTCTATTCGCTTTAATTTTATACTTACCGATATTTACGTCAAAGATATCGTTATAAATAATTTTAGAGAAGTCTCCAATGTCATCTTTATTCATACGTGAATCGAAAACGAAATAGCGATTGAAATATTATTTTTTTTCTGGTGTAATATATTTTATAATTATAATTGTTTCTTTGAATTGCATATTTTATTTAATATTGTGAACAAGAATTAATTTTTTTTTATTCAAAAATTTATGGATTTACCCATTTGGAATACTATAAAAATTAAAACTTAAATGTTTTGGAAGATATCTAATAAGGCTCAGTGCAAAATTCACTGAATCTTATTAGAGTAAAGATGCCATTATATCCAATGTACATTTTACTAAATAAATCGTTACAAGTTATTAAATTACATTGTGGTTATCAAAGGATAAGTTCACACGACATAAACCAAGTAAGAGAATTAAAAACGCATTATAATAAGTTAAATTTACAGTGATTTATTGGTTAAAATTATAAAACGTAGTGACTTGCAGTGGCTTCCGAAGATGAATAAGGTTTCATTGACAAGATCATATCTCGAACAATATCCAACTATCTTTACTACCATTACAATGTTCCATTCTGTCTAAGCAGGAAATATAAAATAAATCAAACTATTTTAATTGTGTTTTAAACACGATTACAAAAATGTTCAACATGATCGCTTTTTTAATATCTAAGCATCGCCTAAAAATGAACAACTAGCTGTTAACTGTCTTATGGGTCTTATTACACACCGGGTCTTATTTACTGCTGGAAATTACCATCTTATTCTAAAGATAATTTTAATGACAAAAGAAATCTTTTGTCATTAAAATTATCTTTAGAATAAGATGCCATTTTTAGACGTCATAAGTAAATATTATTACTTATTATGTGTCGTATAATATATATTTGCTATATAATTCTAAACAATAAGGTAAATACTTCATTGTAATGAAACGCGCTATGGAATTATGAAACAACAAAGAAACAAAAGAAAAATAAAAAAAACATTTGCATAAACCAAAAATAATTTATTGCCATCCCCATGTGTTATTATGTATTCAATTAATGAATAAAATAATGTGTATAATTATTCTCATTCCATTTTTATAACTTGGATAAATAATAACAACTGATATTTCTTAATGCACGGGAGGCCTTCATAAATACATTCCTTTGACGTCCCGATAAAAATATATCGAGGAAACGATTCGATACTCGCTTGCAAGCTGATTAATGTATGTCTAATGCTGGCACTTCACTTGGCGTTGCGTGTTCGCATAGCGTATCCGTCTTGTTTGGTCAAATATTTGTGCAAAATTCAATCATCACAAACACACCATCCACACATGGGCGCAAACCAGAAAATATGTTGTTTATTTATTATTTTTATGGGACGCATTTTTAGTCACAAATGCAGGGACGCATTTGGTATAACTCCAAAAACCTCAACACAATACCATTTGTTCCATCCATCTCGCTGAAAACGCCTGTACAGGTCGCCATCGAGAGTATATTATCTGTGGTGGCGGGCATTACTGAGCTTGGCATCTGTGGATGGTATACGAAAATATTTGAAAATTTACGTCCTTTGATTTGCGGGCAAAAACTGACAGACGAGCGAATACGCGTATTTATTTACTTGTATTGTTCGTGCAAATAAGGAAATAAACGATCCCTAACTGGACGTTTTTGGGTAGACAAGATAATAAAAAAATCGATAATAATGAAAATAAAGGCTGATATTTTTTAGAATATAGATAAATACAGTTTGTGTTTATAACTCAAAAGAAAAAGGCTATGTTCATAAATGGGCGTATATTATATTTTTAATATGTCAAATATTGTTAATGTGAAACAAAAATAATAATAAAGATTTAGCGAAGTGCATAATCATTTTTTAAAAACGATTACAAAAATAATCAATATCAATCGCTTTTTAAATGTGTAGCCATTGTCTAAAGAAATTAAAAATAAACTGTCATCTGACATTGACATTCTTTCTTTTTCAAAACGAATGTTTTTTTACTTTTTACGTGGCTTTTTCGGTGACACTCTTGGACACGTAAATTACATTGATTAATATGTTAAATCTGTTATAGTGAATATGAAAGGATAGAATCTGCATTTTGCTCCATAGTGCAAGTTTAAAAAAGTTACATAAAAACGTTTATAGACTTTTATGAAAAATATACAATTTTTTGTTTGTTTTATTTACGAATTAATAACAACTTTTAAAAAGCGACACAAGTGCCATTTTTATTTCTTTTTACACGTAGTTCCAATACTATGAGAACTTTCGACGGTTTCCTTTAATTTCAAAATTTCATTTTCTAATTTCCTCCTTTTACCATCAATATTATTATCATGATATCTAAGCTTTTGTTTCTGTGGTGCGTTATCTGATAGTGATTTGGGTATTTGTGGTGATTCAGAAGAATAAGGGTTTTCCGTTTGCGTTCCTGTAGAAACAGCGGTTGGTTTTCCTGTCTCATTTGGTTCGGTTTGGATTTCTGCATCTAGTGTCATTTCTCTATACTGCGGCTCTGGTTGAAATAAGTATTTTGTTGGCACGGCATTTGATTTTAATCTCCTTGTTGTTTTAGTTTCCATGAACGAGTCTTCAAAGTGAATGGAGCAAACGACTTGCTGTGTGCGGCTGCTATTTAATAAATCTTCTCGGTTGCAAGTGATTAACCATTCACGGCGTCTGAAAAAAATTTAATAAATTAAAATCAAATACCGATGACGTTTTATTATTTTAATGAGTTGCATAGTAAATCAGATATAATGTCGACTCTAAAATGATTATTTAAAATTTAGAATCGATTTGAGAGGCGACCCGTCCGACGCACAGAAAACTTTCTTAAGCTTTTTCATTTCGGGCCATGTATATATATATATATATATATATATATATATATATATATATATATATATCGCGCGCATGCGAGCGTGCCTGCGCACTCACACACATACATACATATGTGTATATATATATATATATATATATATATATATATATATATATATATATATATAATAAACGACGGAGATGAGATGCTCATGTGCAAACTAATTTAAAGCGGACGGTGACAGTTCATGCGACAGTTGCCATTGCGGCAGCGTCACTGTCGTCGTGCATATACAAGCTGTCCCATAAGGAGCGGATCAAGGAAATGTGGGTGATGGATGGGGTTATTACACATAAGAAAAAACAAATTTGATTATTAAATTAAAAAAAAATTAATTTTTTTTCTCCCAAGATCTTTAAGAGAACATTGGTTTTCCTGATTAAAATGTTATTAATTCGTTATAATTGGCAATATAAAAATTAAACGCGGAAACATATGCATTTTATCAATTAGAAAACATGAAAAGTGATTTTTGAACAATTCTAGTGTAAAAAAAATGTATTGCAACCTCGTGGAACTTTATTTTAATTCACACAGATTCCAAAACGGTAACATTGTTACAATTAATTCTGTAAACATTCGAAAAATACCTGTTTTATTGAATTAACTCCGCATTTGCAGAAATGCTTACGATCAAAAAAACTGCTCATCAGAATTGTTTCGCCATCTATTTCCCATTCGTATGGTCTTTTTATTATTTTCGGCCGTCAAGCCATCCCCTCTACTTCTTCCCTCAACACCTTTGCTTCTTTAGTGACTTGCTTATCCCTCGGAGCTAACTACCTGTTTTTTGCTGTTTTTTCCCTACCACTGTTTTTATTTCTTTACCTATGCTTGTATTGGACCTTGTTTGAGCTTGTGATTTGAATATTGTTTGACCGACTGCATTGCAAAATGCTTCAGACCTACACTGTTCATGAATATGCAGAAACGTATTTTATTTACGGACTATGTGATGGGAATTCTCAGCAAGCCACACGTACATATTGCGAGCGCTACCCTAATCGCGAACGCTATTCCGATCACAGAGTCTTTCTTCGTATAAATAACGCATATTTAGAAGGTCGACTCTCTGGGAACGTAGTTCCTGAAGGACGACCTAGAAATGTTGATGAGCGTCAAGTGCTGGCCGAAGTGGAAAAAGCCCCTTCTACTAGCGTTCGGCAGATTTCTCGACGTACTGGTGTCGCAAGAAGTACAGTACTCTGAATTTTAAGTAGAAATAATTTGTAGCCATACCATGTATAACGAGTGCAAGTACTGCTACCTGCTGACTGTCAACCACGAATAGATATCTGTCGGGAGATGCTGCGTCGATGGAGGCCAGATCTACTTTTTTTTAATTCAATCTTATGGTGCGATGTATCATGTTTTAAAAGAATGGGAGTATTTAATATCCACAATTTATACCAACGGACTGTCGAGAATCTCCGCATAGTAGGGAAAGATAGATTTTAACATCAATTCGGAGTCAATTATGAGCTGGAATCCTGTATGGCAAAATTATCGGCCCATTTAAACTCTCACCCTGGCTTAACTGAATTCGTTATCTACGGTTTTTAAGAGGCAAACTTGAAAATCTGTTGAATGAAATACCACAAGATATACGTGACAAGATGTGGCTGTAGCACGATGGTGCACCGGCCCACTTTTCGAGACAAGTAACTGAATATTTAAATACGACTTACCCAAATCGTTGGTTAGAACGTGGCGGTACAATTGCATGGCCAGGACGTTCACCAGACCTCAATTCATTGGACTATTTTCTATGGGGATATTTCAAGCAGGCGGTCTATGAGACTACTAATAATAATGAACAACAATTAAGACAAAAATTACAACATGTATCTGAAGTAGAACGAAAGGGTCTTACGAAGTTTAATAAGAATTTTGTAAGAAGATACAGGTTATGCATAAGAGCTAAGGGAAGGTACTTTTCGCATTTGCTATAATAAAAAAAAAATAATAATAAATGCGGTATGATCATAAATACTACACTTGTTTTATTTTGCCATGACCGAAAAAATTATTGATGGTATGGGTTTAGGAATAAAAAACATTTTATGAAATGACTTAGTAGAAAATTATACCTTTTCGGAATCCGTGTGAATTGTAGATGTTTTTGATATAAAGTTCCAGAAGTTTGCCATACATTTTTTTATACTAGCATTGTTCAAAAATCACTTTTCATGTTCTATAATTTTAAAAAATGCACATAATTCAGTATTTAATTTTTATGTCGCCAATAATAACGAATGAATGACATTTTAATTAGGAAGCGAATGTTCTCTTAAAGATCTTGGACAATATAAAAGCAGAAATAGTAATAATATCTAGTATAATATCTATAAAAAAGTTGTTTTCCTGCTCGGTAACAAAAATTAAAAAAATCATATCTCTGAAACTGTTAGGCTTAGGATAATAAAATTGATTGTTTCGTCTGAGTAATAACCCTCTCTATCACTGACATTTCGCTGGTCCACTCCTAACGGGACACCCGTTAGGAGGTAGTGAGGCTGCCACGCCGCAACTCTCACCGTGTAAGCACCGCCTAAGTCTAACGGCGTAGAGACAACGCGATGCGTTGATATTATCGGTCACGGTATCCGCGTGTGTTTAATAGCGCGGCGTTTAGGGTTGACTCCACAATAATATATAAGTATAGAAGAATGAGTATCAAATTTACACTCTGTTAAAATTTAATTATGTTGTGTACTTCTTTAATTCAACAGTAATGAGGGACGCTAA
The DNA here is from genome assembly GCA_039881145.1 of Druceiella hillmani. NCBI lineage: Eukaryota > Metazoa > Arthropoda > Insecta > Lepidoptera > Hepialidae > Druceiella > Druceiella hillmani. Next base: position 20,108,946 of record JAYKKI010000034.1, on the reverse strand, counting down.
TGGCAAAAATAAGAGGAAATAGGTTTGATTAACATTTTTTTATTAAAAAATGTTAAAAATGCAAATATTACAAGTATTTCACCTTTAAATATTTTGTAATTTAGTAAAGATTTGCGAAAAATAACGTTATGAACAATGGAAAAATAACTTGATGAAGTCATTGTGCATTTGAAAGATATTGCTGCGCCTGCACAATGTCCACTATAAGAACATTTTTCAAATATGACATTTTGGAATTTAATTTATTTAATATCTATGATATCTGTTTAGGTTAAATATATTTCGCATATTGGCTTTATTTGATAAGCGGTTAGCTTTTTTTCTTTAAGTAACACAACTTTTAAAATAAATAACACGAAATTTTAAATAAAATCATAATTAAAAATGTTAGGCTTGCTTGAACCTTCGCTAGGGAGCATAATTCTTGCCATAATACCAAAAATTGCAAAAAAGGCATTACACATTTAAGCAAAGGAGTTGAGTCATAAAATATATCTAGTCTTAATTTCTGTAATATAAATTCAGTCGCTTATATACTCTTTGAATATCGAATCGTTTACAAATATCTACATAAAGTTTTAATTAGGGAAATAATACACAATTAAATGAAACTACGTGATGTAGTATTATTTCTACTTTCTTTAAGTTCTTTACCACGACCTAGGTTTCGTTGAAAAGAACTTAAATAAAGTAGAAATAATACTCCATCACGTAGTTTCATTTAATTGTGGATAATGAATTTCTACAAAATTAACGCCAAATATATTCAAATAGGGAAATAACTCGAGCATTTATTTGTTGTATTATACTTTGCATTATTCTCTATTGATGTATATTTTTTTATTTTGAGTCTAGTAAGTGGGTCGTGCACTGTGGTTTAGTGATCATATGTACACTCCAGAATAAGAAATACTACTAATGTACAGAAGACTTTCTTAGTTACTTTCCATTGAGGTAATTATAAAAACATACTTATAAAACGATGCAATACTTGTGTGTAAGCTAATATAAATCTAACGCCGTACACACAATGCTTACTTTGCATGGAGTGAACCGGTCTTAGCAATAAACATAAGTCACGCAATCCCTGAGTGATTACTGGTGTTGTGTGTAGTGCTGACTCGACAATGATATTACATAAGTATAGAATTGATGGGTTTGATATACCTACTGGTATATCAAACCCATCAAACTTATTAGAACGTAATTCTATTGGTGACTTCATTAACTGTATTGAGAGATGTTAATTGTTAAAACAATAGAAAATAAGATTGATAAATATTTTTTAATAAACAAATAATCCTGACTTCTCTTGATGAGTAAAAGAGAAAAAATAATATGAATACAATCATAAAAGTCTGCACTTTAAAATTACGAATATTTTTTTGAAAATGTGTTATGAAACAAGTTTTTTTTTCGAAATATACAAAATAATGAACAAAGAAATTTATCCACCGAAATTAATGACCAAAATTAATGTGTATTTATGCCTTATAGACTACATGCACGAATTTATGTATGATTGCAATTTAATCTTTTTTTAAATAAAATATATGCAAAAAACATTGTGATAATCAAGATCGTGCGTGCTTAGTAAAAATAATTGTGTATAATATATAAGTCATGGAAACCTAACAGCGACCAGAGTATCCCAAGTCAACGTTCTAATCGACCGCTGGTATACATTTATATTAACAGACAGTACATTTTATATTAACAGACAGTACATTTTATATTAACAGACATTATTTCCCTCATACTTTTTAGTATAGTGACTCGCTGCATAAATTTACTTGAAAATTCATAAATTTTACTGAATTACACACTAAATTGATGAAGACTTGCGTAAAATTTATACATTCCATAGATTTCGAGACTTATATATTATTAACATATCAAATAGTTTCACAAATATCTACGTTTATAAAGTTTTAATTAGGGAAATAGAAAACGTATTGTTTGTATGTCTTCATGAGCTTGCGCATGTTTTGGCAGCAGAAGTGGAAAAAGATATAAAATGAAGCCATTTACATTATATCTCAAATCGTTCTCCAGTTTTGTATACTTTTTTTAATCTGAATACTACTATCTAATACTCGAATTCTACTACGATTTCGAGTATCGGCCCAACTGATATTTACTGTTTTGCTTAGTACGGACCCTGAATATGCGTTCATCTGTGCGGTCGGCGCGGCCTCTGGCGGCCCTAGCCGTTTGATCTAGCGAGTGGGTTGCGCGCTGTGTACGTAACTAAACTGTGCAGTGACACAGTCCTATCATTATTTCACGCAAAAGCAAGCTGATATAACGATAATTTTACTGTACTCATCCACCAAAATAGTTCCTTAGGTACTTATGACCTAACAAATTAATAAGTCAATTCTATAATAAACTTACCTTTCAGCATTTTCAGGGAGAGTAAAAAAAGATATTCCTGGATGGTTATCTTTATTTAGACAGCCGTATACTAAGCAGTATCTTTTAGCTTTTTTTGTTACACTTCTCATATTTCGAACTTTGGTAAACGAATTTCAAAACAACAAAAAATAATTGCAAACACGGTTTATGCGTGTATTTGCGTAGCGTCTGGCGAATGGTGATTAGAGCGGAGCGTGGCGCGGTGACACGGCGCCCTGGTCGCTCGGCCTAGTGACTGGGTTGCGCGCTGTAAGAAAGTACTATAGATAGTAAATACGTACAGCTCTCGACAGTTCTCATACATTTGTACGGAGTCAAAGAGCAGCGCCATCTAGGGGCTTGAGCTGTTAATATTATCTATATACTTGACAGAGTATTATCTATGTCGAATATGACTAGTGATGTGCCAACTCGGAAAAAACACAACTCGAGTTAACTCGTGTTGAATTCACGTAACTCGAGTTTAACTCGAGTTGACTGGATGAAACTAAGTAAATTATTTGTTTTGTTTTTACCAATTTATTAACTCAGCTTCGTAACAATATTTAAAAAATTAGAACAGATTCAGCATAAATTTGTATGGGGACCATTATAATTAATTAAAGTAGGTAGAATTTAAATAAAAAAGGAATTTATTTATCATGTATTTATGTATTTTAGATTAAATCTTCGTGACATAAATAAAGTAAGTATTTATATTAATTAACAACAAAACTAGTTATGTTTTATTGTAGCAGTCGTCACCAAATAATATCAGTCTAACTTTATATCGTAGGTTGTTACAATCAAAGTTTAAAGCTTAAAATAGAATTTGGCTGTTTAACTATTTTATCACAAATATTATTTTGGCAGTAGGTTATTCATACTCTACGTTGACTTTTTTCCTTTGTACTCAAATTAGAAATTAATTTATTAGGTAAATCAACAAGTTACAAGACAGACTTTTTACTTATAATGTATTTATTTTCACTTAATAATAAAAGAAAATATATTGTTCAAAAAAGGAAAAATAATTTCTTGTTAGTTAAAGTACTATACTAACTACTTCTCAGTACCTATTCATAACGAAAAAGAAAAATCTTTAAAAAAAAAACTTAAATAAACTTCTTTTAAGTTTGCGTCCAAATAAGTACATAAGTATTTTCAACAAAAAATAATAACATTCTTTTCTTCTTATAATTTACATAAACAAATTTACTAAATATTTAAGTACTTCTTGTTTATATAAAAATAAAAAAAGTCTGTTTCATAGGAATGAAAAAAAATTATTGCATGCTATTAAGAAATAGAATTTGGTCAACTTTTTTTGGTGCTAGACGGTTTCTTCTATCATTGCACAAAATCACGGCTTTCGAAAATAAGGGCTCTGAAGGGACTGATGTTGCAGGTATACAAAGATATTTGTGGGCAATCTTATATAACACCGGAAACAAACATTTCATGTCGTTCCAAAACTCAAGTGGATCGCACTTTCTATCCAGGTATGGTAATTCAATATATTGTTTTACCATTAAAGCTGCTGAAGTGTATGGAGTTGGCTTAGCACTGCTCTCCATGATTTTTTTTATCTACAACTTCCGAAATGTTGTCTTTATCCGAATCTGATATATTAGCAATAGCAGCAAAAGTGACGGGAGGACTGGGATTACTTGTACTAGAAGGTAGATCTTGATTGCTGCTCATGTTTGATATCTAATTTAATACCCACATTTGCGCATTATTTCTCTTCTTTTGCTCGAGTTAACTCGAGTTAAAGAGAATTAAACTCGAGTTAACTCGAGCTAAGCTCAACTCGAGTTAACTCGAGTTAGTACATCGAGTTGACACATCACTAAATATGACACAGTTTTTTGACGTTTTGTTTTATAATTTTCTTAAATTTGGCCGTTGAATATGATACGTGACGTTAGAGGTAATAAAAATATCCCTAGAGTTGTACAAAACTTACCTAAATTTGATGTTTTGAATGTGTGATCTTTACCAACTTTCTTTTGTTTTTTTCATTAACATTATTCGCATATGCCTCAATCTGTAGATTAAACTATTAACCTAAAAATAAATCAAAACACTCATTACACACTTTACTCACATCTTGGTTAATACCATAGATTTAAACTACTGTAGGTTCGATATTGCATACAGTGGTATCAAAATATTTGTGGATATTATTCTTAAAAGTACTATTTACAACGTGAGCTATTTGGGGCAAAGGGGTCTGGCCGATATATTACATTTAAAAAAAATAACAATTATAACAATTATTTAAACCGTATAGTTTATCCATACTTTACTTATGAGATGTATTATAGCGTCGAAATGTATGAGTTGAAATGTATGATAGCATCGAAATGTATGAGTTGAAATGTATGATAGCATCGAAATGTATGAGTTGAAATGTATGATAGCATCGAAATGTATTGATGTATAGGTTCTTTTAAATCGCCGTAATTTTTCCTGAAGAGCTTTATTTGTAACTTTGTATTTCGAAACTAAACTAGCTATATTTCGCAGTTGATTTCTATACTTTACAATTGCCATTTTTTAATTTTGTTTTAAAAAATGATGCATAAATCAATGTCCGTAACTCTGACATTACATTGTTGAATACTTTTATTGATATATGTAATACTTAACATCTCTGTATGTTTTTGGATTTATGTAGATATATTGTATCTTTTTGGTTGTTTTTAATTATTACATTTACATACTGCTTATACTGAATCAATTTTAAACGACAAGTAACCTTGACATTCCATTGTTGAATACTTTTATTTATGTATGTAATACTTAACATCTCTGTATGTTTTTGTATTTATGTAGATATATTGTATCTTTTTGGTTGTTTTTAATTATTACACTTACATACTGCTTATACTCAATCAATTTTAAACGACAAGTAACCCTGACATTACATTGTTGAATACTTTTATTTATGTATGTAATACTTAACATCTCTGTATGTTTTTGTATTTATGTAGATATATTGTATCTTTTTGGTTGTTTTTAATTATTACACTTACATACTGCTTATACTCAATCAATTTTAAACGACAAGTAACCCTGACATTACATTGTTGAATACTTTTATTTATGTATGTAATACTTAACATCTCTGTATGTTTTTGTATTTATGTAGATATATTGTATCTTTTTGGTTGTTTTTAATTATTACACTTACATACTGCTTATACTCAATCAATTTTAAACGACAAGTAACCCTGACATTACATTGTTGAATACTTTTATTTATGTATGTAATACTTAACATCTCTGTATGTTTTTGTATTTATGTAGATATATTGTATCTTTTTGGTTGTTTTTAATTATTACACTTACATACTGCTTATACTCAATCAATTTTAAACGACAAGTAACCCTGACATTACATTGTTGAATACTTTTATTTATGTATGTAATACTTAACATCTCTGTATGTTTTTGTATTTATGTAGATATATTGTATCTTTTTGGTTGTTTTTAATTATTACACTTACATACTGCTTATACTCAATCAATTTTAAACGACAAGTAACCCTGACATTACATTGTTGAATACTTTTATTTATGTATGTAATACTTAACATCTCTGTATGTTTTTGTATTTATGTAGATATATTGTATCTTTTTGGTTGTTTTTAATTATTACACTTACATACTGCTTATACTCAATCAATTTTAAACGACAAGTAACCCTGACATTACATTGTTGAATACTTTTATTTATGTATGTAATACTTAACATCTCTGTATGTTTTTGGATTTATGTAGATATATTGTATCTTTTTGGTTGTTTTTAATTATTACATTTATATACTGCTTATACTGAATCTATTTTAAACGACAAGTAACCTTGACATTACATTGTTGAATACTTTTATTTATGTATATAATATTTAACATCTTTGTATGTTTTTGGATTTATATAGAAATATTGTATCTCTTTCGTTGTTTTTAATTATTATATTTATATATTGCTGATACTGAATCAATTTTAAACGACAAGTTAAATAAAAATTTTACAAAAACAATCTCTTAGTAAACGAAAGCCAGTAATTTGTAAATATTATTTTTCGCCAGTAATTTCTAATATTTTTTTCCAACTTTTGTGCTCAGTTGCGCGCGGCGTTAGCGTGTTTGTTGTAAACAGTATTTGCTGTAGATAAGTAATCGTGTCTACTTTGCGTATTGACACAGGTTTAACTTAGTTACGCGTGTACATGTTTCGCGACCATTCAAAGTATTACCATCTAGCGCATATCTTTTGTGATTCATGCAATATATGAAGTGTTGCCATCTCGCGCACTTCTTTGTAACACTTGGTAATATCATCTTCGCTGAGTCTTAATTGACCATAAAATAATGGAAAAACGAAACCACTTTAACGAATTAAACAAAATTTATTACTTAATACAATTTACATATTCAGCCAGCTTTTGTTATCTTTTTCCTTTCAACTCGTCTATTTTACTACAATAAAGAATAGAAAATACGTCAATTTAATTGTCGATTGTTGCCTAAACAAATATTTAATATTCTCCGACTGTTCCAATATAAAATTAGTAGGAGAATAATTTCAAGACTATGTATTCAATGATGAGACTCCTACTTGAATCGGGACTCATTATTTTGACTTGACTCGGAGCTAGGTTTACTTTAGCGGTAGACAATCCGGACATTTGTCCGGGGTGGAAAATTTGAAGAGCAGCATTTTGTCTGTTGAGCAGGGTATGGTCATAAGATTTTGTGTGTGATACTCAAAAATCGGACTGGCAACATTTTAAGGTGACCAAGAATCATTACAAAACGAGAACCATGCATGCTGATCCCGAACAAGCATTACTGAGGTGAATTTCATGCTATTAATTAACTGATTTAAGGTAACCGGTACTACAGGGAGTGGGAAAGTGCTACAGAGTTTAGAATATTATACAAAAGCGCTCAAATGGCTTAGGTTACTTTAGAAAGCAAACTATCTTACGTCACAATAGATAGAAAAACAAACCATTTTACATTGCGTGAAAAGCTTTCGCCGTGATATCGAGCAGAGAGAGATGATTTTCCAGTCATATTGTCATTTGTAATGAGATGTTTATGCATTATTATATTCAAGTTATATATAGGAAAAAGTATGCATTATTATATTCAAGTTATATATAGGAAAAAGCGGTAAGAAAAGAGAAAAGAACCAATTAAAAAAGTAAGCTCCGTCTTTCTGCTTGGAAAATAGTTTGTAATTGATTTTTATTCTGTCCATTGATTTCCTTATTGAGCGGAGTACTAATAACACCGCGAATGACTACCAGCTTCTCAATGAACTGAAACTTGCCTTTCGCCGAAAAGGCATAGTGTTTTATATTATTCGCATGGTGGGTATACCTATCCTAATGTGTGAATATTTTTCACGGCCATCCTCGGCCGTATTCAGCTGATTTGACCTGAGAAAAATTTTATACAATTTTTCTTCTAAGACATAGAGCAACTGTTTGAGAACTTTCCATACATTTTAAGAATTCTCAAATAGCTTCTCTGTAGCTCAGCTTTGTTCACGTGTGCCTACCACAGTTTGGAACACTCAAGTAAGAAATGAAAGAACACCGTTTTGATGATAAAAGTACAACCGATTTCATTGTTTATACTGGAAAACAAAACCTGAAATCAAGCAGAAAATATATTATGTAAAGAAGAGTGAAGATTATTTAGAATAATGAGATGTGTTTAACATTTTTTCAATTGTAATAGTAAATTTAAAAAAAATGTGTTTTATGTTTCAAGTAAGAAATGAAAGAACACCGTTTTGATGATAAAAGTACAACCGATTTCATTGTTTATACTGGAAAACAAAACCTGAAATCAAGCACAAAATATATTATGTAAAGAAGAGTGAAGATTATTTAGAATAATGAGATGTGTTTAACATTTTTTCAATTGTAATAGTAAATTTAAAAAAAATGTGTTTTATGTTTCAAGTAAGAAATGAAAGAACACCGTTTTGATGATAAAAGTACAACCGATTTCATTGTTTATACTGGAAAACAAAACCTGAAATCAAGCACAAAATATATTATGTAAAGAAGAGTGAAGATTATTTAGAATAATGATATGTGTTTAACATTTTTTCAATTGTAATAGTAAATTTAAAAAAAATTTGTTTTATGTTTCAAGTAAGAAATGAAAGAACACCGTTTTGATGATAAAAGTACAACCGATTTCATTGTTTATACTGGAAAACAAAACCTGAAATCAAGCAGAAAATATATTATGTAAAGAAGAGTGAAGATTATTTAGAATAATGAGATGTGTTTAACATTTTTTCAATTGTAATAGTAAATTTAAAAAAAATTTGTTTTATGTTTCAAGTAAGAAATGAAAGAACACCGTTTTGATGATAAACGTACAACCGATTTCATTGTTTATACTGGAAAACAAAACCTGAAATCAAGCAGAAAATATATTATGTAAAGAAGAGTGAAGATTATTTAGAATAATGAGATGTGTTTAACATTTTTTCAATTGTAATAGTAAATTTAAAAAAAATTTGTTTTATGTTTCAAGTAAGAAATGAAAGAACACCGTTTTGATGATAAAAGTACAACCGATTTCATTGTTTATACTGGAAAACAAAACCTGAAATCAAGCAGAAAATATATTATGTAAAGAAGAGTGAAGATTATTTAGAATAATGAGATGTGTTTAACATTTTTTCAATTGTAATAGTAAATTTAAAAAAAATTTGTTTTATGTTTCAAGTAAGAAATGAAAGAACACCGTTTTGATGATAAACGTACAACCGATTTCATTGTTTATACTGGAAAACAAAACCTGAAATCAAGCAGAAAATATATTATGTAAAGAAGAGTGAAGATTATTTAGAATAATGAGATGTGTTTAACATTTTTTCAATTGTAATAGTAAATTTAAAAAAAATTTGTTTTATGTTTCAAGTAAGAAATGAAAGAACACCGTTTTGATGATAAAAGTACAACCGATTTCATTGTTTATACTGGAAAACAAAACCTGAAATCAAGCACAAAATATATTATGTAAAGAAGGGTGAAGATTATTTAGAATAATGAGATGTGTTTAACATTTTTTCAATTGTAATAGTAAATTTAAAAAAAATTTGTTTTATGTTTCAAGTAAGAAATGAAAGAACACCGTTTTGATGATAAAAGTACAACCGATTTCATTGTTTATACTGGAAAACAAAACCTGAAATCAAGCACAAAATATATTATGTAAAGAAGAGTGAAGATTATTTAGAATAATGATATGTGTTTAACATTTTTTCAATTGTAATAGTAAATTTAAAAAAAATTTGTTTTATGTTTCAAGTAAGAAATGAAAGAACACCGTTTTGATGATAAAAGTACAACCGATTTCATTGTTTATACTGGAAAACAAAACCTGAAATCAAGCAGAAAATATATTATGTAAAGAAGAGTGAAGATTATTTAGAATAATGAGATGTGTTTAACATTTTTTCAATTGTAATAGTAAATTTAAAAAAAATTTGTTTTATGTTTCAAGTAAGAAATGAAAGAACACCGTTTTGATGATAAACGTACAACCGATTTCATTGTTTATACTGGAAAACAAAACCTGAAATCAAGCAGAAAATATATTATGTAAAGAAGAGTGAAGATTATTTAGAATAATGAGATGTGTTTAACATTTTTTCAATTGTAATAGTAAATTTAAAAAAAATTTGTTTTATGTTTCAAGTAAGAAATGAAAGAACACCGTTTTGATGATAAAAGTACAACCGATTTCATTGTTTATACTGGAAAACAAAACCTGAAATCAAGCAGAAAATATATTATGTAAAGAAGAGTGAAGATTATTTAGAATAATGAGATGTGTTTAACATTTTTTCAATTGTAATAGTAAATTTAAAAAAAATTTGTTTTATGTTTCAAGTAAGAAATGAAAGAACACCGTTTTGATGATAAACGTACAACCGATTTCATTGTTTATACTGGAAAACAAAACCTGAAATCAAGCAGAAAATATATTATGTAAAGAAGAGTGAAGATTATTTAGAATAATGAGATGTGTTTAACATTTTTTCAATTGTAATAGTAAATTTAAAAAAAATTTGTTTTATGTTTCAAGTAAGAAATGAAAGAACACCGTTTTGATGATAAAAGTACAACCGATTTCATTGTTTATACTGGAAAACAAAACCTGAAATCAAGCACAAAATATATTATGTAAAGAAGGGTGAAGATTATTTAGAATAATGAGATGTGTTTAACATTTTTTCAATTGTAATAGTAAATTTAAAAAAAATTTGTTTTATGTTTCAAGTAAGAAATGAAAGAACACCGTTTTGATGATAAAAGTACAACCGATTTCATTGTTTATACTGGAAAACAAAACCTGAAATCAAGCACAAAATATATTATGTAAAGAAGAGTGAAGATTATTTAGAATAATGATATGTGTTTAACTTTTTTTCAATTGTAATAGTAAATTTAGAAAAAATGTGTTTTATGTTTCATCCATTCTCGTATGTATTATATTTTTAATCTTCGCTTATTGGTAAGTTATATAATAAAACATTATTAAGTATAGAACTTGCATTTTGAGAGTTGCGTACACTTCGGCTCATTTTAACATATAAGGATAATAGTATTATTGTTATTTTAACCACATAAATATACAACCTAGTACATCTTTTACAGACCTAAAATATTGTGGATTTCTTAAAAATTTTAGATTTAATTTTTAGATAAATTTCATTTTAAAAATTTAGGTTTCGTAGTTTCTTAGATGATCACTAATTGTATAATTCGTGCGATATATATATATATATATATATATATATATATATATATATATATATATACGCTTTTGTTCGTTGTTAATCGACCAGACTTACCAGCATCACCTATTTTTATATCTATATCTAGATATATATTTAGACTATCTTCTCTCGCGTTTACATAATTTCTTGTTTTTCATCTCATGCGGGAAGGTTAATATATAACTGCATATTTTTTTAATTTCCACAGTGTAATAATAATGATGTCCCTCTATCGAATAACAATAATGGAAAATTATAATAACAGTAATTATTGCAATTTTTTTCGCCGGGTTAAATAAATTCATTTTAGTAAAAAAACCACCTATATTGTTTCGTAAAGGTTGCACGGTGGAAAAGGGTCAACTTATTTATTGGTTAATTATACCTAGTATTTCCGTCGATATGTTGCCGACCCTACGAGTGATGTCGTTTAGCGAACGGAGAGGAGACATCTAGTGATAGTGAAGGGAGCAGTGCAATTAAGATAACTCTACGCGGGTAGTAGAACACATTAATTATTCATAATGTAATAAACATTGTGTGTCAAATTTTATGTTACTCTTAACTTAATTTTATATTTGTAATAAACAAATGATAATTGTAATTAAGTCAAGGCAATATTTTTTTTGAAATCGACTATTTAAAAACAAAAAAACAAATTTAAAAAAAAATTATATCGAAATCTAATGAAACTTTCAACTAAAAAGTTACAACCAAGTTCTTTGACTTAAATAAATGAAAGAGCTAGTTGACAAATAGCCTATTCGAGATAAAAATATTTACTTGCATACGTCTTCCCCAATAGAATGGAATTTATTTGAAAATAAATATTTCAATATTAAAAATTAAGCTTTAAAGTTATGCCCTTTGTGCCGACCTCCCTCTTATTTTTCGATCATGAAAAAAATTATTTACTGAAGTTTGATACGTATATTACTTAATAATATGATTTTCAATTAACATTATTTCAATTAACATGTACAACAATTCACTTACCCTGATTTATGCGTATTCCAAACGCAATTGTATGCATTTTCCAAAACGTGTTGTTTATCACGTAATGAATACTAAAGTTGTCTCATGATTATATTTCATCCTATACTTTTTGTTTATCAGTTGCGGTCGTCAAAAATATGATGTAACCGTTGTGTTATTAACTTACTTATATTACTTACATTGTGTTAAAAGAAAAAAAAACAAGGTACAGAAATAATATAACGTAGTAAGGGTTTATGTCCCTAGACATAACCTTCTAACAACTGTTCAAGTAAATAATTTATTTGCATTTATATTTATGCGACATGATATACACATTACATAACATATTTTTAAACAGAAAATAAATCTGCAAACTGCTCTGAAGTAAATGTACTGTACCATTTTGATAAACGTACGCGCACAACACAATAAAATGGGAGTATGCTTCTTTGATGGAAAGTAACATCGGGCACCTTTATATGCCAACATAGCCCATGAAATATACCTGAATGTGCAGAAAATGATCAAAGTATACACTGACACAAAGTTCATTTCTGTCAGCTAAAAATGAACAAAAGAAATCAGTACCAGGCATCTACTATAATGAACTACTTCGTCCTGATAAAGTATTCAAGAAATAATAATATTTAACATGGTTATCGACTATTTAAGTTCTATATACTATTCGAGTTCGGACCAAAATATATTCTTTTGCAAAAGACATGGTTGTGTATTGTATTATGTTTAGTTCAAACGTGCGATCGTTTCTTTATGACACAAACGTCAACAAAATGTAAAAGTGATAAATAAAAAACAGTATTTTGTAGTGAAGTGTTTAACTTTTCATGTTCATAATTAATAGTTATTTTATCTAAAAACGCCACTGGTGCATCTTATACATTTTCGTTTCTCGCATATGATGTAATGAAATATGCTTAGGGCGCCCGCACAGGTCGCCCTAGTGTACTTATCTTAATGTGCAGCGTCCATTTACGCATGTGCAATAATAGCCTTCAATGTTATTTTTCGGGTATGTCAGCATACCTATAAATATTGGAGAGCTTTTACATGTCTCTCTAATTGTATTTCTATATCTACCTCCTCTGGATGATGGTACAACTCTGTCATCTATTAGAATGTTCTTGTTGTACATGTTCTTGCTAGATTTAACTGGTTGTGGTTTAGTGCGAACAAAATTTATTATTAATAAGGAAATCTTGGGAATTATTAATTGTTTTATTATGTTGTTTTAAACTTCAGCTTTTGGCAATTTAAACTGGGTTGAAATATTGATTTTTCTTGCGTTGTTGATTTTTTCATGTATTTTGTTTACAAACTTTTGAGCCTCTCTGTTGTCTTTAATGGGTTGTCGCATTGCGAAATTAAAGTAACTGCACTGGTAAAATCTCAAAGTCTTTTTAAAACAGCCATTAGTATTTTCCATTACCCACCTACAATGGTCACTTGTTTCGAATTACTTCAGTCTTTGAATATTGTAAACACTATCGTATAGTTGGAGGTTAATGTCTGGTAGCCACATTTTTCAAAAAAGTAAACGAGGTCCAAAAGCTTCGATCCAAGGTGTATATGTGGTCTGGTCTGAAAAAAGAGCAGTTAAAATAATATTCTTATGTGCACAACTATCTTTACATGGGTGGTAGTAACGTACAATGAAAAAATATTATATGAGATAAATAAGTTGTGTAGTGTCATTAGAATAAAAGTTCGGGATTTTTTGCAGGTACTTGAAAGCTCGATCATCATTTTGTTTTTTTACTTCCCACAAAAAACTTTGAGTAGTATCAATAGATTTCTTTCAACATCACCCCTTTTTATAGGGGATTCTTTTTATTTTTTATTCATGTTCATGTTTAATAATTACTCCACGAAGAAACTCAATTGGTGCGATTAGAACGTGCGTAAGCTAGGTACTGTTATTGTACAATACTAAATTTCGGGATACAAAACCCTACGTCAAACATTCTCTCACCAGGCGTACATTCTTATAATTATTTTATCCCATTCACACATATTTTTCTTAAATCCGCAAAACCTGTTGCAGCCCAAGATGACCTAACATCCACCTAATATTCAAAGATGGTATTTACTATGTATTTCTGTTTATAACTTTAAGAAGAAAAAAACTTTTTCATCAAAATTGTCAATATTTTCAAAGTTCATTATCAATTGTTCAATCAATTTTCTTTAATATTGCGTTTATGCACATGAATTATGTCCAGAAAGTGCGCATTAATGTTGGTGATTTTTCTAACGAACAACATCTTCTCACATATATCTTACTGAATGTGGATGACATATAGAAAACTATGTTCATATAACGCTACGTAAACATAATTTTACATACTTTTCTATATAAACTATGTTTATATAGAAAACTATGTAAAATTATGTTTACGTAGCATTTGTAGAATGAGAGATAAATGCCGAAATATACCTACGTATCCCAGGTATATTTCGGCATTTATTCTCTAACTACGTATGAACATATCCAGGGCACATAAATATTCAAGATTTTTATAAATTGATTTTCCATCTAATAAGCTTCATCTAACTGCTTCTGCCACAGGTTGGTCTTCTTGCAGAGATCAAGCTTCAATTACAGGTATACCTTTTTGTACCGGTCGATTTTGTATAATTTTTTTTTCTTGTTTTTTAATCTTACTGTTTGCTAACCTTACTGTACTTTTCGGCTTTCTTTTTTCCTTTGGTTGAAATTATAATGCATAACAAGCTTTTTGCTATTATGAAAGATATATGAACTTCGTGAGTTAGACGCAATGAAAAAGGAAAAGAATAAAATAAAAATAAGCATAGTATATTTAGAAAACTGATTACCTTATTGTAAAAGCCTGAATAGCACGGCAATGAGATGGGTGTTACTTTATTATGGATGATTCGTTCCGAAATGAAGAATGGTATGAAAATCATTTTCTAATTTAAACTTTGCATTTATTCATATATTCTAGAAACATGTCGTATTACTCGGTTTGTTCAGAATTAAAAATATGATGAAAGTAATTAATATGAATCAGATTAGATATGATTAGGGTAAGTAGTTTTTAGACTTACTTTAGCCTCCGAGTTTACTCAAATAGTCGGGAAATTAGTAAGAGATTAAAAATTATAAAGGCCATAAAGAGAAATTTGTAATAAATTTTATATACTATGTATATAGACGTGCTAATCAAATTAACAAAATTAATCATTTTTGTTAACTCAATTTTTGACTGTTATTGTTTTTAACATTATGTAAAACTTCATCATAATTTATAACAATTAATAAATAATTTTAAACTAAATTAAATAAGTGAAATTAGACAGAAGATAATTAAAATTACTGAAAGAAAAAAAACACAAAACTATACTGATAATCGAAGTTGGCTTTACTGTCATCACAGACTTTTATAAGTTTTCTAGATTTGGCGTACGTTTTCTTGTTGTTTCACATAGCTTAAATTATTTTATTAACAACCTATTTAACACAAATATAAAATTATGTAATATTATCAGGAGAGAATACCGCCTTTATAGCTTTATTTAGTTGCTACTCAAAAGTTGTATTTGTATTAGAAACGAAGTCCCTATTTTTGAATTTATTTCTGTTGCTCGAGCTTAGATCTTCACGAGAGGACAAGGGATAGGAAATGGTTTGTTACAAAGTTCAGAAGAAAAATGAATATCCTTTTTAGCAAGAAAGTGTTAAATTTTTTTTCTATTGTGACTGAAAGTATTTGTGAATATAACTGGGTAAAGAACTCAAGGTTACGTGTCGTCTTTCATTAATATTACTTTTCAGAAATTCCCAAAGATAATAGCTAAACGATCTTCCAACGATTATAATTTCTCAACCAATATTTCAGGTATGTCTTCTGAGAACAGAATTTATACATCTTTTTACAATAATGTCTCCACATGTAAGTTTAAGTCGTACTTTCTTTTACTTTGCTTATATTTTAAAATTCCTACACACTTAGATCAAAATAACAAATTATATTCCAAATTATTCATTTCACATATTTCTGCAATGAACGTATTTCCTCTAAAACTTTATTACCCAACATAAGTAGGCAATTTGATTATCAAAATTTTCTCCCAATGCCAAACCTTCTATCAATAAATAAAAGGGAAGCATTTTTCGTTTGAAGAAAAGAAAATAAAATTGTGCCTGTAGCTAAAATGCATTTACACTCAAACAACCGAAGACCGTAATAGTACCGAAAAAAAACGAAAAATTATATGAAAAAGAAATTATTATTGAAACTCTGAACGTCAACCCAAGATCATGTTGCCACTCTCGTGTAATCTCACTAAAGGAATATCAAACAAAAATAACTAAAAAATTTTTAATCAAGTCTTTTCACACAAAAAATATTATACTTTATTGCCAACACATCGATAAAATTAATTTCTCGAAATAAATGTGGAATCCCATCTAATTCTATACATATGTACATCAATCTTTTTTCATATCATGTAAATTTATAATTAAAAGGCTCCCAAAATATTTTTCTTAATTTCGAAGATATGGTAAAAAATTATAAATAATGTCCTCCTTCCTCCTTTATTTTCAGATTAACTGAACTTAAATTATTTCAAAAACAGATTAAAAGCTAGAAAAAAAAGTTTGTAGGAAAACTATAACGATGTGACCTTCTACTTAATTATATTAGGTAATATTAAGTATTCATTGCACTAAGAAGTTCATACAAGTAGTCACTTTGAGAAATAAAGTAATTTCACGTCAAAAAAGTTCCTAGCTCTCGGTGCGCAAGATAGACTTGTTGATTTTTGGAAATAAATGCTTGTGGAAATCTATTGGATTTCTTTTATGATGTCATTGTTGTTTCCACTTTTTAACATGTCGTAGAAACTGAACACTACCATAACAACATATGCTTCCAAGCCTGGAAAGGAAGAGAGAAGATAAGTCATTTGTATTATTTTTTTCAATATGTAATAAACCTTTTCATACGAATTCATAACTTAAAAATGTTGTTTATTATATAAGAAAATTAAAGGCATAATGAAAATGTGAAAAAGCAGAAATTACGTAAAATTTAATATACCAATTTAGGTGACTAGATTACAGTAAACCCTACAGCAATTTTTTGGTTGCTATTTATTGGTGTGTCCATTAACATAAAATTAAATATACCAATTTAGGTGACTAAATTACAGTAATCACTGCAGCAATTTTTTGGTTGCTATTTATTGGTGTGTCCATTAACATAAAATTGAATATACCAATTTAGGTGGCTAAATTACAGTAATCACTGAAGAAATTTGTTGGTTGCTATTTATTGGTGTGCCCATTAACATAAAATTAAATATACCAATTTAGGTGACTAAATTACAGTAATCACTGCAGCAATTTTTTGGTTGCTACTTATTGGTGTGTCCATTAACATAAAATTAAATATACCAATTTAGGTGACAAAATTACAGTAATCACTGTAGCAATTTTTTGGTTGCTATTTATTGGTGTGTCCATTAACATAAATTTAAATACCTATACCAATTTAGGTGACTAAATTACAGTAATCACTGCAGCAATTTTTTGGTTGCTATTTATTGGTGTGTCCATTAACATAAAATTATATATACCAATTTAGGTGACTAAATTACAGTAATCATTGCAGCAATTTTTTCGTTGCTATTTATTTGTGTGTCCATTAACATAAAATTAAATATAGCAATTTAGATGACTAAATTACAGTAATAACTACAGCAATTTTTTGGTTATATTGCCATATAAAATATTTTTATGGATAATACTGTGTACACACATAATCCAGTACATACATAATCATCGAAATAATGAAGTAATAGTTCCAACAAAAACGGCAACGTTGTTGACTATTTTAGGGCGCTATAAATTTATGTTGCGCGACAATGCTCTACCGCAAAAAAGTAGCTACGATTTTATCATTACGTATTACGCACATTTGTAGCTAAAGCTTCACGGCGACAAAACATAACTGTAGCGTCTTATAATAAGCAACCGACACGCACATCCTTTTGTAACGCACTATTTTAAACTTAGCTTACCTATTTTATTTTACATCATATTTTCCGAACGAGGTTCGCTACTTAGAATATTGATGAAGATAATTTTTATGTATTCATATTGAAATGCTTATAAGTTTTGAATATAGTATTAATATTGTTATTATTTTATAACTAAAGAAAGCAAAAAATGTTATTAATACGTATGTTATTACTGCACTACTAAAAATTCGATTTCTAGGTCCGTGGTCCTTATACGCCAATTTTTGAGAACCAGGAATCTTTCTCTGATTGTTATGTAATTTTGGTTAAATATTTTAATGTCTTAAAGTGCTCTTGAGTATCCTAAAATCAGCATCGTTGACTCAAAATGTATGACAATAAAACTATAATTTGGATAACATACCGCAATGAATATTATTACAGAGAAGTTTTCATGCCTATAAATTTCGAAACCAGTGTCATGGATATCCTTTATTGTAACTACTTGCCCTAGTAAAGTCTAAATTAATTATTTTTCAAAAACAAGTTTTTAGCAACTCTTTCCATCTTTCTAAATCTCGATATAGTAACACATATTTAAATGTAAAAAGTAAAAATTATTTTCAAAAGCAAGACACCTGTAAATACAAACTTTTACCTAACACAAAATAAAATTTTATTTTTTTAAATTAAAAAAAAATCCAGAAAAAACTTAAGTATTTAAATTGTAGAACATTTGTTCATTATACGCGTGAAGAAGAAAGAAACTATTTATATGATAATTTACAGAAATCATCACATTCTATAATCGATAATCAGTATGGATAAACTACAAAATTTTCAAATTTTTGAATCCAAAGGGGAAATTCCGCCTTTATGTAACACGTTTCAGTTTGATCACCAAATCTTCTTACTCCAACACAAAACTCTGCAGGTACGCTTCCGAACAATCAAACGAATGAAATAAGTGTTCCCGTAATTAATAAAAAGGCTAATAAATATTTTGAAGCAAAATTTTCTTTTGAAGTAGCTATAGTTAAAAGTTGCGCACAAATGCTCGTACCGAATACGAGATATTAAATGAGGAACAAATTTCTTTATAGAAACAAAAACTTTACTAGTGATGAGGCAAGTCAAATATTTGGAATACTTGCCACCAGTGAATGTGTCATTATGTAATCCAATAACTATTCCTCATTGAACTTTTCAATCACCGCAAAACACATTACGATGAAATAATATATCAATTGTCCGTCGTCATCACGATAAACACCGTCATCAAAACCAATAGTAAGATATTATTTTAATTCTCTTAACTCCAATATTATTGCTAGTACAACAAATACCAACAACGTAATGCAAAGGACCAATATCGGAAATAGAAGCTCATCTTTATGAGTAGTTCGGTTAATTCTAATCAAATATATTTTACTTGACAAAATGGCAGCAAATATTAATAAAAGAGCAAAAGATTGTAATGATTAGTATATTTGATAATAAAAAAGGTGAGCATTGTGGGACACCAGATAAAAGCGAAGCTCCTAATACATCCTATATAAAATTTAATTTTTAATTAATATAATGTAGATATAGCAATAAACAAACGCAATTTATACAAATATTTTTTGAATTATCTATTATACCATAAAAAACACTAAAACATTTAATAAAAAATAAAAATACATAAACAGGTTAAGTTTATCAAATAACTGACCACATAGAGGTAATTTCTTCTTCCTTTGAGGACCAAGTGGGAGAGAGGCATGTTGTCTCTTTTTTACTCCATTTCACTCACTCATATGAGCAACGATTCCCTCTGCCCAGCCAATGAAGAGCGTTTCATCACCGTGTTCGTTACCTTTCACTTTTTCCCGGTTAGATCACCATCCCTAACGTCCGTTAAGAAGCTTCCACTCAAAAATATTATTTATGAACACAACCAAGATTTTGTTTTTTCCTTAAAAGACACCTAAAACCATAATGAGCGTAATGAGGACCTTTTCCATATTATTTTTATAAATAAAATTCAGGTATGCATGTGTTAGTAATTTTTTTAAACAGCTTAACTGATTTTGACGATTTTTTGTAGTTATAGGGTGATCTGGATGGTTCTTAGCTGTAATCGAACTCGGTAGGTGACGCTGTTGTCGAGATCCAGAAATATTTCTTTTAATTTTCCGACGAAATTTTTTTTATATTTTTTGGATTTTTCACTTAAAAAACATATAATCCTAAATGTTCAGCCTACCAGCACCTCTCAATATTTTTTAATTCAATAATTTTTTTATATCCATGCCTTGTTAAGTGATGTGCGTTTCATTCGCCGTTCATTTATTACGCCATAGTTTGGTATTGTTTTGTCATTTCGATTTCGGCATACTGAGTATTTATTTAATGATAAATTCGACCTTGATATAAAAAATAAAGTACATTTGAAATAAAATTTTGTGCAAATGCAAAAGGTGCATTGTTTGAATTACGATTTATATACTAACTAACCTCCTAAACAAAACGGTTTATTTTAAGCGTACATTTTTTGCGATTTCAATGATGATGAGATGTTTATGCATTAAACGGTTTATGGTATGTGCATAACGTATAATTATATTCTACAAATTAATATGCAATAAACGAAATATTCGTTCTTCATATTTATCTTTTGGGCGTTTCTCATATTCATATTTCGTGAATATATAGAAACGTGCCACGAAGAGCACGAAGAAATCTTGGTCCACATACACAAAATATTTAGGCTATACGGAACATCAGAGCATCAGACCAACACTCGGTGCAAAATGCAGACGCACGAGACCGGATGAAAAATGGACGTGCAATGAAAGTTAAGAGCAATGCACATTCGCTTTCCAGCAATTGGGCTGAGACAAAGGCAGGAACGTCAACATGCCACTGAGGCACACAAAACTGACAGCGCATGCAAGAACATCGTGCATTAACGCCTTCTATATTCGTTCGTCTTCCGTTTGAATATGAATCAGACATTGAATATTCAATGAATCCGGAAATTGTTATCGTTGAAATGGACAGAATGCCAATATTGTCATGCATTAATATTCAAATCAGAGGAAATCGGCATCTGCTGCGTGTCAGTCAAGGTGGTACTACCTGCATTGAATTCACACACTAATCATTGAAGAAAGCTTATGGATGGTGTGACTGCGGTTTCAAAATTGTTTTTGCGCAAAATTTGCAAATTCAATTTGTGCTTCCAAATGACGTCTTTTGGCGCAACCAACATTGTTTAGAGAAACGACGATCAACATTTTGAATCAACGTCCAAAATTCAAATCTACGTTTACCATCAAATGGACTCTTTAATGGCAACGCAAGACGCAGATCCGAAATTCCTACAAATTTACTTCATGGGCGATGAACAAGAACGTGTGAATACAAGATGCCATTATAATCACATCGAACATATCGAGGAATATCAAACAATCAAGGTAATCACGTTTTCAAATGTCGACATCTATTTCATCGGTACATCTTGGACATGTATGCAAAAATCGAGAGCAAGAAATCACGTCACAATCACTTTAATCAATCGAAGCTGCATTCGGAGGAGAATATTAATTTGAGAGGTTCTATAGTTGCAACGCAGATAGAAATTTAAATATCAACGAAATTGTTAACGTGTTTTACTTCCATCCAAACATATTGGCAGTCCCCGTTATTTGTAAGAATACCTACAATATGCTACAACTTTCATGCGTGCTTATGGTTATTGCTAGGTCAGTCAGCAATACATCGTCATGACATTACTGCACGTGTATTCAAACAAAAATTAAAATAATTTATTATTTTAATATCCACATTACATGTTTTCGGAACAACACGTTGCTGGCTGTATTCTATTGCATGGCAAAAACGTGGTTTGCCACGTGCACACATTTTGATATGGTTAATAGATAAAATAGGATCAGAAGAAATTTATAACATTATTTTAGCAGAAATACCAGATCGGTCAACTGATAAAGGATTGTTCGATATTGTTACCACAAACATGATCCATGGTCCATGCGGTGATTTGAACACGATAGCGTTGTGTACAGACAATGGAAAATGTACTAAGCCTTTCCCAAAACAACACTATAACGAACACCCGCGGTTATCCATTGTACCATCGTAGGAACACAGAAAATGGAGGTCATTAACTTACAGGGCGAATATCAAACAATGGCATAAAGCGAATGAATATTGACAACTAGTGTATAGTATCATATTCGCCTATTTTGTCAAAAACTTACAAAGCTCATATTAATGTAGAGTTTTGCAGTTCTGTTAAGTCAATCAAATACATTTGCAGATACGTAATATAAGGGCTGAGATATGAAAGTATATGCAGTTCAAAAAGTTAATGAAAACACGCTACCAGATGGGCAGATACATCAGCAGTAATGAATCTATTTGGCGTATTCTGAATTATTCCATATACGAACGAGACCCATGTATCAAGCATCTATCTGGCGGTGCATCTTGAAAACGGGCAACGTGTTCATTTCAGAGAAGTCAATGCTCTGCAAAGAGCATTCAATCCAATAAAACCCAAACTGGCTGAATTCTTCGAATTATGCAAGTGAACAGATATATCCGGTCAATTCGCACAAATATTGTTTTATTCCGATGTACCACGATATTTCATATGGAATAAACCATCAAATGCCATCGCCTAATCGGTCGGGGGCAAATTTGATTGATAATGACATACAACGAAAACTACAATTCAATACAGTCGATTAGGCTACAGTTGTTGCAACTAATGCGCAATTCCTGACTGACGAGCAAATAGCCATTTACGATCGAATCACGTTAACGTTCGAAACCTAACAAGGAGGTTTTTTTGGACGCGTCTGGTGACTCAGGCAAAATATTCCTCATTTCGCTCATATTTGCAAGAGTACGATCGCAAAATAAAATTGCATTACCATTGCATCGTCAGGCATCGTTGCGATCAAAAACGCATGACGATCTGGTACCCAAAAATGCCATTTTATTGATCTGGTACCCAAAAAATGAAAATTTATAGCTCATAAAAATTCTATTGAGGCATTAAATAGAACGCTGCAAGATTTGAATGGCAATACTAAACTTTTATGTGGGGCCCTGTTTTTGTTATCCGGCGATTTTCGGCAGACATTTCTTGTCATTCCACGTTCTACATACGCAGATGGGATTAACGCGTGTTTGAAATTATTCAATTTGTGGCGAATTGAACGGGCATTGCGACTGACCATAAATATGCGTGTACAATTGCAAAACAATGCATCAGCAGACACATTCTCCAAACAATTGCTGGATATTGGTGATGGTAAAATTCGATTGCATGAAGATATGCAATTAATTAAATTGTCTGACAATTTCTGCAACATCGTTGATTCGAAAAATTAATTAATCGATAATGTATTTCTTAATTTCATCAATCAATACATCGACCATACATGGCTCAGTGAACCAGCGACTTTGGCAGCTAAAAATGTCGATGTTCAACAAATACAATAAACATTGCCCGGTGAATTAGTGTAATTAAAATCGGTTGATATTGTGACTAATGTAAACAAAGCTATCAATTACCCTATTGAATTGTTATATTCACTCGATTTGTCTGGAGTACCACAACATAACCTGCGCTTGGAAATTGGTTCACCAGTAATTTTGTTTCGCAATTTAAATCCACCCAAACTGTATAATGGCACGCGATTGGTGATCAAACGAATTATGGGAAATCTCATAGAAGCAACAATATTGAATGGAAAATTCAAAGGAGAGAACGTATTGCTACCACGCATTCCAATGATACTTTCAGATGAATCGATTCAGTACAAGTGCTTACAATTTCCTATTCGTTTGGCCTTCACAACGACTATAAATAAGGCGCAAAGCCAAACATAGGCCATATTAAAAAATTTTATTTCAAGAAATATATTTTGCTAGCGAGGTCTGTGGCAAAGCAACGTCTGCCTACCGGGTTCGCAAGCATATGTATATATATATATATATATATATATATATATATGTATATATATATACATATATATATATATATATATATATATATATATATGAGCAAAATTGTATCTCTTCCAGAAAAATCTATTCATGGATTTAAGTAGCAAAAGGAGAATATTTAATTAGAAATATTGATAGTGTCGATACTTAATTGTTAAAATGGTCAAACCAACAAGAAGAATTTATGTGATAGTGGAACGAAAAAAGTTCATATTTAGTTTTGATATAGACAAATCTTTCAGTACCTTGATAGGGTTTTCCAAACATGCTACGATTCAATCATACGATTCAACTTAGTCGTATGATCCAACAAGTTATGATCCAACTTAATAATCATAATAACTGTTTCAATATGTTGAAAAATCGGTAAGTGTATGGCCTGCTTTAGCGGTGTAAAAAGAAGAGTGTAACATTCACGTGAGAGCGTGACAACAACCTATGACATGCAGACCTTCTTGGCACCAACAATATTTTTTGAGACAGGTTGTCCGATTACTGAATATCGAAAATAAATTTATTTTGAAAAATAAATTTATTTCGCAAATTTGCGTAAAAAGGGAAAAATTAAAAATAAAACTATTTCATTTAACAAATTTTGTCTCACGTTATATAAAAGTATAGAAGGAATACCTGAATTTAATTGAACAGGTGTCTAGTCAAGCCTTTTCCATAAAAGTTGTACCCTTATGATGATAAAATTTAAGTGAACATATATTCGTAAAATTTTAAACCATTGCACGTATTTTTTTGTAAAAATTAGAATTCTTTTCTTCTCTACTTGAAATGAAAATTTTCAGGGAGCGAAATTCTGAAAACGAATTTTCGGATAACGACGGTTTCCTGCAGGCAGAAAACACAAAACAGATCAAGGTTATTTCATGGAACGACTCATCGCATTAAGATTATTTTTATAAATTCAGATTGACGTGTAAATTCAAAGATTCTATAATATTTGATTTGTTATGAACTATATGTTTTTGTATCCATAATTTTCTTCATTTTATTTCATTCTAAACACAATGTGTCTCATTTTTATATACATCTGTAAAGCGAAAAATTATTTAATAACGAGATTTTCATTAATTTTTCGGCCTGCACACGCAATGATCGTAACAAAAATATATTTCTTTGTTTCATTAATCTATCTAATCTGAAATTACACTTCATACGCCACTTTTAAAATGAAAAAAAAAATTGCTCGCTATTTTGGCTTCTCGAAAATTAGGAAAACTGGTATTTTTTTAATACTGTACCTCATAACTTGTAACTTCGTCACATTGGTCCGTCTTTCACAGCCTCCCAGTTTATATCGTTTCAGATCTAATTATATAAAACTTCGCGAACACAACCATTTTACATGGGGAACACGGGTAAAATGTGTGCAAACATTTTATTTTTCATCCCAGTCGAATAGAATACCAAAATAATTCATTCGCAATCTTTCATTTTGGTGGTTCTGTACTCGTAGAATCTAAGAGAACATATAATATATAGTTCATTGACCGTATACTAAAAATAGTGTTTAAAAGGACTTAACATTATATCTTGTAACATTATATCGTGCCTAAATATGGAAACTGGGGCTATTATACTTTTTCAGTAGACAAGTGATCATTGAAAAGATCTCCTAAAGTAGTACATATTCAATTTTTAATTTTTTTTGACTGATAAGTGATGATTTGATGGATCATCACATTTCCCATTTAAATCTGTTGAATTGGGAACAGGTCTATTTCAAAAAATGCTTTTATGTATGAAGCTATAGTTCAACTTGCGATTTCTGTATACAAATAACAAATATATAAAGACAGCTATATATAAAATATTCAAAAATATATAGTTAATAAAACTAAAGTATATTTTAAAAATTAACGATATGTTCAAGCTTTCGAAAAACATGCTAAGAAAGATATATCATTAATTAGAAAAAAGAAAGACATATCATTAATTAAATAAAGTTGAAAATATCATTAATATTTTCAGATAACTTCATAGAAACACTACGTATTCTTAAATTAAGGGAGTATGGAACCCTTATATTGTGATTTCTACACGTATTGAATAATCAAAATAATCTGGGATTATTATTTACAGAAACTTATAGAAAATGTCTCACTATGCCCAGCCGTGTCCTCAACTAATACTCAACCTGTGCCCACAACTGTTCACAATTAATATTTCATTCGGTAGGAAACTTTTTTTTTCAACAAAACCCTACAACCATTAAATTTATTTGTAGTATATTCTGAGAAAAAAACGAGTTTACTTATGAGCATAAAACCAATTTTTTTGTAAAATCAATTCATGCAAGTTGAAGTTTAATGCACTTTGAAGTTTAATATTTCACAAACCACAATTCTTAAATACGTGTAGAAATCACAATATAAGTATTCCATACTCCCTAAGGTATGATAATCCTTAATATCGGGGGAAATTGCATAATGAATTATTTGTGAATAAAATAAGCTATTGTACATAAGACTATTTGTTAATAAAATAAGCTGTTTATATTGTAATTTTATTTGAAATGGTGAAATATCAATTCCGTTTAGTGGTTGCGGCAGCAAAATTGTAATATTATGATGTAATTACAAGAAATAAAAATTAGAAAACAAGCAGAAGAAAATAAATAAATTAATAAATATTATTGCTATAAGAAATATTATATCGCCGAGTAGTAAATAGCGTTACATCCTATAAAATAAATAACTTCTTTGCATATTTTTACAAGATATCATTACGCAATAGAAAATGAGAGTGTTTTTCTCTGATGGGAAAAATTTCCCAACCAAGAGTAGTAAATAGATTCATCGCAAAAAAGTTTCCGTTAACTTCAGTAAAAAAGCTAATTACGATTTTTCCTCAATTTCTGTCTACGACATCGTACACGTCAGGATCTCTCGTTGCTACGGAGATACTGCTCTGTAACGTTCACATTTTGGAAGTATGCCCAGAAAATTTTGCACATAATTTTTCGCATTGAGAGCCGGTATTATAATGGTAATCATATATATCGACTGTAATTATCGAACAGATGACATTTTCCTGTAACGACATAACTTTTTATTCGGTTCTATTCTTTGGTCTACGAAAACAATATTTGGCTTCCTAGCAGGATATATTTCATTTCGCAAAATAGTATTCTCAAAAGCTAATTAATTTCCGATATTCATGCTATTTTAATGTTCTTCTGTCTTTTTTTGTTTTATCTCCAAACCTAGTTTTCTTTGCAGTCATATTTCAAACTCCTTCGAATGCTGTTATCTACGTATAATAGTAATTCAAATAAATATGACTAAATTATTCTCTTATTCCTATGTAGTGAGGAGGATTCCTCATGTTTTCTAAGGTAATCAATTGGAGAATGTTTAAATTATTTCCATAAAATGGAGGGCCAATATTAAAAGTTCAGATTTCGCAAAATGATCAAAATAAAATTAAAGTAAGAAAAGCGAGTCAAATGAATAAAATTGATGACTAAAAATTAGAAAATTTAAATATGTCAATTTACTTCTCATGTCAGAGATAAGTACGCAATGAATTTATTGCCAACACATTAAATATTGGTGTCAATATAGTTTTTACGTTTTCAATTTTATCTGAAATCAGCTTGGCAAAGTTTGCTTGAAAATCAGTTTGCGAAACATAAAGTTTTAAAATTTAATCAATTTAAATAATTCAATTTAACTCTTAATTAATGAGAGAATTCTTTAAAATCAATCTTTAAAATGAATAGGTTTCTCAGAAATAATGTAAAATATGAACTAAACATTTTTTTCCGAAACTGCCTGAAAACTTCAATAAATTGTTGTTCGATTGATTTGTTGCATATTTTAAAACCTAGAAATCTGAAAAAATGTAAATGAAAAAGAATGTAAATAGAAGTGGTAACAAAATATAAATGGAAGTGATAGATAAAGTGCAAGTAGTGTCGGAATAGGTATCATGTTTTTAAAATTTGACCGAAATAATTTGAATACGAAGTTTTAATAATAATAGTTACGTAATGTTATTTTGGTTTTTAAAATAAAAAAATCCAATGGTATCTCAGGTATTGTTGCTGAAGAAAAAAAAATTACATTCTTTTTTACGGTGAATAAAAATTATTGAAATCATCCCTGGTTACTAAATAAGTTGTCAATGGGCAGAACTACGATAAATCCAGTACATGTGAAAGAAATAGGTGAATCCCTTTATGAGGGTGGAGATAAAACTATCAGAACAAATGTCTAATTGGAAACCATTTTCGGTATGCTCGGAATACAAACGACATCCAAATACGGCGGTTCAAGTAGCTCGACCATATTCGGCGGATGAGTTTCGAGTGAGTCCAAGAATAAATTTTACGAAAATTGGGTATGAGAGGTTAAAATTCACTGGCAGATTCTAGAGACGAATAGAGACTATTTCTGATCAATAAGGTCCGGTTATAGACTCTACCGTAGAGAAAAAAGTTTACTAAGCTTAATTAAGTGTGCGCTTTTAAAAGGACACGAAAATATTAGGAGGAAAAATAATTTTGGCAATAACACCAATTAGAATAATAAGATAATTAGAATAATCAAAGACTTATGGAAATCAATGTTTTGTCTCATTTTTCCTGCACTAGCTTTTACCTGTGGCTTTGCTCACTTGGTTATAGCATATATATAATTGCGGCGATCCGTTACTCCTTTGCTACATTATTTCTTTATGTTATTTGTGTCTTCCAGTTTCAAATAAGAAGTGAGATAGAGACAATTATTACTTGCAAAAAATTACGTTTAATCATTGCTACGTTACAATGTGAAGGAAGAACAAACAAACATATTTTCGCATTTATAATATTAAGGTAGGATTTTATTTCTATTTAGCAACTCCCAAATACTGACGGAATTTTAAAAATATATTAACTTTTCATCTAAGCCTTAAATTATTAAGTAAAAATTAAACTCGTGTACAAGGAATTGTCTTCTCAGAAACTGTTAACGTCCAAATTTGCTATTTCCTATTATTTTGTAACAAATGCGCGATGTGAACTGAGAATTTGTAGAATATTTTAAACTATGTTTGTGGAACTTGTTTCACCAAATGTTTCTTACAAACCTTTTCACAATATTTCTAACGATAAATCGATAGGTTCAAGGCCTACTTTATTTATGTGAGATGGACGATGTCTTATTTAAGTACGAGCGAGCGAATAGGATGTGACGCGCCTCCTTGGCGCCAAGAATTTGTTTCACATCGAAGGAAGGTTATTCAATTACTAAATTTACTCTGAATTAGTTCAAAATAGTAGTGCTGTTGAGGTTTAATGTATTGAAAAGGTGTAATTAGTAAGTTACTTTATTGTTATATTTCTATGATAACACATTTTCAATATTAACCACGTTTTTTAGTGGATAATTAAATATTATGACAATGCTAAAAGGTGCCTCAGATTTTCCAGAGATAAAATAGTTGGTAATAAAAATTATAAATTAAAAAAAATGATTTTAAATTTCTTCATAAAATTGGTAGCAATTAGCAAAAAAGTATAAGGTCGAAAGATTTTCCGTTGATCTCTCACTTTATTTCCTAGTTTATTTCCAACAACAGAAAAAGGATAAACAGTAAAGTCATTTTGTTAGCAAGCTTAGGGGAAAAATAATCTCCCCTACGTGCGGATGTATTCATTTTAACATATCCAGTTATTGCAATTATTTTTTTAATATAAATATTGATTACGAATTAAACAATATGTAATAATAAATAATAGAATATTATAACACGAGACACAATGTTTCTAACAAAGACCATAAACAATTTTTTTTTGGCGACACTGCAGCCAAACTGTCATTCGATGTAATGGCCGTCTCTAATTTTTGTAGTACATTATTTTTTTATTTTATTTTTGATTGCGACGAGTTAAAAATAAATATTACTGTTGCATTATGTGAATCGTTTATTTCATCAGTAAAGTTTCGTAACAATTTGTGAGTGAGTATTCTACCTATTTATGAACGTACAGTTAAACTTATAACTGAAAAATTAACCACATATAAACCTTTGTCAATTATGGCATCACGATTAGATAACGTACTGGGAGATATTCAATATTGAAACAAATATGGTTTAACGAAAATGAGGATTTTCCTTATTTGCTTGTTTAAATTAAAGAATATAGGTAAGAAATGAAGTACCTGCAAATTGAAGGGCTCGATCTCATTATTTTATTAAAAAAATGATTTTTACTCGTGAAGTCCAGGTTATAAGTTTTTGATTTAATTGCCAACTTTAGTAACACTAAACACTGAATTTGTACATGCATCCTGGAATCGAAATAAAAAAAACAAACCCAAAAAATGAGAATATTGAAATGCGCAAAAAAGATTGCACGAAGAGAGGTTAATAAATTTATGTTTGACAACCAACTGACTGGCATTTCTCTATTGAAAGTATATATTTCAAATCAATTTTTTATAATAAAATGATCGAGTCCGAGCTCTAATTTTATGAATCGTTTTTTAGTTATGTTGTTTAATTTAAAGCAAAAAAGGGAAGTTCGCATTTTCGCTAAACCAGAATTAAACCTCAATATCATCTATGAAACCAGCAATTGTTCATAATTAATTAATTACCTAAATTTAAAATCTTGATATTTAAAATATATCCATTTTAAATATAACTGAAAAATTTACTTTTAGTACTTAAGACAGAGACATTTTGAGACAGAGACTTTTTCAGAGACTGTGAAAGAATTGAGATCGCACTTACTAGAACACATGTAATATTAGAAAACAGCCTTATTGTTCTAGTAAAATGTCCATATTAACAAAGTAAGTAAAAAGTAAAAAGTTAAAGTATCTGGTAGTAAAATGTCTATATTAGCAAAATGTTGTTATTTTGTATATAATGTGTATTCAATCTTTGCGCATTCAATGCCATTATCTGACACTTATTATATATGTTCTCTTCTACTAACGTCCAGCATTTTGTCTATCATTGGGGAAATAAATTTAGTGTCAGCAATTTCTAAATCAACTTCGTCAGGTATAATGTCAGTCACGGAAGAAGTTAAATGATATTGATTTTACCCTGCCAGCCCTGAAAATGGTAATGAAGATGTGGTTGATTGAAAATGTGTCTCAATAATTGAATCGTAGGGACTCAAAAACAATGAACTCTCAACGTAATTAACTCGATTTACTAAAATATTACTTTCATTGTGGCCATGAAAATGAACTTTTGCTTATTTAAAAATACAGTGGTATCTATTAACCTTTTTAAAATATTTCTATGTCTATCTACCCTTTCATTATCATCCCGATTTCGATACAAATGTCTATAGGCGAAGAGCCAAATATTTGTAGTTTTATTGTGCACGATAAAAGTTTCTCAGAATTAACATGATTTTAACAGAATTTTTCAAATTACCTAGATCATCAAAAAACTTTTATTCCATGTATTGTAATATGTTTGGAATAGAAACCAAAGCCAGCAAAATATTTTATTTAAAATGCAACTTCCGGTCAATCACCTATATTTATCGCATAAATGACTGTGAAATTGTTGTATACTAGATTTATTAGGGACTTAGCCTTCGTCGTTTGTACTGGTAACCAGACAATTTTCATTTTTCGTCATATATTTTGAAACTGAAAATAAATATAAAATAATAATAATAAAAAGTAAAAACTAAAATTCACCCTTTCTAAAAAGCTATAATGTTAAGTATTACACAATACAGGAAATAACTGATTTGATATTTGATTATTTGATACAGACCATTGGCAAAATAAAGAAAAAATAATTAGTGATTAATATAAATGGTACTATTGTAGTTTCTTCATGATACGCTCAGATAGTGCATTTGGACACAGAACCATCCGTTACTTGACATCATTTAGGAAAAAAAACGATTAATGACGGATCGGACTCGCGCACTTAGAGTTCCACACGATATTAAAGTAACTAAACAAAATTATTATTTTTTTTCGAAAACTGTCCTTGTTTGGAAATTGTTTTATTTTCTTTTGTAATATATGTAAGACATTCTATTAGTCTCAATTATTTCAGATTCCGCGACTTGCAGACTTGTTTTGTGGTGATAGTGGATGAGAGTAGGGGATAATTTTTAGTTTTTTAATTTATTATTAATTAAAAAACTGAAAAGCTCGTTACGTAAAAAATAAGCAAAAAAGAAATAAAAATGAGAGTAAAAATCTAAATATTTTTTAAATAATTTCACCTAGAATAGATGCGGGAAAATTTCACGTCTATAATTTACATAGTTTCTTAAAAAATTAATTGTCGTGCACTGCATAGAACAGTATGGTGGTCGCTACATGGACTTGTTTGACATAGGGATTGCTGGATTTATATATATAGGGTATGGTAGATTTAAAAAAGACATAGGGATTGGTGGATTTAAAAAAGTGGATTTATCGGTATTGGTAATAAGTGTAATGTCATATTATGTAGTCTGTTTGAGTATATAAAACTACATTTGGTAATTTTACATTTAAGTGAGATTTATCAATTTTTGAAAGTAATTGCGTGTTTATATATTTAGAAGTATAAACAATATTATGCAATAACTTTTTTTGTATATAGGGTTAAGAAAGGAAAACGCAATTACATTGCACGTTCATAAATTGATGAATATCTTTTTAATAGTAAATTATGCTTTAAATGAGAAAACTAAAGCTGAAAATGGGAACTTAAAAGTATAGAGATGAAGTGCAAAATAAAATTGTTTTAATTTTGATATACAAAAGCTAAAATAAAGATATGAAGAAAAAAATTAAGAGATTTAACAAAACCTCTATATCAAATTCTGGCCTCATAATACATCTCTTCAACAATGTAGAGATAAACTGTGCAGTTTAAATAATCTTTATACCTGTAATATGGCAAATATCCTGCCGCCGACCCTCTATAGTTAGTATGCTATTCGGCTTAATTACGTACACATGCGTTGTTACGTGATCTACAGGTTATCGATGCGATAGTGATTGGTGAACAAGCAAATATATTGTAATAGTTTTTGGGCTTACATTAACCCCCATGTAATTAGAGACAAATACCATCAAATAAAATTCCGTGTAAATGTGTGGGAAGGAATAATCGATAGAGTAATTATAATTTCAAAATCTAGCTATAAAATGTGATACAGATTGACGTTGAATTTGTTGAAAAACAATTTGCAATTGCGAGTGAAATGAGCTACTTTGAACGGTTATTAAAATATCACCAAGATTATTCTTGGTGATATTGATTATTCTTGGGACATGAAAATGTGTAAATAGGAGTTGATCAGATACATAAATTTTCAATCATTGTAAATATGTTGATTAAACTTTTCGACTTGGAAGAGCTGTGCTTCCCCATTCGCTATACTCCCTGTATGTTTCGCTTTTCCAGCATCATCTGTTTTAAAACTTTAAAGACGTAAGTCATCTTGATGTTGAATTTACCTAGTTTTCCATGCCCAAATAGTTCTACAAGGAAGGAATATTTATATCGGCATACACGCTGGTGATAAGTTATGACAATGATGGTCCTTGTATAATTGATGACTAATTTTGTTAATTACATTTAAAAAATAAAATTAGTTTCTGAATTGGTAGAAGCATTACTTAATTCAGCCAATTGACGATGCAAATTTTTTAATAAACACTGACCTCTGATAAACCACCTGAATATTGACTTCCATAAACAAAAGGTCTATTCTGCGTGTTCTTGTAAATAAATCTTTTACGTGATTTTATTAATTGATTATTGATTAGAGACGAGGCATATTTAATATCACCGGTAAATACTTGATATCTCAGGTCAAAATACGTACTTGGTAAGCAAAATACAAAATATTTGGTATCTTAAATATTTGCATGGTATGGCCGACCGGATATTCGGACAATTCTTACTTTATGGTCAGGCTGCGGTATAACTGCACCCCTTTTTGTCTGGGTAGTTATAGTTACTTCACTGGCGTATATTGTACGGAGGCTTCTCGCTTTTTCATATATGAAACAAACACGAAAAAAGAGATAAACCGAATATTTGAATATTCGTAAGTCTACAAGACTATTTAAATACGGTGCTTTTCTCGTCTAATGACTTCCCCTTTTTCTATTGGAAGAGATGAATGTGATTACCTACAAAATTTTGAATTTTAAGTTTTATTACACGAGTTACAATTATTCTAAAATGAAAAATATTATCTAACATTCAAGCATACCAATTATGAAAAAGACATAAAGTCAAAGGTAATATATATATATATATATATATATATATATATATATATATATATATACACATACATACGTATGTATAAAAAGTGAGTAGTGATTCATTTTTTAAATACGCTTTCTAAATGATTATCTCATAGACATCATTTAGATATCAGTCCCAAATCAGGAACCATCAATATTTATGGTAGTATGAATGAAAAATAAAACACTGTATCTTATTAAAAATGTCGCCTTTAGAGATTATAGGAATTTCTATTAATTTTAGCCGTAAAAAGATATGGGATTCTAGCCCTTCATAATGTGTAGAAATTAAGACTTATTACACATCTCCTGCGACCATTAGTCCATATCGATTTGTAAAATATTTCTTTAACAACGGGATTAAGCCGTTCATACTTGTCGAGTATTTTGTCACCGATATCTGTCACCAATATTTTATAATATTCATGATTGTCGTACTCAGTATTTCAAAACATTCGCATCGCCCAAGTCTATTATCGATCCGAAGTTTCGGCGCTAGTTGTATCCCCTTCGCAAGATGTAATATATCGGAGTTCATCAACCAATGAGCACCTTCCCGTAAAGAGAGACGGTACGTAGTAGTCTTTTCTTTCATTCATTCTATAAACATCCAATGTCAACTTGACTTAAGTTATTTTTCTCTCGTAAGATATCGCAGTGAATAACATTTATCTCGCACGGAAGGAAGCTGAAAAATAAACTATATTTACGTAAATAAAAAGCGTCAATCAGTATATCTTGAAAGATTGTGT
Source organism: Druceiella hillmani (assembly GCA_039881145.1). Taxonomy (NCBI): domain Eukaryota; kingdom Metazoa; phylum Arthropoda; class Insecta; order Lepidoptera; family Hepialidae; genus Druceiella; species Druceiella hillmani. The sequence goes on along the minus strand of JAYKKI010000034.1, from coordinate 20,073,721 downwards.
CAATCAAATTGTCTTATATCATTTTATGTTAAATTATTTTTTATGTGAGTGGAATGGCTTTCACCATATCAAATTACTATTTTAACCATTCCTTTTACCCGTAAAAATATTATAGTCAATTAATTGGTCAAATTTCAGTGCGCAGACTGGGCGCGGTAGCGCGAACTTACTCTCGTCCGTCCAAAAATCCTCTCTCGTTCGTAAAACAAAACGGTCATACGCTGGTGCAACGGGAGGGAATACCATATGTCATACCTCGAAATGTAAGTAATCTTTACGTTGCTATAGTTGGATTAATACATTTTCAAAATTACCTTTACGCACTATAGAAAATGTTAATATTGTACACTATAGAAAATGTTAATATTGTATTGTAATATTTAGTTTCATGCCTATAGAAAAAAATTAAGAAATGCCCACTAATTACTAAATATATTTTCGTTTTTAAGATATCTCGTACAAGAGTAAAGTTATTTTCCTTCTTAGATATAGAGAATAAGACCAATCATATTCTGCTTGAAAGACTTGGTGTGACCAATGACTCACATGAGAGTATATGTTGGTTTTCGTCGATATTAATACAATACTACACTAACAGTACGATCAAGAAATTACATTTAATTATTTTAACTCTTTTATAACAATATGTTTTCAAAACAAAAATAAACTTTTGGTAATTGTCCTATTTGGTGATTTTTTCATTTTCTAAAGTATATTGCCAATATGTGTATTTTCTGATTATTTAAAGCCATTTATCTAAGAAGGCGCAACTTCATTTTGCATACAATGTTCTTTACTTGTTTGTGTTTTCGAATACCCGAATTGGTTTCCGAGTTCAGGAACTATACACTAAATATCAGAAACTAATACCGGAATAGATGAAAACCCATAGTATATGCCCCTGTACGTGCCTGTCTGTACGTATATATAAATGTGTGAGTGAAATTTCATTAGGATCTGTGCGAGCGGGTAGTCTACGACGCGCCGTCTTGGCGCCAACAATTTTCGTGTATATCAGGAGTTATTCTGTTACTACATTAATTTTTAATTTTGTTTGTGCCGAAATATTAGTGTTGTGTGTTAACGTGTTTATAAGGCGTAATTAGTAAGTTACTTATTTAATTTATTTACACATTTTCAATAATAATGTTGTATTTTGGCTGACAACAATATTTTGTAGAGAAAGCTTTCAACTTTTTTCCTAAATGCAAATACAAAACACTAAATATTATATATAGTTTACAAATTAATTGATGTTCCTATTGTATTTTTTGCTTTCATGTAAGCAGATTAATTTGTTAAGCGAGATATATGGGCTTCTTCTTTATTCCATTACTATCGGCGAGTCGTTATTAAAAGGTGTTTTTATTTAAAGAATGAATGAATATTTCTCATAACATCAAAAGCAGTAAATGTGACAATGATAAAAATTAATTGTAGCAGGCTCAAACTTTACTAAAATTATATAAATATTTTAGAAATAATGAACGAGAGGTGGCGTGGGATACTCGGTTGGAACGAAGTTCTTTTCGCTATATATTATATACTAAATATATATTATCGACATGAATAAAAATATTTCAGCATGATAACACTTTATTAATAGTTAGATGTGAAAAATAATAATGGTAATGAAACGGTACAAGCATATATGTATATATATATATATATATATATATATATATATATATATATATATATATATATAACAGTCTTGGCATATCTTGGCTTATAATGGAAAACCATCTGCTGGTTATAAAGTGGTGGATTACTCATTTCTGACATTTTTATTGTTTTTATGTTATTAATATTATAAATTATTATTATTTTATTTTCTTTATTTCATTAATTAAATGTAATTTAAAATTAATTCTAACATTAATTTTTGTTATTCTAATTTTTTTATTTTATTATTTGAAATTTTTTTTGTTAAATCAATCAAATTAAATTTAAATTTAATAATTTTAAAAATATTTTTTTAACAAATGAATGAAGTGAAATGTAAAATTAATTTTGAAATTAAATTTAGTTATTTTAATAATTTAAATGAATATAATGAATTTTTAATTTTACTAAAACAATCTAAATAGAGTTTAGTTAATCATGAAAATAAATGAATATGCTGACAATATATTTTAATTTATTAATTTTAAGTATCTAATAAATGATAAAGTAATAATTTATAATGCAAATAAATATATACCGAATTGGAAATGATCTGGCAGATGATTGGCTTACAATAGAAAGCAAGCGGAAAAGTAATTTGACATATGCTAGTAAACACATAAACGTTTATACTGTAGCAAAACTGTTGGTCGAAATTTTACACTTTTATATTGTAGCAAATGTAACGGTCGAAATCTAGTACTTTTTTCGGGCTAGCTCACATTCTCCAAGCGTGCAACGTGTCACAAGGAACTTCGTTCAAATAACCTAACACTGGTCACAGTTTACGAGTTGCTTTATCAGCGTGTCCTGAATACAAATTGATTTAATGTAATATTTACGGTTATTCCATGAAAATAGTGATTTTTAATTTTGACTTCCCGAAAACTGTGTTAACAGTGTTCAACCGTCATTTATTCGCAAATCGCAATTCTATAATCGTCAAATTAAGTTAACTTATAATACCTTCCACATGACAAGAATTGTATTATCTATTGAAATATAAGCGAAACAAAAAATATAGAAACTCCCTATTCCTGTAATAAAAAGGTCATAAAATTGCGTTTTGGTGCATAAAATCAATTACTTTAACATTTGTTTACACGATCAAATTAAGAGCTAATACAATACTTACATTTGGGCGGTTCTCAATCAAGCACGTGACTTTAAGAAGGTCTGCATATAGCTACGCTCAATGACGTGTCTATGGAAATTCCACGTCTGTTTTATGTAGTTTTATATTGATCGCACTTACATAAATAAACAATATCCTAACATGCGTAACTCATAGTCAATACAAGTGCGAGACACTGTTCCTCTTGGACATTCAATTAATACAAATTTACAATTATTTTTAATATAACAAAAGGCTGGCAACAGGTTTCCGACGCAAAATATATGCAGGAGAAGAGACGATTAATTATCTTTAAAAAGAGCTTTATTACGGAAAGTTACATAGTTCACTGTGACGAACATGCTTACAGGTGCTTATGTTGTTAATTCATAAATTACCAGGTTTCCAACATTATACTGGAGGTTCTAAAGATTTTACTTTACGCTTAATGAAAATTAGTTAAGAGTTTTAAAATTATGTCACACTTTGTGCGAAGCGCCCTGGGGTCACAATCTACTTCGTATCTTCGAAATTCTGTTTTTATTTTCTTTTTAAATATAAATAAATTAACACGTTTTCTTATTTTTTAGGATATCAAACTTCACTTTTCACTTTTTTTTCCCAACGTAAATTTACCCCAAATAGCAATGTCCACTCTTAAATTTAAATTTAGCTCCACCCTTATATTTTCCTCTAATCGATCCAATCACTTTTATCGTTTTTGTATCAAAGTATCTTCTTATTACTCGGACCCTTCAAATCTATCCTACTTGGATGATCAAACCATTTTAACGTTTCGCTAAATCACATGCTCACTTGTCTCTGATAATCGCCCATTGCTCTTTCGAATAACTATTTACTTAACGAAACAAGTAAATAAAAAACCTCAATTGATGTTACATCTACTTGTTTGCGTTTGTTTAATATCTTTTTCATAAATATATTTATTTTAGACTAGTAGAGTATTTGGTTAGAAATTATTTCTACATTTATTAAAAATATTTAAATGCCATAAAATGGTTATATTCATTTGTCGTCTTTCTGTATAAATGACTTCTTTGAATGTTGATTCGAAACAAACAAAATATTACAATTTCTTCGGCACGCACAATAACTATAGGTTATATATTTTTATGGTATATCAATTTAAAGCTGGTCTTTTACGTTATTATTATTCAAATTTGTTTTTGGATACTTGGTCCCACAAACCGCTACTCTCCGTTAGATACTATGCCGTCAAGCCTCTCTTCAAAAGTTAAATAAAATATTATAAGAAAACATAGAAATTAAATTCGAATAGGCTGAAACGTCTTTGTTATACTTTAATTAATTTTTCTTACTACGACAAATTTTTCGTCGTTAGAAAACAAATGTTAACATTGTCAAGCCCGCAACACCGGAAATCCATTACCCTAATTGTAATCAATACCCTCTATATTACTGAAGTCTGTTTCTAGGCAACGAACGATATTGAATTAACAACGAAGTCCATAAAATGAAGGACAGGCTTTATTACTGGAGTACGGTCCCACTATGTTCAATTTGTACCTGTGATAGAGTCGTTTATTGATGCTTGAATTCTTAATATCTTCTTGAACCGGAGCTTTCTTTTATTAGATGGACTCTGACAAGTTTATTTGAATTAGTTTAATCTATTTTTGAGCAGTGCTGTTAAATTTTCTCGAAGTAGTAACATATTGTTCTCCGTTATACATAGGCTTGATAAACTTAACTACTCCCACTCACCAAAGCAAAATTGAAAATAACTTAACACGAAAACGGAATGTGAATGACTGAACGTATGTTTATACCTGTGTATTTTTCTGTACTACGTAATTTCATAAGGTTATTTATCTCGTCGTTCTAGACGTAAAATGTTTTGGTAAATGTGGGAAAAAAACTCTCACTAAAGCAAAATTGAGAAAAACTTAACACGAAAACGGAATGTGAATGACTGAACATATGTTTATACCTGTGTATTTTTCTGTACTACGTAATTTCATAAGGTTGTTTATCTCGTCGTTCTAGATGTAAAATGTTTTGGTAAATGTGGGAAAAAAACACTCACTAAAGCAAAATTAAGAAAAACTTAAGACGAAAACGGAATGTGAATGACTGAACGTATGTTTATACCTGTGTATTTTTCTGTACTACGTAATTTCATAAGGTTATTTATCTCGTCGTTCTAGACGTAAAATATTTTGATAAATGTGGGAAAAAAACACTCACTAAAGCAAAATTGAAAAAAACTTGGCACGAAAATGGAATGTGAATGACTGAACGTATGTTTGTACCGGCGTATTTTTCTGTGCTACGTAATTTCATAAGGTTGTTTATCTCGTCGTTCTAGACGTAAAATATTTTGGTAAATGTGGGAAAAAAACACTCACTAAAGCAAAATTGAAAAAAACTTGGCACGAAAACGGAATGTGAATGACTGAACGTATGTTTGTACCGGTGTATTTTTCTGTGCAACGTAATTTCATAAGGTTGTTTATCTCGTCGTTCTAGACGTAAAATATTTTGGTAAATGTGGGAAAAAAATACTAAAGCAAAATTGAAAAAAACTTAACACGTATGTTTATACCTGTGTATTTTTCTGTACTACGTAATTTCATAAGGTTATTTATCTCGTCGTTCTAGACGTAAAATATTTTGGTAAATGTGGGAAGAAAACACTCATTAAAGCAAAATTGAAAAAAACTTAGCACGAAAACGGAATGTGAATGACTGAACGTATGTTTATACCTGTTTATTTCTCTGTATTATATAATTTCATAAGGTTGTTTATCTCGTCGTTCTAGACGTAAAATATTTTGGTAAATGTGGGAAAAAAACACTCACTAAAGCAAAATTGAAAAAAACTTAGCACGAAAACGGAATGTGAATGACTGAACGTATGTTTATACCGGTGTATTTTTCTGTACTACGTAATTTCATAAGGTTATTTATCTCGTCGTTCTAGATGTAAAATATTTTGGTAAATGTGGGAAGAAACACCCACTAAAGTAAAATTGAAAAAAAACTAAACACGAAAACGGAATGTGAATGACTGAACGTATGTTAATACCGATGTATTTTTCTGTACTACGTAATTTCACAGGACTATTTCTCTTATCGTTCTAGACGTAAAATATTTTGGTAAATGTGGAAAAAACATACACTAAAGTAAAATTTGAAAAATGTATTTATACACGTGTATTTTTCTGTACGACATATATTGAAAGGGCGGATGATGTCATCGTTAAGGACGAAAATGTTTTGGTAAGCATGGAAAAACACTTACTATAACCGTTTCCGAGACAATTGCTTTTAAATTTGGAAATAAAAACGAAATCCAATTATGCATTCTAGAAAAATAACACTTTGAAATCTATTCAAAAACTCTTTTTCAAAATTAAATGTTACTAATAAGATAAGTTAACGATCTGCAGTATTAACCTGGCATTTTCCTTCATTTACTACTTTATTTTGAGTAAGAAAGAGTAAAAGAAATTATTTTATTAAAAATATTTAATTACAATATCCTGACATAATGAATATTCAATTCTAATATTTGACAAGTTAAGAGTCAATTAGAACTAAAAATTATTGGAGTGAAAGAAATTTTATCCTAAAATTTTCATAATTTTTGAGATCTTGAAATTGTAAAATACCTGTCCTAAACTAAACTATACTTTATTAAAACCTGTATAAAATTCGACAACGAATTTAAGTAGTTCACAATGCTTACCACAGAATACAGGCGTTCGACAGTAATCGGTTCTACAGTAGTATATAATATTGTATATGCTTTTTTATTATTTTTGTTGTATAATATTATGTAAATAATTATATATACAAATATCCGCCCACAAAGATTAGATTTACAAGAAATCGGTACTATTCCGGTCCATTTTATCCGATCTAAACATTGCGATTTAAAAAGGCGATAATACAGAAAGGAATAGTACATACAACTGAACACGCGTTGACGGAGACGAGACATTTAGCCGGTGGCGCTTGCCTCTTAACGTACACATTGAGTTGATATCAAGTCGGTCACAGACTTTGTCCAACATAAGTCGGCAGTGGTCGGCCATCGATTCACTAGCTTCAAAAATCGTTTCTTTGCGCTATGCATTACTTGACGAGATTAACCGCAAAAAAAACACAAACAAAAAAACGATTCATTTAACGTAACGATTTCATTTGCTTGAATTTTGTTTTATTAATACTGATTGACCTACAAAAGCACATACTTATACTATGTATAGATAAAATAATTGTATTGCATGAATTATATTCCATGTACATTGCCTAATGTACATGGAATATAATTCTATTGATATAATTCGTTTATGTCTATTATATATCTTTCATAATTAATGAGTAATTAAGGATTTGTACATTTTTAAAATGTTTATTTTATTTCCCTTTATTTAATCCAAACTCGATTCGATGTTTCTAAAGAGCTAATTTTAATTTATTTAAAAGTAATCTAGTGAGGGACCAGCAATGTGATGCAAGCATCAACACACTTGCTATGAAATAGATCATTAAAAAAAATTAATACATTTTTATTACTGTTTTATTTGAAAAAAACTGACATATGTTATAAAAATATACAATATGTGTCATGATTTTTGTATAATAAACGAATGGTTATTAGCCTCATCAGTTCCTTTCAGATTTCGTAATGTGTATTGGTAGATGTAATTATCTTCATCTTTTGATCATACATTTTATTTTAAGTTTTCTTTAAATTATTATGTTGATATGTTGATAGTCTATTTTAAGTTTAGTATTGCTGGTGACATGACAGGAAGAGCGCGTAAGAATAGCCTGCAACTTCACCTTTATTTCGAACACTCATAATATTCAACACCGCATTACGAGATGCAACCAGTCTTGATTTTTTTTACTCTATTGACAGCATCTGGAATGAGTTTATGGCGTCGCTTGATAGTTCAAAACTAATAACTAATTAGAGTGACGTTTATTATAATTGATGTACGTAATTTTTTAACCACTTTTTAAACTCTTTGGTTTTTACATTTTTTATATATCCATATAATCTTTACTGAAAACAGAACGACGTCAGAATATTATAAAATTTACATATAAGACTTCATATTACCAATTCATTTAATAATGCTACATAGATTACAACTTTTTCGATTTTGGTAATATATCTGAGCAATTTAATATTAAATAAATTTGTTTCAATTGATTATGTGTCCTATTTATCTATTTGCTTCTTGTCATACCTACTATGATACGATATACAGCTGTTATAAGTAAAAAGTGACAGTAAGTTGAATAGAAACACCTACGAAAAGGCTTTCATAACAATGATGAAAAAAATCAAAGCGACAAATGGATGCAGGTATCTCCGCGTCTCGCCAATAGATGGAACTACAGAATAAAAATTCTAGATTTATTCTGAAGAAAACAAACAGTAGTTAGACAATATTGCTTTTCGAGGAATGACGTATGAAGAACCCGACTTTCTTAAAAGAAAGCTATGTACAGTCTACAGATATTTTTTCTGAAAAATTTCTTTTTTGCGACTAGAGAAACTAGTGAAATAGACCATTATATAAAAGAAACCCTTGCTCTACGGATCTAAAGATTGAAGATAGTTATACAACTACAATATACATTTGCATGAGGGATCATTTTCGCGACTTATTACAATAGGTAATACAAGGCAGTGATAAATCTTATTCGTGCTTTATGGATTTATAAAAGTGGAAGTTCTGTGACGATTTTTTATTTAAAACGATATGCTATTAGCTATAAATTTTGTCTGGAATTAAACGAGTTGGCTCAAGTTTAATCCCTGTGAAAGCAAAACAACATTCCTCGTTAATGATTCCATTTCTGCCATTCCGCAGAATGGTTAAGTTCTTTACCACGACCTAGGTTTCGTTGTATTACAACATCTTCAGGTGCGCTATTAGCAAAGATCTTTGCTAATAGCCCCCTGAAGCAAAGATCTTTGCTAATAGCCCACCTGAAGATGTCGTAATACAACGAAACCTAGGTCGTGGTAAAGAACTTTAAGAAAGTGGAAATAATACGACATCACGTAGTTTCATTTAATTGTGAATAATGAATTTCTACAAAATTAACGCCAAATTTATTCAAAATTTCTTATATATTGCCGTTTTTAGCTTAGATGACAGGAAGAGGGATGATGGGACGATGACGTTTTTAGCTTAGATGGCAGGTAGAGGGACGGATGGGACGATGATGTTTTTGGCCTAGATGGCAGGAAGAGGGACGGATGGGACGATGACATTTTTAGCTTAGATGGCAGGTAGAGGGACGGATGGGACGATGACGTTTTTAGCTTAGATGGCAGGTAGAGGGACGGATGGGACGATGACGTTTTTAGCTTAGATGGCAGGAAGAGGGACGGATGGGACGATGACGTTTTTAGCTTAGATGGCAGGTAGAGGGACGGATGGGACGATGACGTTTTTAGCTTAGATGGCAGGTAGAGGGACGGATGGGACGATGACGTTTTTAGCTTAGATGGCAGGAAGAGGGACGGATGGGACGATGACGTTTTTAGCTTAGATGGCAGGTAGAGGGACGGATGGGACGATGACGTTTTTAGGTTAGATGGCAGGAAGAGGGACGGATGGGACGATGACGTTTTTAGCCTAGATGGCAGGAAGAGGGACGGACGGGACGATGATGTTTTTAGCCTAGATGGCAGGAAGAGGGACGGATGGGACGATGACGTTTTTAGCTTAGATGGCAGGAAGAGGGACGGATGGGACGATGACGTTTTTAGCTTAGATGGCAGGAAGAGGGACGGATGGGACAATGACGTTTTTAGCTTAGATGACAGGAAGAGGGATGGATGGGACGATGACGTTTTTAGCTTAGATGGCAGGTAGAGGGACGGATGGGACGATGATGTTTTTAACCTAGATGGCAGGAAGAGGGACGGATGGGACGATGACGTTTTTAGCCTAGATGGACGATGGGACGATGACGTTTTTAGCTTAGATGGCAGGTAGAGGGACGGATGGGACGATGATGTTTTTAACCTAGATGGCAGGAAGAGGGACGGATGGGACGATGACGTTTTTAGCTTAGATGGCAGGTAGAGGGACGGATGGGATGATGACGTTTTTAGCTTAGATAGCAGGAAGAGGGGCGGATGGGACGATGATGTTTTTAGCCTAGATGGCAGGAAGAGGGACGGATGGGACGATGACGTTTTTAGCCTAGATGGCAGGAAGAGGGACGGATGGGACGATGACGTTTTTAGCTTAGATGGCAGGTAGAGGGACGGATGGGACGATGACGTTTTTAGCTTAGATGGCAGGAAGAGGGATGGATGGGACGATGACGTTTTTAGCTTAGATGGCAGGAAGAGGGATGGATGGGACGATGACGTTTTTAGCTTAGATGGCAGGTAGAGGGACGGATGGGACGATGATGTTTTTAACCTAGATGGCAGGAAGAGGGACGGATGGGACGATGACGTTTTTAGCTTAGATGGCAGGTAGAGGGACGGATGGGACGATGATGTTTTTAACCTAGATGGCAGGAAGAGGGATGGATGGGACGATGACGTTTTTAGCCTAGATGGACGATGGGACGATGACGTTTTTAGCTTAGATGGCAGGTAGAGGGACGGATAGGACGATGACGTTTTTAGCTTAGATGGCAGGTAGAGGGACGGATGGGACGATGACGTTTTTAGCTTAGATGACAGGAAGAGGGATGGATGGGACGATGACGTTTTTAGCTTAGATGGCAGGTAGAGGGACGGATGGGACGATGATGTTTTTAACCTAGATGGCAGGAAGAGGGACGGATGGGACGATGACGTTTTTAGCTTAGATGGCAGGTAGAGGGACGGATAGGACGATGACGTTTTTAGCTTAGATGGCAGGTAGATAGACGGATGGGACGATGATGTTTTTAGCCTAGATGGACGATGGGACGATGACGTTTTTAGCTTAGATGGCAGGTAGAGGGACGGATAGGACGATGACGTTTTTAGCTTATATGGCAGGTAGAGGGACGGATGGGACGATGATGTTTTTAGCCTAGATGGACGATGGGACGATGACGTTTTTAGCTTAGATGGCAGGAAGAGGAGCATGAAAATAACAGGATTATTGCTAATGTATGCTTAAAATGTTTTCAATGTAATATTTACCATTAATTTCTTTATCTTGTTTTAGCTTAAATCCAGTTGTAGAAACTGTGCATAAAGCAGAGTTGTAGGAATTGTGCTAAGGGTACACAAAGTATTGATAGAAATTTCCGATAAATAGTTACAACGATTCGATAGTCAAGAACAGGCATTTTACAGATGAAAATATTATTCAACTTATCATTTAGATTTTAAAGTCAAATACCGAGTTCGTCACTTGTGACGTGTCATACGTCTGTTCGTATGACGCGTCATACCTCGCTTCGATGAGGCCATCCGGCGTTCTGTGTGTTGTTGTATAGAAAACTAACTCTTGAAATAGTGCATTGTAGGAATGATATGGGAAACTATTTAAAATTGTATAAAGGGGTTTGGAGCGCTCAAATATTACTTTATTCGGATTTACTCCGCGTCCTCATTTCTCTTGCACTCACATACTGTACCATAATAAGGAATCATTTTTACTAGTAAAGTGGTTAATGTTAAATAAACCACAAAAGGGAAAATTAATAAGGAGCAGTATAAGCGCATATGATATCGACTTATGTAAAATGATAGTGCCAAAAGAGACCTCCTGGTCTTTTGGTGTGCATTCGTTAAAAAACAAAATTGTAACACAAATAAATTATATATCTTATTGAACGCTACATAAACAAATATACTAATTCTTGATGACAGTTGACATTTCACTCAGTGTAGCCAACTGTAGGCATTTTCATATAATTTATGGAGATAGAATGGGGTAATTTAAGACCGTAAAATATTTAATTGTTTTCAAGGACTTAAAAATAGTTTAACTAACAAACCTTCATCTATTACCTTATTACATATAGGTATAATAATAACACTTGTATAATCGTTTTTATTAAAACCATTGGAAAAAAAATATTTATCTAATATTTCATTTATAAAATACATAATGTTAGGCGATTAACTAGAGTTCGTTTTCCCTTTAATATTTCAATTGCCTACATTAGTAAAAATTTTCATGGCTTTTTCTCTTTTCACAAAGTCAAGTGATATTGAACTGAGGTATTCTCTTATCGTGAAAGATAGACATACTATATGTAAGTATTTCATACATCAGAATTAAATTTTATTATGTCAATATAATATTTTTGAAAATGAAAAAACGATAAATAAAATAATTTAAAGGAAGTGCTGCATTTGTAAAAAAATTTGATATCATTTATTTTTGCAGAAATATAATATTGTGTAAATATCTCGTGAAAATTTTCTAAAGTAATAATAAGAAAATGTAGGCCAAATTCTACATTTATATGTCAATTACTAATAAGACAAAATCATTTAGACATAAGCGCCCTCAATACTCGATCGCCATGTGATTCGGATGGCTAATTCACATTGTGTAGTCTCAACGTGACCCAGTGGTAATTAGTGTATACGAACGTAGTTGGATTCCATTATTTTGTTAATTAACCTTTATTAGTTTTTTTGTTTGACCTCATAAACGTAAAATGCTCAAAGTGTAAGTACACATAGGACTTAATGCTTGATAGAGTGAGCTGACACGAAATGTTCAAATATTGCATTTTCTTTTTTAATAAAAAGTACGGTACGATATTAAAATATTATGAAAAATACTGCTGGTTTGTTTAATATATAATTTAATTTGTCTTATACATCGTATTGATCAATTGCCAAAATTTCTGTAACGATAGCCGATTCAATTCATATCAAGTTACACCAAAAGATAAAAGAAAAACGCAAACGAATATAGTATAGAATTATTACAGATACAACTTATTAAAACAGTTTAAGTATGTCAGGTTTTATATTAGTAGTCAGTTTATTCTAAAACGAAATCAATAATACGTATAGCAGATTGAAATTCCTTAATGTGCAATAAAACTATAACAATTTCTCAGGTTTCAAATGATTTTAAAAGAACTAGAAATGAGATAGTTGTCTTAAAGACTGTTATAAAACTCGCTATAAATTTCATTTATATCATAACTAATTTGATGGATAACGTAATATTTTCAACCAAATAAAAGCCTATTTAGAATATTTCCAATCTTTATGAAATTTCCTTTACATTAATAAGATCGAGTCTTGATCTGTCCAAGGGGGAGCGCTACGAACCTCCCTCTTTTCATTTAGAATTTGAAATTTTAATGTTTTTAAGGAATAAAAATAAATTAAAATTTTTTTTTCTATCAATAAAATATGTCATTTAATGACAGTAAAAATATAACCTATAACAACATAAATAAGAAATCTCCACGAGATTCCCCTCTAACTTTTTCTTCACTGGGTTATCATACGTAAGAAAACATAGATGAGAATTATTCTTAATGACAAATTAGTGGGTTTAAAACCTCCCTAAAATGGCTTGGAACATAGGAAAGGGTACAACACTATTATTAGTTTCTATACCTTACTTATTATAGGCTCAGAAAATTTAAACAAATATTGTTTCTTAAAAATTTACTATATTCAATATATTTAATTAATTAATTAAGGGTTTTTTATTCCTTTGTAAAAATAGCTAATATGTACCTAATGTTAATGGTAAGAGTATCATGCACTTAGTTAGTTATTACCTTTTTATCCTCATGTGATCTTGTGGCATTTTCCTAAATGACGTTTTTCTTCATGACATTTCCAAGCTCATACTTCTTCATCTAACCAGTGTTAATGTTATATGTTATCGACTACGCTATTGCTAAATACTTAATGAAATTATTAATCGATTGTAGAGAAATCAATGGCATATCACATTAATATATATATATATATATATATATATATATACATATATATATATATATACACAAATATATTTATATGTATATATACACGTAAAGCAATATGTGGGTGTATACTTTTTGTTACACCAGCATTCTGATGGTATTTTCGGGTGATTATATTGCGGCGTCTAATTTATATTAGGCTATCTTCTTCTTTAATTTTTTCATCACATGAAACACAATTTCCATCCTTTTGTATTTAGACAAGAATATTAATATAATAATAACAATTTCCTTTTCAGATTTCGAGTGGTATACCGATAAACAAGATGATTTACCTGTCCTCATTCTGTGGTTGCATCGGATTAGAAAAAGGAGCAAGTATTACAGCTCATATACAAATTGTAATTATGTCTTATGAGTGTTACGTTTGATGTATGTTAAGAAAAATAAGACAGTGTATTTAATAGATTGTAAGAAAAAAAAAATAAAGAGACATTTACATATAAATTAACACATAAAGTAATTCATAAAGGACGTCTTCTGTGATTTAGTAGCAATATTTTTTTACACTTAAAGGTAGTGTATTTTTTTAAATTTTGATTTCTGTGTTTCATGCGCCTATTTTTGAAATAAATTACTAGATCTGAATGATACATTTTTTTATAGCGAACGAAGAGTTAAAATTGAATGAAGATTATTACAAAATTTTAAAAATGCATTTTGAATTTTAGTTGGTTATAATAAAATGTTCAAATTAGTTTGAAAGACCTATTAATTAAGTATATTTAACAACAAAAAAATGAGGGTGTCGGCGACAGGACGCACGATAGAAACGAAGTTTTCTGCGCCTTTATATATAAACGTAAAATAGCAAAATCACTTTCTCCTACCCTTCCTATCGAGTTTTCCTCCTTTTCCTGAAAGAAGAAATGATGAGGCATAAAATTAATTATTTCTACAGAATAAGCGTTAAATGTAGATATCGATCCACAAGAAGTACCAATGAATGCACCAGCCCACTTGCAACGAAAGATGTCCGATAGATATTTATTTTTAGAATATCGAATTAGCCTATTACGATATATAGATATTTTGAATTTATAAAAGACCATTCGAAATGTATTGATATTATCGCATTTTTTTGAAAAAAAAATCAAATTATTGAAACCATGGATATTTTGAATATTTAAAACAGAGGCATTATAAATAAATCTATTATGCCAAAAAGGCTTTCTTTTTTCAAATAATTTCACTCGTAAATTAAGCTTATACTTATTTTACACTCATAACATAGATAATCTAAACCAACCCCTTTTATACCGGAGACAGCCTAACATTGTTTAGATTATGAAGGTAGAAAATAATTTTCATTTTTCATATTACTATATTATGACATAGATGTATAATACTATGCTACCATAGCTTTTCTGATTAACGTTCGTTTAATTTCAATTGAATTGTAGTGTAGTCTTCATTTTGTCCTATACGTAAGTCAATTCGATCTATCTCTCGTCATCTTACGCCATCGTCAGTGAAACTAAGTGTGTGGCCATTCTTTATTAAAACAAATACCGATGAATAATGTAAACTGCGTCATGCGAATGTAAAAACAAAAAACAATATAAACTTGTAAACTTGTTTTAAGTGGCACCATAAAAATTCAATAGAAAGTAATAAAGGTTTCTAATAGAATTTGTTATCATCACCATAAGAGCTTGTAAGTAAATGATACATAATTATAATTAGTTTTTTATTGTATTCATTAATTCATATTGTGAAGTCATAATATATTAGTTAAAAGTGTGGATTTTAAGACTTCAGAAAGGCGACATCAATAGGGCTTTCATTTACTGCTAAACTTAACAAAATACTGGAAAATATCGAAAGTATCGAAACGAAATCATACGATATTATTGTATATCGACATAGTGAATTGCGATATGCTCAGATACCACATATCAATACAAGAAATAATTTTAGGCATTTCTATTTATAGCCTAGTTTATCAGATGAATACACCCTAATCCGAATTAACGAAGATTATTATTATAAATTCTGAGTTCACCAATGAACTAGCCATCCAGATTTCTGAAGGGCCTAGTGCCATTTCGAATTTGTCAGAAGAACTAAAAGCCACAAACAAACTGGAATCTAAAGTGAAACAAGAAAACATTCTTGAGAAGCCCACTGAAGAAGATGTTGAAAGATAAATTCTGAAATCTCTTAAGCTGTCTGACAAATATCTTTCCGCACTATTTCTCCAATACCGCATAGAATGAAAAAGTAAAAAAGGGGACGGGACACAGTAAGTGAAGAAAACAACACTCAATAATTCTCGCTTCCAGTCTTAATAAACGACACTCATTAATTTTTGACTTCCTGTCGAAATTCTTGGAAAATGAAAAGAAGTAAAGACGAAGATGAAAGAAAATGAAAACAAATAAAAGATAAAAAGAAACAAAAAGAAGGCAAAACAAAAGAAATTAAGAAACAAAAAGTTTGCAAACGAAATTCCAAAAAATATTTGAAAATAAAAATAAAAGACTATGAAAGCAAAGAAGAATTCTTCAACTTTATTTCCTAAGTTGACAAAAACTTATTATGTTGGGCTCTGTCTTGATTATTTTATTATAAAAAATTCATTTGAAACGTGCTCTTCTTATGAAGAAACGGTTGTTAGTTGGATTGTATAATTTCTTTTTGTGCGACCCTTTTTTTATTATTTCGATATTTTGATTTTGTGGGTTTGTTTTTTATTATGTCAGTTCCTATTTGTATTTACAAATTTAGTGCTTAGTATCACTAAAAATGGCAATTAAGTCAAAAAATCTTAGAAATTATACTTCTTTGAAAAATCGCACTTGTTAAGAACCTTTTTTAAATCAACCTTTTAAAATTTTTGGGTACTTTGTTTTTTAACTATATGCTTTCATTTAAATAAAAAACATGAAAAACAAAACGATTTGTTGGTTTTTTTACATCCATGTAACCATGTCTCCTCACAGTTTTCATAAAATACATATTATAATTTTCAATTTATTACACTATGGAAAGCCATATAATACAATTGATTAGTACGAAATAATTTAGTTCAAATAAATACCAATAATTAAATATGAATGAATAATTATATATATGTATATATATATATATATATATATATATATATATATATATATATACATATATTGAAAAAAATGACAGTTTGCAAGTTTAATTTAGCATCATCACACTCACGCGACCACAGATTAAAGACTAACATTTGATTAGGTAATCGGTGGAACGTTGAATCCCAATTATTTAAAAAATCTTTTGTTACACATGTTAAGCATTTTCAAACTTTCTTTTTCGCACTCATTGTATTCCGTAATGGACATTTTGTTTAACAGGGGCGTATCGCTGTATTTAATTTTCTTGAAGCAATGGACCCAAGGAAATAGATGATATGTTTGATGTTTATTAGTAATAATTAATACTACAGGTTGTGAGCTTAATAAACAACAATTTTAATAATTTTGAACGGGAGTTCACCGCATCATTGCTATTTAGGACAACTCACCCCTGTTCAGGAGTAGATGAATTATGTGTAATATACATGAAATTTGGTAAAGATGGAGAAACGTGGTATAGATGTGTGTCATGTGAATAAATACATAAAAACATTAATATGGGTTTAATCGATTAAAAACCAATATTTTCTCTCTTGTCTTAACAGAATGTATGGAATAAGACGACTGACGCATGAAATTACACCTAAGCTGTGGGTGATTCTATACTTCCTACTTCATAAGATATTTCGATATTGGCATCTAAATATGCTTTACTTGTTTAAAATAAAATTAAGTCTAGGGTGATTTTATTCATAACTGTGAGCCCCGTACTGACAAAATTCGAAGAAAATTACTTTTAAATTTACTATCAATTTTTCTCCCATACTACTCAACATCTATTTTTGTACTTCATTTCTCATTATTGTAAATTTATACTTCAAATATATTTATCGTCTTGGTGAAATTATTACTCCTAATTCTCTATGTTAATGTTTTCATTCAGATTCTGGGAGCCATAGCCATGATCTACAAGTCATACCTCGCTGCCGCAATTAAGCACCAGTTGGTTTCAGATTCCGATCCAAATTGGGTCATGTACAAAGTTTCAGTGGCTGCAGCAGTGGTATCAGCTATCCATGTTATATTTGGTTGCGTTCTTAGAATAGGTGTTCGCAAGGTAAGTACTACTGCACCCACTGTTTCTTTAAATATATTTAAAACATTAACAGACTGTAATAATTCCATATTTGAGTATATTTCAGTTCAGTAATATAGTTCAGTATATTTGAGTATACTTTAATATTTGAGTATGTTCACAGTCTTACTGATCGCCGCGATGTATTTGACTACAGGTTGTTTTTTTGATTGCGTGATGACGCCTTTGATTGCGTGATGCATCGCAAAGTCCCGGGTCCAATACCCAGCCGCTCGTCGAGCGGAATTGATGTTTTTATTGACTGTAGGATATTTATTTGTTTTCATTGTAATTAGTCCACCGTATGTACCAATATTTTACAAATCTGTAACAGAATGAACAAATCACGAACTTTCAAAAAACTCAGGGCAAACGAAAGTTTAATAAGATGTAAATACGTTTAAAGTTTTAATGTAAAGTGAACTTTAACAAGGGTTTTGTTAGATATAATCATATAAAGATGATTATTTATTTATGTAACTGTCCACATTTTATCTACCATAGACCAAACTCACAAGCATATATATTAAGCTTTATCGTAATACATTGCCTACTCAGTTTATAACATTACTTTCTTAACTTTCTGGAGTCGTATTCCCATTATAACGTCGATTGGGACGCTTAATAACCAATCGATTTTTTTAGAAAATTAGTTCCCTTTATTACCGAAATTACTGATTAAAATAATTTATAAACAGCGAAAGTATTAAATTTCAGTTTTAAAATTTATAAGGAAAAAACTATGAAATATTTTTATTATAACCATGTATTGAGAAAATTACGTTAACATTGCAATAATAAAAAAAATAAAATTCTAATAATTATCACAATAAAACTGGAAATCACATTCCAGTAAAATTAACCTCAACACAAACCACAAGTACATAGTGTCAGTTTCATTTCTCAACCTATGATACATCTACATTTTATTTAATTTCTTAACAGCTATCTCATCCATATACAATATTTAAATGCCAATTTCACTAGGTGATGTATCATTTTGCTGAACATCAATTATATCTCAACAAAAACTTGAGTTTTTTAAATAAATATTTTATCTAAAACTGTTAGGGAACAGGGGCAAAGTTTGAGTTTGCTAATTAAATCATTTAGAAAAATTTTACAACAGGGCTTGTCTGAGACTGAATAGAATTAAAAATATTTTTATATTTCATATATTAAGAACTGATTCACAACAGTTGTCTAGACTGTTCAACTCAAAATTCAAATCTCATAATTCATAATTATTGAAGAAAAACTCCAGCATATTAAAATATCATGAAAATATAGAATAATTAGGTATCATTAGTGTCATTATGTAAACACACATGAAAAAATTATTTTTTTTTCTTACAGAAAAACACAAAGTATTTGACAAGTTGGTTATGCTTCATGACTACGATCCTGATAGCCTCTTTAATATTTCTAGTGGTCCTTTTGATACATTCAATTCAAGCTGGTGGACATATTGACGAAATTATTCTTAAATTTCTAATCGCCCTTGTCTTGGTTGGTGAGTATTTGGAAATAACTCACACGATAAATATTAGAAACTAGTTAGCTTCATTCCATATATAAAATGATTATACTACCTATATAGCTCCTAAAAATGTATTTAAAAATTTTATGACGCCGGCAATGAATAACGCTTCATCAGATTGTAATTTTGTCCTATTATACTTTATATTTTTTCCCATAGAAATTATTTTATATTACATTTTTAAACATACATTCTATTTAACAATATCACTGTGACCTACATATTGGTACTTAATCCCTAATAATATTTTCGTTTCCTCTTGTGATATTTTTCATAATTAAGTATTTTTTATTTCAATGTAGTTTAATTCATATAACAAAAAATCATAGCTCTAAACGTTATTTTCTTAGAAATATAAGTAATTTTATTAATGGATCAATTTTGAGAAAAAAAATTAAATCAAAATATGGTTTTTAGAACAGGGTCTTTTGGTGCCCGTAAACAAATACAATTAGATTAGTTATGCCCAATATATATATATATATATATATATATATATATATATATATATATATATATATATATATATATATATATATATATATAAGTAGCCGTAAGACAAATTATTACAAATAACCTTTTTCACATACTCAATACATCGCATCCGGCATATAAACCTGACCTAGCCAATTGTCTAATTTAATTCATTTAATAAATAACATGAAATATGACTATTAACAACCTAATGAATTATATTGTTAATGTATTTACTGATGTTGCGTTTCTGCGGAAATCTTTATGCCATGATTTTTATACCATTTGTAAAATATTGCAAAAAAATATTATATCAAACATTATTTGACTTAAAATTTATTCAGTCAATATTCGCAGAAAAATTACTTCAATGAATATTGAATTAGCCTTAAATACTATTATAAAAATAAAAAGAATACTGACGTACATTGTAAATAAAATTTAGAAAAAGGTCTGCATAGTGTAAAAGATTTTTTTGTCAATATTGTTTTCTTCTTTGGTTCTCAAAACTTTGCTTCTAAATTATTTGCAAAAAAAATTATTATTGAGAAGCTTGTAGATAATTTAATTTTGAAGAAAGGCTTACAAATAATGCTTATAAATAAAGGCATATAAATAATGCTTCTATAGCCTAAAAATAAGTTTTTACGAATATTTTATCTACTGAAGAAATAAAAATCCCATTCATATTGTAAATGGTGAAAGTGGACTATGTAAGTTTGTTGTTCAATCAAGCCACAAAGTCATAACAAATTTGGACGAAAAAATTAAAAACAATTTCTCCTTGACAGAATGATGTTAAAATATAATTTGTGGCACACGACGGATCGTCCTCTCACTTTGGAATGGCCGGACAGACTTTACGAGAAACGATCAGTGAGAGGGTTTTAATAAGATTAAAACGAATTCTCAGATGGTTGACAAGTAATTAAGAAAACAATTAGAAAAACGTGACAGCGTTTACAGTAAGGTCGAAATGATTTTGAACATAATTTTTAAGAGAAATCTATTATTAAGCGAAGTAAGTTTTTATTCAAAATTTGAGGGAATAAATTGTAAGCGACATCATTTTTAATGCAATATATTTTTTGTGAAATAAAATATTTTACAATTGGTGAATGAGTCACGGCACATGTGGTTTTCGCAGAAATACATCATGAGTGAGTACATTAACAATATGTTTAAAAATATTGCTCATACTTGCATTTCATGTTATTTAATCAATAAATTATGTGAACGTCAACTAATAGCGTCTTTCTTTATAAGACACTTGAGACTTGTTCACCGAAACACCACCGTATACACACTTATATATATATATATATATATATATATATATATATATATATATATATATATGCATATACGTATATATAACTAAATATTGTCAGGAGATACAATAAAATGAAATTTGAAATATCGGTAGAGGGTATTATGCATAAAAATTAGAGATGGTCACTGTCCCCAAATACAAAATTCAGTGTGAATCAGAAAGTTTAAAAACATCTAAATCTAGGTAAAATTAGTTCATAGCTGGAATGAACTGGTTCCGTAGTTCCAGAATTGTGACGATTAAAAATAAATTCGCCAAAATTCATCCTACGCAAATGAAATACTTTTAAAAACAATTAATTTGAAGAAAATTTTATCCATCACCTATTGAAGAAAACTCCTTAAACTATTTTGGTAACATTTAAGCTCACTTACTACTTTGTTTATTTACACAGTCATAAACAGCATTTCCTTACATCATTTACTTTTTAAAACATGTTTTTAAGAAAGAGTACACTTGATTCTATAACTTCAGTCTATTCATTGATAAAAAACCTAGCTAATTTTTATTGTATTTAGTAGTTTTGATTATTAATTAATAATTATTTTGTCTAATGTAGTATCGACAGCCACGCTATCAAGTATAACGTTCTTACTCTGATATTAAAAACTGGGTGTTTTACGTTTTAATAATTATTACATAATTTAACCCCATCTGCTTCATTTGTAAAACATCAATACATCCTTTTTTTGCCTATGAATATCAATGACTTCGTTAATATAAAAACAACTAAGATAATTCCCTCTTAAACATTAATGACAGAGTTTATTAACAGTTTAGTAGACAACCTAGCATTCACCAAATCTTTAGAAACGAGTATTCATTTTTGCTTGGCCTATAAAGGGTCAAATGTACATATGTTTTGGAAAATTTTTCTAAAACCTATAACATGACGTCTTATCCATATTCCGTATTAATGTGAAAAATATTGACGTTGTAAAAAATAATAAAAGCCAATAAACTATGGTCAATTGCCGTAAAAAGCACGAAGAGTAATCTGTAACACATACTTGGTTATGAAAACATAATATTTGTGTCTTTTTTTATCTTGATTTTTCTATTTTTTATTGTTTATCTATTTAGAAGCATTCTCATGCATTGATTGAATCATATAAATAACATCTTTGCTTTTCTTTCTTTCCAGTCGTTGAAGCATACGTTGTTGCAGTCGTTTATAGTTTCTACCAAATATTGAAAAGAGATGACATTGTGAAAGAGCTCCAATAGAATTTTATGAGTATTTACTTTCAAAAAAAGACAATTCCAGTAAGGCAAGTTTGAATCGTCTTTGCGGGAATGGTGAACAAGCCGATAAATAACCATTTCAGTCATACTATATTCATCTGTCATCCCTGTATTGGAGAAGCTAATAAGATATAATTTTGATGGTAAGAAAATTGTGTATGTGGAGCTCATTATAAGTGATATGCTTCCATGTGGTCACAAATATGAGTACTGATTACACTCGAATTATATACCATTGAATAATTATTGTATGAATTTTCTGCTGCTAGCCTAGTTCGGGAATAATAGTTATATATTATATATTATGTGCCATAACACTTCGTTTTTATTTCGTGGGCATAGTCACAAACAGCATCTCAATAAGATTGTTGTTTTTATGTTTATATGTTTTTCTCATGACTGATAAATAGATGAATAGTTTTGTTAAATATTACTGTGTCAAATTTATGGAGTAAAATAAAAGTATGGAAGGCCTTGCTTATTTAATATAATTAGAGCGCGAAAACTACGTGTTAAGTAATAAGTATATCCTGTATACCAGCTAGTAAATATATGTTGTCAAATTGCATAAGGCAACCATTTTTAAAATTTTCGAATTATGTTACAATACTACAATTTAAGTATAACTTTCCATATTGTTTTTTTTGTCTTTTTTCCAAGTTGAAAGAAATAAAAAAAATGAAAAGTTACACTCAAATTGTATAAATAGTAAAAGTCGCAAATATAGCATAGCCATTGAATCTTCGCAGTTTTAAAGTAGGTGGCAAGGGATTAAGGAGAATATCAATACTCATGCGCTGAAATAAACTGAATATCAAATAATAAAAAAAAGTAAACATCAAATTTTTCTGAAATTGTCCGAAATATAATTCAGTCGGTTTATAGTTTTAATATGTGATTTACTGTAATTTGAGGGTTAATATGGTGATTTATCAAATGCATTTGTGATTGCGAAAATCTCGCAGAAATTTGTTCCGACTTTCACTTGCATGAACAGAAATTTTAGACATATAATTTTCACGAAGAGTCTTGCACGGAGTTTAATATCTATACATTTATAGATATGAAACTGACATAAAATAGAAATTTATATAAAGATTATATAAAATAGTTATTTTTTAGAATGGTTTTGAATGTTCTCTGTACATTTTTTAAGTGAAGAGAATGTTATTTCTATAAATAATGGTAAGGGTTATGTTTTTTATATTCCATTCCAAGTTTAAATTTTTATAACATTATATTATAACTTAGTTATAATATAATGTTATAAAAATTTAAACTTGGATATTACTCGTGATTTTTCCTTTACTATTTACTAAAATTTTATATGTTTTAATTTTGTAAAGCACCTACACAATTTTTCAACCACTTTTTAATTTAATAAGTTAGTAAATATATATAAAAAAACAAATTTATTTGAATTAAGATATAAATGTATATATTATATGATATATTTAAATTTACCCACCATTAGACTACTCTTTTAACAACGTAGCTGTTCAGACGGATCAGTATCCTCACATATACGTTCAGAGTTTAGCATATATATATAAAAAATACCACTCAGTTTAGTACTACTTTGTGATACAAAATGTACGACAGAGAAGGTGATATTAACAGATGAAAGTCTACCAAGTTGCTATTAACTGATGAAGGTCTGTATTAATATATAATTTATTACAATTCTGAAAAAATATGCGAAACCAGTAAAAACCAACCCAAAGCTAAACGAATGCTATTTACGCAGCCTAATAAAATAAAACATCACTAATACGCTAAGATAGGGCATAAACTGGCGGAATGTCGACTAAAATATCACAGACATAAAGATAAGAGTATCAACATCTACGACCCTGATACCAGCTAACCATGAGGGACCAAAGCCCACAATGATCGGGTCCATACGATGCTAGATGCAGCAGTTCACATCGGCGACCAGCCGGCAGTGGTTCTAGCGCGGTGCATGTTGGTACGAGGCAGGTTCAGCGGCACGTGGACGTATACGCGGTGGAGCCTCTTACTGGAAAACTTAACCATCAAGGTGTTTCCATTTTCCACTAATTTTCATTTCGACTCAGGCGCTGAATAAAAGAAAGTGTAGCCCCCAACTTTTCTTGAAAGCCAAGTATCAACAGAACTTCATTAACGAGTATAGGTTAAAAGACAATATTCAGGAACGAGTAAATTTGTTGTTATGTAAAATTATGTGGGTACACTGTAGAGACTTTATTTCATGCCTTACCTGATATTTACATGCGTAGCAACATAGTATTAGGTCGCGAAATTCTAAATCAAGATTTTCTCATCACTATTTCGGCGCGCCGCTATAACGCCGCCGCGTTTCAGTTTTCAATTACGAAACAATATTTAAATCTAAATAGTTCAGTTACAGAAAAGCGTATTGAAAATAATCTTGAAGAAATTCCTAAAAAACATAACATCACATAAAAAGCATGAACTGGTATTGGTACTTGACGACTTTTGAGAATACCGAAAATGCGAGTAAATACGGCGAATTCACAAAATAATAGATTCAAGTAAAAATGACAGGAACGACCACATACACTTAGTTGAGGTGAAGACGAAATTACGCGAAAAAAGTTGATGAAATATTGTATGCTAATATTATTAGTTCCAGTTGTAGCCTATTCGCAAATCCTGCTCTCTTAGTTATGAAGCGCGATGGATCGGATAGGACGTGCTCATTGCACATTCTAGCGATCCCATATCACGAGTTCCTGATCGATAACCATTACCCATAAATTCAGGCCAAATTTCACGCTTAAATGGCGCCTATTTCTTTACAAAACTAGACTGCGCTACCATTTAATCCAGATATTGTTAAGAGACCAGGTGTTCTAGCACATAATTACGTAATAGTCTACGTGGGTGATATTTTAGTATTATTGAAAACAATAGAGCAAGGGATAGATCGTCTCCGAATAGTACTCGAAATTTTAACGGAAGCGGGATTCTCAGAAATTCTCTTTCTTAAAAATTGCATTAGGTTGCTAGGTTATGAAGTTCAGACAGAGAAAATCAGACCTAATAAACCGAAAGACCGAATAAATTGATGAATTCTGTGCTTTACCATCACCTTTTTGTATTTCCCTTCTTCCCTTCATGTGATTGCGGTGAATTCGGATTCCATAGAAAATGTGTGTAAAAACTCATCCTCCATAGATATTTATGTACCTTCATGTAAATTTTTCATTTCCTTCACTATCATTTGTTTCATCCTTTCTTGTATTATATATTCCAGTCTTTAACTTTAACTTAGATAATAATGCAATTTTATTAAGAAGTTTCAGAGATATGTCTCTGGAAATGTTGATAATTTTCATAGACAAATTTAGATCCCTTTAACTAAATAAAGATATTTTGTCGGAATTTTTTAAAATGGTTGTTGTTACATTTTCTTTTTACAAAAACAAACAATTTTATGGTATAAAATTTTGTGAAAAATGTTTCATTTACAATCTGCTGCTGATTTATTTAAGTCAAAAACTTGAGTCATATTTCATTAGATTTCGATATGATTTTAAATTTTAATTTCGAAATACCAGTTTTCGAAAAATACTGCCCTGACTTTAATTATAAATATTAAATTAATTTGAAAGTAGAATAAAATTTAATACACAAAGTTTATTTTCTTATGAATAATTATTTTAATTACTCTCGCCATCACTCAACTCCATTCGCCAAACGACATCGCTCGTTGGGGTCAGGGATATAACGATGGAAATACTTGGGATGATCAGTCCATAAATAAGTCGATCGGTTTCTAATATGCACCATTTACGGAATAATATTACAATTTTTTTATTAAAACTAGTTTATTTAACTCGGCGAAAATAGGTGTTACAATAATTTTTTACTAGTATTATTCTACAGATAGATATTATTGTCACATTGTGGAAATTAAGAAATTCGTACTAATGTATCAACCTTCCCCCATGAACTGAAAAACAAGAAATTATGTGAATGCACGAGGAATGATAATCTATAGTATTTTTATTCTTGCGAGTATTTCACAAAAACAGGCTACTGGTTTGTTCGACGGACGGACGAATGCAAAAGCGGACATGATAAAATTATAAGTGTTACTTGTTTCATCATGGAATTCAAAAGAGAATTGTCGCTAAGAATTAATATTAAGAACCTTCTTACTGTATTACTAAGTCAAATATTTCAAACGATTATTTATATTGTTGCTGGTCTGGTACAAAATACCATCAAAAAGTATG
Organism: Druceiella hillmani; assembly: GCA_039881145.1. Classification (NCBI taxonomy): domain Eukaryota; kingdom Metazoa; phylum Arthropoda; class Insecta; order Lepidoptera; family Hepialidae; genus Druceiella; species Druceiella hillmani. The sequence goes on along the minus strand of JAYKKI010000034.1, from coordinate 20,046,974 downwards.
TTATGTCAGCCAATTCATCTTCACAAAAATGATTTATTGGTTGAATTCAGCAACGGAAATAGACATTTTTATTTATATCTGCGTACATATATCTAACGCTGTTAGTAATGATATTCACTAAACGTTAACAAATTAGTACTATTATTTCGAACAAATTCAGAGTGAATTTAATAATCGTATAACCTCCCTCCGACATCAAACAAATTGTTGGCGCCAAGGAGGCGAGCGCAATGTAGGCTGTTCGCTCTCTCGCATTTGAAGATCGATCGTTTTACGTCTCTAAAACAGGTAGTGCACACATAGACTTATCGACAGATGTATTGTGAGACAGACCGTAAGAAAAATTCTGATGAACCAAGTTAAATATCGTTCAATTTCTCAGTTCGCATCGTTTTTTTTTCAAAATTGAAATCTAGATTATTAGTTTAACAGTACTTGTCCTTTCGTTGCTAAAAATAAAAAATAAAATGATGAATTTAGCCAAGGATTAAGATTTAATGAAAGAAGTTTAATTAAGCCAATTAATTTGGCATAATTGCTTGAAAATGTTAAAAATGTTCATATTTATTTATTGTAAAAAGTATATTTTACATAAATAAGGTTAAAAATGAGAATTTGAGCTTACACGTTTGTCTCGTTTTCACGTTTAAACTCGTCCAACAATGAAATTTACATACATGTGACCATGAACATGAATAAATATATCGTACTGTCAATTGGAACATAATATTTATATTTTAATATAGTTAAAAAAGTCACTTCTTTAGTATTAAGGGCGTGAACATAACAGGTATGGGTATTTAAGTAGCTACTCGATGAAAGCCTTCGGAATTTAGAAATAATTATATCTTACAATATGTTTACAAGAAAATTTCTTTAAATTAAACTTTCATTATTTCCTTTTTATGCTTGAACTAATTCACATATGAAAGCTAGTAAATCCATAAAGTACAATAAAAACTCTTATTCATATCGATGCACTCAATGAGGCGCTTCATCATCATAACTGATGACAGTGCCATGGAAAGTTTTAATTTGCTTGAACAAAATGAATAACACCAAATGATATGACAATGTATGGTGCGATTTATCAGTCGGGTTTTAAATCAAAAGAGACGTCAATGTTAGACTGTCCACTTTCATAGATGCAACACCCTTCGAGGCGTTATTAACCTCAATCGCTAAGAAGAAGAGTAATGTGCAGAAAGAAATTCCAAATGTAATATAAATTGTTGCTTGAATTGTGAACAGTTTATGCTTTGTTACTTGTATATTTGTTATAACTAATAATTAATTTTAATTTAAATAAGTACACAAAACACATATTTGTACTGTATATATCTGTAACACTAAACATATATTTGTACTGTATATTTTCATTACATTACTAACTTATTTCAATAGTAAATAAGATATTCCGAAGTACATAATTTCTAAATTACCTACATATTTACCATTATGGGAATAAAAAAAATTCTAGGTACATTAACAGTGCTTGTAACTTTATATTTTCACATATAATATTTTTTTCAGTGACTAACTAATAACTCTATATTTAATATTCTAATTTTTTACACATAATTGAAATGTTTTATAAGATATTAAGTCAATTACTTATAATATGGTACCCTCCTAAAAAATATCAACCATCTCATCCAATTAATTTCTGAATAAAATTAATTTCAGTTGTAAAATAACAAAGTGACTACTTCAATATATGTCAAACCTAATAGTTATTGTATATTATTTCCTTTCAAGACCGAAGCAGCAGAACGAAATATACTCTTTATGAAACAAACGAAGGCTGAACATGAAATGAAAATGAAATATATGCAGGGTAGTATGAAGTTATGGCAGAGTAGCATAAAGAATAAACGGATATATTAAATTGAAAAAAAAAACATCATTGATAATAAAAATTAAATACTATTTGATTCATTTTTTTTATTAATTTTTTATTAATTCTAGTTTTCTGTTGAATATAAATAAGTATTTTCTTCTTTATTTTTTTTTAAATGTAACTTAAAAATAGTTGCTTAGAAAACATGCCCTAGCTGCTGGTTACAATGTTGGTCTCCATAGGTGTATTTAATGATTGTACTGTAGTATTTTCTATAACATCTTGATTTGGAGTATCTAGCAAATCTTCATTCATATATATGGCAATATTGTGTAAAACTGCCAAAGTCACTCTGTAAATTTTTACATTTTCTGAATTAGCCGTCAAAACTCGTATCAAAGATCTAAATCGTTGCTTCTATACTCCGAAGTATTGTTTTAACAGATTTCGTGTTTGTGCATGTTTGTAATTATAAGGCTCCAGAGAGAATTCCAAACGGGAGTAAACAGGTAAGTATAAATGTAATCCGTATCCAGAAACCCCAAGAAGTCTAGCTCTAAATTATTCTTCTTCAAATCTTCATCGTATCCGGCTCTTACAAAAAATGTTGCTGCCGTGAGTGCTACCTTTCCAGTGAGCCACAATGTCTCTAATATGGAATGATGCATCAAGCGCTGCCTACGCAAATGCATCATATTATTTTATTTTCTGAACACATACCTAATTCACTAAATGTGAATGATAGGACGGACGTACATTAAATTCTATCTGCCCCATAAGTGCTAATAGTTTATCTATGACAATTTTAATAACTGACAAATATGTGTGACCGTTTGTCGAAGATTTCGGTAGTCAAGATTTAAATAAATGCCAAGAGTATTAAAGGTAGGAATGTAATTAATATTCACTATGATTGGATGTATGGCTGTATGGGGAACGATTAGGTGTATATGCCATTCCATCATTACTGTTTATTCTCCTTTGATGAGGAACTGGCGTTACAATGCCACATATTTTTTTAATAATAGAAAGTCATTTATTTTTCATTTATATTTTTAAAAAAGATCAATACCTCGAGTAACTTAATATCACTTACGCACACATTTAGTGAATAGTAACCCTTACAGTTAACAGAGGTTGTGATGATGCGCCAGACATTGCTTTTTATTCTTACATGAGTGCAAAGATTCGCTCCATTTGCAATTCGAAAACCATAAATTTAGCGAAATCTTGCTATTAAAATTAGTAATTTTAGTACTAAATAAAACTAAAAAAATTAAAAATCACACAACAAAACAACCATTCACTTGTAAACTTGTCAGAAGAGTAAGTTAATACTAATTAGCTGACAACCCGTATACACTCTTTAAACAAGTGTCTTCGGGTGTATTATCGATTGTACGGATATTATATTATCGATTGTATGGAGTTATATATTGCTTATACAATGCTCTCCTTATACATCGTTTCTTAGTAAACATTTTTTGAAATTAGTAGTATACATCATATATAATTCTTATACAACGTGCAAGGTGGTAAATATTTTTACAATCTGGGTATTGCGTGTTACTTAAATACGGTGTAGTCATTGTTCCGTATATTAGTGTTTATTACATTTTTTTTTATTAATTGGCGATCAAAATTAAAATGACGTGTATTGTTCGTGAATGCACTTTCACTAAAAGAAATACGCCTGAATTGTCATTTTTCTCGTTACTCCAAACTGAAAATTGGAAAATGTTATCTATTATTGCTTATTATATAATATTTCAAGATCACATTTCAAATATAAATGTAAATTTTATACTTTAATGTCGCAAAACACAATGGCGATGTATTGCGACATTGGGAAACATTCTCACGAGCTAAAGAGTAATACTCACTAATACGTAGTTACTAACTCTTGTAATATTTTGAAGAGAGGATTATGTTTTCAAATAACACGATTTTAAAAATAACATTTCATGTATTAATTAATTAACAATAATCTTTGAGCAGTTTATGTAACGTTACTAACTCGTCGATTAAATCAAGGTCACCTATGAATTTTTGTTCAACTGTCGGTTATTTGCTTTAAATCATGATATATCCTATTTGTATCTAAAATTACCCAAACGACTTTCTTAGATTGGTTTTAAAACTGGAGTAGCTGTGAGAAGTTGATTATTGTTTAATGGAATAATTCATCATGCTGATAAAAAATAGCTTCATTTTTTGTTAAAGTTCATATAATTTACATTATAGAAAACTGAGAAGCCAAATTTTAAGTAGTTTTTTTGACAATTTATTTTAATTGATCATTTAAAATAAAATTTGTATTATTAATTTAAACAAGATAATCCCGAATTGCATAAACATTATAGCGTTTATTCAAATTTATTTACTAAACATTATATCAAAATAAAAGACTGACTGGTCCTTCAGGAATTAAAATAAACTTACAAAAAATGAATCGTTAGTAATAAAAAATTACAATACTTGTTTATAATTTCAGCTCCTCTTTTTGAACATATACTTTTTTGATTTTAATGTATCTGCCGTTATTTATCTCAAAAATTATTACTTCAAATCATCTGAAATGCCATTTTTAATTCTTCAGATTCTTACAAACTACTTTATGAATGAAGAGCCAAATTCGACCACCCACAGAGCCATAGAGATAAAAGAGAGTTCTCATGTTTGTAATAAAACTGTGAGCCTTAAAAATTATAATTGATAAAGTAGCAAATTATAATTGATACAGATACGACTAAAACTGGTTTTGTAAGGTAGTTTATTAGTTGTCTTCTAAGTTGTTAAAACCGTAGTAGAAAATATAAAAAAAATAACCTAATTAAATTTATTTTCAATGTGTGAATATCTCATCCATTCAAATGTAATTTTTAGTACACTTATAAAAAATATAGTCTTTGTGTAATGAAATTGACAGTTCAATAAAACATATCATGTACCCATTGTACTTGAAACTATTGAATGATCAAATAAGATAATTATCATCGATGTAGTCTTTATTTTATATTTGCTAAGGTGGGGTAATGTCGGGCTCGGCCCCTTATGTTCAAAATAATTCGAGTCAACTAAGATTGATGAAAACATTTTTTAATATTGATATTGACATGAATACACGATTAAAATAAATATTTTATATGATACGTGATTTTTTTAAAGATTATGTGAATTTTGTATGACGATTATGAACAAATTCGTCTCTTTGGCTGTACAGGCCCTTTCTAGGCCCTCCTAAGGAAAAATAGTGGCTACGCCAATATGTATATCTAGTGATAATGTGTTATGTTTTTACCTAAATTTTATTACAAGTCTTTAAACTAATCCTCTTTCTTTCATTTTTTAAGGAATCATATCGTGTATCATTGGCCAAGTGTGGATTTATAACAAAAGTTGCAAAATATATCACGTCCATTCATAGTTTACAAAATATTTCTTTACTTATTTCTATATTCGTATATTTTTGGTGTGTTTCAGATATAAGTTGCCACATTCGTATATGTAGTTACCACATAGTGATGCCAGAAGGTTACTTTCAGAACCCTGATGTATATTACAACTAAATTTGTGATGATGATATTGGCAACTAAATTTTAGAATTTATTTTAATTTTCTTGAATAGTATTTTTAAGGTAATATTTTTTTAATATAGTAAATGATATAGTAATGTTCAGTTAACATTCGTATTTTTTAAAATACTTTTATTATAATAGTTTTAATAAATAAAATAAAAATTACGTTTTATTTAATAACGCCATCTATGGGCATTCGTAATGATTACACAAGGCACATTGGTCAAGGTGTGTGAGTCAGGGAAAGAGGAAATTAACTTTGACAGCGTCTCGGTATCGTAAGTTTGTATGAACAATTTTGATATATTTTTTATATGGATTGGTATGCGTAGTGTCCATTCAATTTGTCTATGTTCTGTGGACTAGCCGATGTTTAAAATTTATGGGAAAGGAAAATTATATTTTAGTAGAATTAATATTTTTATTTTTTGCTATTGTGTTAATCAAAATTACTTTTTTATCAAATTAAATAAGAAGAAATGAATATTTTACTGCTTTTTTTCGCATTTTAAATTAAAATAAAATTGCTTGGAATGGATCTTCTAAATCTATCCCTCTTTAGCGATTTCGGGAATTTTCATGAAAAAAAAATATATGTAACTCGTAAAAAGTGTAATAAATCTATTTGAAATATAAATGAACATTTGGTCTATTTTTTATACCAAAATCATAATATTATATATTTCCTGAGTTTAGAGTAAATTTAGACGAAATAGAAGTTTTTCATTAAAAATTTGAATAGGCACTTAAGATTCTTTAGTCTTCTTTCCTACTTTTTTCCGTAAAGATCACATAAAACATTCACGATGATGCTTTTCTATAAAACATTGATAATAGCGTTTATAGATAACATTATGGTTATTATATCATATGTCCATAATCATTACGGACATTCACCAAACGTGTGGAAACAAGCGTCCATTTTTTGCTTGACTTTTAAGAGTTGAAACATACGTTTAATTATGTTGAAAAAGTTATGAAAAATATATAATTTTATTAATTTTAGAAACATAATAAATGTTTAGATGGCAAGATGTAAGGAAATCAATATCTACAAGCTAATTACTCTAAAATGGAGAGGCAAATTTATTGTAATATTAATAAATAAACATAATTTGTTCTGTTTAGACATTTCCATTGTACTATATATTAAAATTAAGATTTACTGAATGTAGATTTAAAAAGTTCGTTTATATTAAAGAAAGTAATATAATATAATCTGTTCTTTTCTTGCTTTCCAGTCATAGAAACACATACCGTTTTAGTGGCGGTCAGTTCTTACCAAACGTTGAAAAGCGACAACAGCACTTCGATTGCAGGATCCAGTGCGATGCTTCCAAGTATCGGTACAGGATTATGTGATAGTACGTCATGCTAGATCGGTACATATGTATGGGATACAGATTTTGATCGATACAAACGTGCTAGTATCAAAATTAATCATTTTTTTGGAATGGATCGCATCAATAATTAAGTAGCGCTGTCAGTCGAACTAAATTACCAAAGTCGTTGATATTAAAATATCCTATATGTTTACTTAGCGATTGGCATTATACGTGGTCAGATTTGGCTGTAGACAATGGGTAATTATGTTTTGAAGTTTGAATGGTTTGATATATTATTATTCTTTTTATTATTTTTCGGCTTTTGTGCATGGTTGGATAATAAGTTACTTGAATTTTTCTTAATTAATTGTCTATAATATATAAATTTAAAACTATGGTTGCAGCAAAAAATCAAAAGTGCGGTCTTCATAATACTTTTACTGACACTTGAAATCCAGACCATTTATAAAGTTTATTGTTTTTGAAAAGTCAAAAATTTGAAGATTGAAATTTGTAGTATTTTTTCAAAAAGAAATTGCAAAAACATTTTTGAAAACTGAGAAATAATTCAGTTATGGTTCCAAATATTGTTATATTTTTTATTACCCAACTAATACATTAGTATTATATTTTTGTCGCTTATTTATGTATGTACAGTATAGTGTTTTAACTGAATAACTAAAGAACTGTTGCACATATTCAAAAAGTATTTTTTTCCTAAGTCGACCATTCGACATGCTATTTGGGAGTAAGATCCGGATCCAGACCGATTCAAGATATCTATACAGAGGAAAACATCATGTATCTCTTTACAGCATGGAAGGATTCCAACAGAACCCCACGATTATATATTTTTACAAACAATTCGAATATATAAATTTAAATTTCCTTTTACTTACAATGCACTGATCAGTATATGAGAATGGAAAAACGCTTTAAATTATATTGATTGCAGGCGAATAAATACCATTTTCAGTTGCATTGACTTACCTTCTTTTTATAGAAGAGGTTTATAAAAGAAAATTTATTTGTAAGAAAAAAATTATTAAAACTCCCATATGATTTCACACAGGAGTACTACATTCAAATTATACCATTGAATAATGATCGGGTTGCTTGTCTGCCAATTCATTGCTACTAGCTTTATCTACTGAATAGAGGGGTTTTAATTTAATAATGCGAGCATTATTCGGAGCAATTGTTTTGATGTCATAATTATACAGGAATTAGTAAGACAGCTTCTTTGATTACCGGAATATAAAACGTAATTGTTATATCAAATTATTAATTCTTTTCACATTTTCGAGTGGAATTCGAAGATATGTCTGTCGATTCAATTAAAACTTTGTATATATGATCTAGCTTCATGCACAAGAAGTTATAAACTATTAGATCACAAGAACAGACGTTTGCATTGACTTTAAAAATAGTACGTAAAAGCTTCGTGCACTATAATAATATTACTTGCTAGATATTAGAATTATTGCCAAGTGTGTTTATTTTAAGAATCTATATAAGTCTGCAGCAACATTTATGAATGGCGTTAGGCAAAACAAATACGTCATATAATGAAAGAATTATCCACCATTGTTATGTTTAGTTGGATAGAAATAAAACAGGAAGGATTAAAAATTATGATCAGGAAATATAATTAAGAAATTAAATTATGATCAAGAAATTAAATTATGATCAAGAAATATAATAAAACAGGAAGGATTAAAAATTATGATCAAGAAATATAATTAAGAAATTAAATTATGATCAAGAAATTAAATTATGATCAAGAAATATAATAAAACAGGAAGGATTAAAAATTATGATCAAGAAATATAATTAAGAAATTAAATTATGATCAAGAAATTAAATTATGATCAAGAAATATATTAAAACAGGAAGGATTAAAAATTATGATCAAGAAATATAATTAAGGGACATATGAAATAATTTACGTTTTATTTTTGGAAATGATTTTTCAGAATGTTCGACTCTCGAATTTCTAATGTAAGTTTTTATGTTGTTTTAAGCAATGATTGCAAAACAAATTTTACAATACCCTCACATACTAGGGATACAAATTAATAAGAATTGAATATCTGTCGATAAACATAAATAAAATTATAAAATTCAATAGTAATCAGCTAATGGCAACTCAAAGAACACTGGAAGTGAAAAAAAATTGTATTATAAAATATATAATTTTAACTTAACGAATATAGAAAATTTAGCAGCATTGCATACGTTATCTTCAGTTTAGAACCGATGAGATAATGATTGTCTTTTTATAAGACATGAAAGAATATACATTAAAAATGAGGTTTGTAAGAAAAAGTAATTCCAGTCTCAATGGATACGGAAAATGTGATTAAAAAAATTATTCGCGAAGTTTGTCTTCAATTCTGTTTATTCCTAAATGTTTTCTAATTAATTTTACTTACGATATATTTTATGTCAAACACTCGTTAAGTTACCATAATATATTTTATCATTTCTGATATCCATTGGGTTTCTGTTTTAGGTGAATAATACGGTTATTAATTCAAGATATTAGTGACATATTTTATAAATGACTTGAATAATTACAAGGGCAGTGAAAAAATGTTTGGATGTTTTTCTGAAATTAGTTCTTCACATTCTTTCTGAAAGATACAAATTTAATTGTACGGTCTCGTAATTATTATCACATGTTCATTAGCTCTAATATTTCTAGCGATTTTTTTACTTAAAACAGTTTTATTCTATTTACATAAAGTTATTTTGAAACAATAAAAAACGTTTAAATGTTTTTTTGATATGACACACTCTGTGGTCAACGGTTGCAATTGTTACAAATTTAATTTGTAATCATATTATAAAGACAGACGTTTAGTGTCCTTAACATATTATTGCTTAAAATTTAAAAAAAACCTAGAAAGATTGACATATCTGTGTCATGTCTGAATGTATGTTCAGACAATAGCATTTGTGTAATTACAACAGAAATGAAAGGGAGTTATTGTTAAGAAGTAAGTAAAGCAATTAAATGAAACTACGTGATGTAGTATTATTTCTACTTTCTTCAAGTCTTTTACCGCGGCTTAGGTTTCGTTGTATTATAATATCTTAGCTTATCTTAATTATTAGCTAAGATTCTTAATAAGATTGCAAATTATCTTTGCTAATAGCCCACCTGAAGATGTTGTAATACAACGAAAACTAGGTCGAGGTACATCACGTAGTTTCATTTAATTGTAAATAATGAATTTCTACAAATTTAACCCCAAAGTTATTCAACAAAGTAAAGAAAAAGAAAATAATTTTCTCACAGAACTTTATTATTTCGCCCATGGGGTTTTGATTGAGACGAGGGGGTTTTTTCTAACGCAATAAGATATACAACCTTCTTTATAAACAGTATTAAGTCGTTAATACAGACAGTCCTCGCTTTTACGTCAGGTTGTGTACTAGTAACAAGTGACGTAAAATGAGACACATTTTTCTTTATATTCATGTGTTAAAGTAGTAGGACTCAGACATGAGGATATAAAGTTTTTAAAGATTTATCCAATTTATTGTAATAGGATGATATATCTAAGAAACAAAGCAAAGAACAAAATATTTTTTAGAAAGAATCCTCCAAAGGCACTTGTTTCGCTTTTTTCTTTTTACGCCCACGAATTTAGCTTTGATATTTAGAAGCGAAAGAAGTTTTATTATTTATATTCCAAAACTCTATTAAAAGTTGGGATAATTTAATTCAAATAATTACATTGCAGCGTAGATGTGGATACTCTTGTGGCACTCCACTTCTTCATTACCGCTTGAACTCCACACGGCCCAAATTTTCCATATGTGCTTATCTAGTGTTTTTATATACTTTAATGCATGTAGGAGAAGACCTAAAATTAATTTCTGAAGTCTTTGTCTGATGTAAAACAAAATACCGATATACGAGACGCCGTAAAAGAAGGATTGTATCTATATGAGTCATCGATTGATATATCGTAGTACTAAATTTTTATTACATATGACTTGTATTTCAATATCGAAAAAAATCTAATTTCACAGGTCAAAATGACAAATATTCGATCATCTATAAATATTCGATAATGTTCAAATCATAAACTATATCTTAAATTTTTTTAAAAATCTGTTAAGTCCTTTGGGTGAGATAATAGAAATTAGAAAAAGGGTGAGATTATACGAATCATGTGCTTGCCAAATATTGTAATATTTTATTGCCTAATTGCGGATGTATTAGAGGACAAACAAACACACTCAGATTTATAATGTAAATTAAAATAAAAGTACAGAATACAAAACTAAATTCTATTACCCCTTTGAAGGTTAAAAAAAAACAAGTGGCGTAAATCTTAGGTCTAGTTAAAAATAAAATTAGTTAGATTTTATCAAATATATTAATTTAAAATTGTAAATATTTTGAACGATATAATTAACACTAATAATAAAAAGTGATTTTATATTGAGCAGTTTTTCGTTATAATTCTCATACAAGTTGAAAAATTTGTACACAATTTGGAATGTTGATATTTTTCTAAATTCATTAAGGAACAATTTTGATTTTTATTGAGCTACGTGTTTTCAATATTTAAAAAAAATTGATCGTTAAGTTGCGATTCTGAGCGACAGAATGCTATTATGATAAAATAATGTTTACTGCAATTATTTTTCTTTAACAAATACTTATTAATAATATTGCGCTTTAAATGCTTTCCGCAGAACTACCACATGAGTGAGTATATTAAAAATGTAAAAATTACGTTTGCTATGTTCACATTTCCTGTTATTTAACCAACCAATTAACGTACTACGGCCTTAGTTAAATAATTCGAGGAGACGATAAGCTTTACACAAACAAATTTGTATTAAATTAATTATATATTACAATTAATATAAAAAGTAACGTGACTAATAATTAAATATATCTGGGGTTTACTAATTTTCTTATCAAGCGTGGGTTTGATATTGTCGATAAGGTACACAGGCGGATTATAGTAGATCTGCCCTCGCGGTGAGTATCTAGCGTCTACCGATTATCTTATTAGGTGAGCGGATCGTTGCAGGTTCTTCCTCGGTGGTCCACTTGAATCATCCTCCTTTGAATTTGGCGTCTTCGTAGATCGAGTTTAAGGATAAATTGAAGCGTCGAAATGATACAGAGAACAAAAATGATGACATTGAGTACGTTTGTACTTCAGATACAATTTAGATCTTTGTGAACGGTCCACGTTCATTGATTGCTTTTATAACAAGAGCTTATTCTAAATTCATACAGAATTTTCTTTAAAATGCTTCAGTACTTGGTTAATTTCCAAATTTTTTTTTTGGAACAAAGTTTAATATTTATATCGTAATTTATTTTTTCCCTAAAGAGCTGTTTGCATATTTATTAAAATTTTTTCCAATATTAGTTTTAATATTACTGGATTCTTTCATTATTCTTTCTTCTGTATACGATATAGTTGTAAATTTTTGTGTGTAGGACATTTGTTTTGTTACGTTGCACATTTTGTGGCAGTATATTTTACGGTTTATTTTTTTCATTCATTCTTGTAAATTTGAAATGGGAAAATAAATGCAATAAGATTGTTTGAGTTGTCAAAAGCAGTACAGTCATCAATCAGTTCTCAACTTTTACTTTCTACTAGGAACATTAGTATTAGAAATATAAATATACCTTTTAATATTTTATCATGGGGTTCAGTTTTATAAATTTATTTATCAAAAAGTTGTGGTAATGATATATTACTAGGTATTTCTTCGAAACTTTTACGATTGAAATTATCCATAATCCAGAACTGTAAACTATCGTGTAGAACAAATGGAAGAGCTCACTGAACTGAAGAAACTGAATTCAAAAAATTATTCATTTATTTTTCGCATAATATGATACATTGTAATAGCATACAAAGCTTAGACCGCGTACGCGATAGACAAGGAATAGATTTCGTAATACTTCCTTGGTAGTATTTTTGTGTAAATTACCTCTACTCTATCTTTAAGAATACAATCTAAACTATTGATAAGACTTAATATATCATTAATACTATTATTGGTTATCTTATTTAAATCTTTCTCATTATTTTTGATGATAACTTTTATTCGTTTAGTTTTATATTATATAGTTATATTATTAGTCACAGTACGATTATTTATTTTTATAAATATTATGAATAATTTTGTTGTGATTTAAAAAAATCATAGAAAGGCAAAAACAAAAGGATCAGAAAAAATCGTCACCAATTTGTTCATGTTTTCACATAGAAATACAATTCACTTGGTGTATACTTAGTTACTGCTATTATATGCCAATAAAGTTAAATTAAAATATTTAATAAACAATTACTATTTAAGCAATAGTTAAATGCGTGTAACATGCTTAATTAATATATAATTCTAATCTCAAAACATATCTGCATGCTTTGAGGGTAGGCTGGTATGATGATAATTACTTTTATAATAATTTGATTAAATTAATGTTACTTGCTAATTTTAAATTATGCTAATTGATTAACGAATACACTATCATTATTCATAACTATTTTCTTACATCTTACCATAGTAAATATTTTAGTCAACGCATGGCACTTCAGTCCTGTCCTTCAAATTACATAATTTTACGTAAATATTTAACATCTTTTTATGGAAATATATCTATTTGCACTGCTAAAATTGGTCGATGAAGAGTTTCCCTTTCCTTTAATGCTTCTTTTGGAACTGTCACTTACATATATCTAGTGACGTTGCAATTTTGTTTGTGTTTGCTAGGAGTCAACATTTTTTTTACCTCTGTTGAGATTTCATGAACACAAAAACACATTTATTTTATTATTTTTCCAAAAAAATTATTTTTATTTTCATATTTTTTATAAAACCTCACATATGAATTTTACTTAATATATTTCCTTACTCTTATTTCCTATAATTATTGCCTATTTATTCTTATGACAATCGTTTTGGAAAAAAATTACAAAAAATAAATTCTAACACTATTTTTATACAAACAACATTTGAAGTCAAATGCCAAAGTCCTTTTATGTTATTTTTTTTAGTTTCATACGTAGATACATAGTCACCCCATACGGTAGATACCTTTGCAATGTTTTGAATAGAACGGGATCCAGGAACTGTGAACATGCTATTATACTTATTATTAGTTTCTACGTTATTTAATATTGTTTTATTTTCCGTAGTTTATTTAATAGCTGACGACTTTAATTATTTTTTCTAATTACTTTGGTTCATTTACCTCTAATAAAACAGCTTATGCAGTGTTACAAAAAAAAACTAAATGTATGTCACATTTATTTCTTTATTACCGAATAATATTTCGACGGATGCGTATCAATATATCTACTATGTACACTTCTTTCATGAGATGTATTGATAACAAATTTTTAAAAATTGGATATATTTGGCCTTAAAATTGGATATATTTGGCCTTAAAATTGGATATATTTTCCTTTAAAAATTGGATATATTTGGCCTTAATTTTGTAGAAATTCATTATCACCTAATTTTTATTCACAACTAAATGAAACTACTTGATGTAGTATACTCCTCAAATAGCCCACCTGAAGATGTTGTATTACAACGAAACCTAGGTCGTGGTCAATAATTTAAATAAAGTAGATATACTACTACATCACGTAGTTTCATTTAGTTGTGAATAAAAATTAAGCGATAACAAATTTTTATTTAAAACCATATATTTTTCTTTCTTTTTCATAATGACATATTTTCTATTCACAATTAAATGAAACTACGTGATGTAGTATTATTTCTACTTTCTTTAATTTCTTTACCACGACCTAGGTTTCGTTGTATTATCTTTGCAAAGATTATCTTTGCTAATAGCCCACCTGAAAATATTGTAATACAACGAAACCTAGGTCGTGGTAAAGAAATTAAAGAAAGTAGAAATAATACTACATCACGTAGTTTCATTTAATTGTGAATAATGAATTTATACAAAATTAACGCCAAATATATTCAATATATTTTCTATTAAAAATTTATGTTTTTCTTTTAATTCCTTAATAATATCTTTTTCTTTATATCAGTCTTAAAATATTTATCTCTTAATGACGGTGTAATATACTATTCAATAGCACCTAAGTCAATTAAACATTTGAAATTGGCGTTATTTCATAATTATTTAATTTTAAATAATATTTGTAATGTAATTTTGTTACGAAATTTATTTTAATAAAGTTTATAATATCCTTAATTGATGTTAGTTTGTTTCAAATGACAATAGATATTTAAAATACCAATTATACTATTTTATTTAACTAATTTTAATAAGTAATTAACTTTGTTTAATTTCTTACATAATATCATTGTATTTACTCGTCTTTCTTAAAATTTATATTTTTAACATATTTAATTATCTTTATAACTTCTACACTCGCGTTTTAACTCTATTTCTATCAAACTTCTTTTGTTGTAGTCGTATGGTACCATAGACGTTATAACATTGTTAAAAAGTGACACAACACAACAGGTGTTGTTATCATCAATTCTTTTTTAATTTTAAAACATATTTTAAACACAATTTGAACCCAATGTTTGAATACATACTTGCGCTCAACAATTCTTGACGAGCATATTGACGTGCATATGAAAATCTATAAATTCTATAGTATGATCTGTTTAGGATATCATAAAAATCCGGCTGTCAAAAATTTTACAGCTTGTGTCCTTCTGATGGCCGAAAAAGCTTCATGCTTGGGGGAGCATATCAGTCAAATATTTACAAAGAGCTCATGCAAGGATGTGGCGGCACTATTTCCGCCTATTCCATCTGGGTTGTCTCAGGGACCCTCCTGGGACCTATAACATCCTACCTCATACAAAGAGGAGGACCTTTGAAAGTCCCCTAATAGTGCCCTGTATCTACAATCTCAGCGCTTCCACCCAACGGGGTTAGAGTCCGCTCCGCCGAATCATTTAGGATCTCAGTCTTTTATAGAACGCATTTACCGAACGCTCTCATATTCATATTCATGATGTTAACAATATGAATATAGTAAGTGCATTAATTACATATTCTTTATAATATGTTTCAATTCAATTTTTCCTCTTTACAATGACGACTTTATATGACTACTGCATACTCAGTTGATGCAGAAGTTTCAATGATATTTAGTGCATCATTTTATTCCTGCGACATTAAATTAAATAAAAATAATCACTAAAACGTCTTGAAGTCCTTCCATAAACTAATAATGAATAACGGAAAATTATATCGCTTATAAAAGCTTGTTACCACTCATCATTGACGAAATAACTCATTAGGAAATTTCAAAGGCTACAAATCTGAAATTTCCGAGGAATATTTATCTTAGCTTCTAGACTCTTAATGATTAAAAAATGAGGATGGAAATTTGTATGGAAATTTTGAAATAAGGATAATTTGTATTTTGACCTGCAGATAAAAGCAAAGAAACACCTGTTTCAGCGTATTTGAAAAATGATTAGCTGTAAATTATTATTACATAAAAAAGCAAATAGAACAGAATGTAGTCATAGATAATTTTGTCCTCGCAAGTCCGGTCTAGATATCTAGTTGAACAAAATGGAAACCTCAATAAAATTAAATTAAAATTTACGCCGACTTATATGCCTGGAACGAAAGTGTAGGTTAAATTTAAATGCAACCTGCATTTAAATTTAACCTACACTTTCGTTGCTTTTACGATGAATATAAGTCTCCTTAAATTGGCGTCATGTATGTAAAGGTTAGAATTGACTATCCATAATACTGTTAAACGTCACGTAATTGATACATAAAATATGTTTAACAAATTTAGGAAGGCAAGAAATGTTTTAAAGTGACATAAAAACAATGATGTAGCGGGCCGTTGAGAGTTTACGACGAAATTAATATTTTAAGTATCCGATTCGGTAATATTTCATATAGCTGAAATTTTTCTTTTTCAGTAAGAATTGATAATAAATTATAAGATTAAGTTCTATGTACTATTTTCATAAGTAAAGCACACGTATTTCTCTATTAGCTAGGAATAGATTAATTATATTTACGAAGGGATATAAGTTTTCTGAAATACAATCCCGCTATAAGCTATTCAAGGAAGTTTAACTTTCTTGAATAGCTTTTAAGCTTCTTTGAAGAGGAGTAACCCTGTTATCGGCTTTTATCTTCTATTAGCGAAGATTTGCAATGTTATTTTGTTAGGTTATTATAATTTATCAAAATTCCCAAACAATTATTTGACAAATTTTTTTAAAAATTTCTGAATTGTTTTAAATTTTCTGATGAAATATAAGGAATGTATTTCATTTCAATAGAAATCAACTCTTTCTCATTCAAAAAATAGTTTCTCTCTTTGTCAGATGTTTACTTCCGGTATTTCGGTGTAGATCATCTTGTGTAAAAGTAATAAGTGCGTGTGATGGATCAAAGTTTATACAGAATATTCTATCGGAATATGATTTACTTTTCTGTATATTAAAACGGAATATTCTATTGAAATATGCTTTAATTTTCTGTACATTAAAAGCTCTTTGATACCATTTTCTTCCATTTTGAAATATATTGGACTACTGACTAATTAAGACATAAATTTAGATATATGACGTAAGTTGTAAAATTTTCTCAAAAATTAAGACTTTTTTGAAGAAAATATTCAAATTAAAATACTTCTGTTGATCTGAGATTTTGGATATTTTTGTACTGTGAATTTTTAGAATTGCGCATCTTAAACTGAAAAATGAAGTTCTTATAGGAGCACTCAAATGCCTGTGTTTCCGTTTGTCACAGCCCATTTTCTCTGGAATCATGCTGGAAATTTGATTTGATATAGTAATATATCCTATTAATACACATATTTTAAAGTAGCTAAGTTTTTTTTCAAAATGGTAATTTTAAGAAAGTTTTTTAAAATGTAAAAAAACTAGGGCAACCACCTCCCTTTATTTAAAATTTCAAAACGTAGGGTTGGTAAAATCTGAATAGGAAATTAAGGAAAACTATGGTGCTTATCCCAGATTTTATATATTTCTAAACATGCATCATATTTCAAGCTGTACAAGAAAGAGTAGGTAATATATTTAGATTGTGAGAAATTAATATTGTTTAATATTTTAATAAAATCTTATATACCGTTAAATGTTTACAAGTGTCTACATGCGCACGGAAATCTCGTAGTGCGAGTTTCACTAGTATGTGACAAGTTTTTGTTTGAACTACGAATTAATAAATTAGTGGCTTCAAGACCTAGGTATATAATTTATTTTCGGCCACAAAAACAATGAGCACATTGGGTAGAAATTCGGAAACAATACAGTTGTAAATAAATGGTGTCTATATTTTCAGTTATGAAAAATTTATTTATAAACAAATGAACAATTTAACTTATTTACAAACAAATGAACAATCTAACATATACATGCTAACATATATTGTATAAATTTACAGTTACAACGTCAAATTACATAGACATTCTTAGCGCTCTAAAAGCTATCCTCAAAACTTGCAATAATTTGTCGTGGTCATCTTCAATACGACTATCTCTTTTGTATAAGTGTATGTATTTGATAGACTCTATCTCTTTCGTTATAGCTTCCATGTGACGTTATTTGGACCCATATTTTAGCTCGTCTTATTTGGGTTTGGTGTGTCTATTGAGTAAATCATTATTGAATGCGAGATAAAATTGCCTCAATCACACCAAAGACATTACAAATATTAATCATAAGTAACGTAAAAGGTTATGAACATAAAACAAAACAAAAAATAAACGTAATAGCAGACTTGACATCCATGGATTGTGAAGGAGTTCAAACATAAGGAAGAGAGGTAGAATACACAAGGATCGTATTTATGGAGTTAGGGCGAGTTAAATTACTTCGACATGAGTTTTGCACGTGCATGTTGATAAGTAATTCCTAATCTCGGGATCTGGTTTATTCTATAATTCCTTTTAGAAGTAATAGAATGCTTAAACTCTTTACAAATTAAGAAATTAACTAAAATTTTTATCATGAAATTATAACTTCAAGAGAGTGAATAATTACGAAAGAAGATAGCAGCAGCCATCTGAGAGCCTGGGCAAAAATAGTAATCACGAAAGTTTGTCTCGGGTTATTAATACAAATTATAAAACAAAATCTACTGGTATGCCTGTCTCTGTATATACAGATTTTTCAGTAACTACAGATCAGATTTTCTTCCGTTTATCGTCATTTTAAGAATAATTCATGAGAAAGTTTCAAGAGTGTATCAATTTAATATCTGAAGAAAATTTCCCGATCTATGACGATGAAGTCGGAAAAAGCATTCTTAGCGGTGCTGTATAAGTCGTCAGAGTTACATTGTCGGTGTTACTTAGTCGTTAGAAATATACGGGAACAATGTATGACAATACTGTTATTCTTAAAAAGTCCTGCAATGAAGTTTGGGACAACGTATATGTATATATTATATAAAATTGATAATAAACGTTTTATATAAAAACACATGACTTTTCTACTCAATATTCTAGAGCTTTTTCTCCAAAACTGACTTAATCCATATAAAATTAAATTAAATAGAGATCTTTCCCAACTTATGTGGATTAAATTTTCCGTTCACACTATAGTTTTCTAACGAATACTTTAATAGTTATGAATGTGTGTCTTTCATGTTTGTGTATTAAATTTAGTTTCTGACTCTGCTCTTTTAAGTGTATTAGTAAAAAAAGTTATATTAGTATAAATATATTATTTTGTTTTTAAAACAGGGTTTAACGTATTGCGATTACATTAATATAAGTAATTAAATAACTTAACCCAAGACACGAAATACAATCAAATTAAATCTAAAAACAATATACACTCAGCGACAAAACTATAGCACACTGCACATTTTTTTATGATACATTTCAATATAATAAAGCATATCAAATGAATGTTAAAAATTAAAATTAAAGATTTTTGCCAAAATAGTATATAAACATTAGAAGCGGATAGTTATTGTTTATTTACAAGAACACATAAATACAGCCGCTTTGTTATGTCTGAGAACACATAGAATTAAAGTATAATTCAGTTTACCTTTGACAGAAGAGAATTAAGATATTGTTTTTTGTTATTTATAAGAACACAGAATTAAAATACAATTCAGTTTACCTTTGACAGAAGATAATTAAAATGTTGTTTTTTGTTGTTGGGGCGGTATATTTGTTGCTCGTAATGTCGATGTGATATATTCATTTATCCTTTCATTGTGCAACGTCAGTTTAAATTAATATGGTGAGTAAATATATAATTAAAACACAAAATTTTTTTTTATTTAGTGATTAAACAATTTATTAAAGATTTTTTGAAAGGTTCCTTTCCGTTTTTAAAGAACGCATATTCAAAAACTTTTTCGTGATACAAATATATCTGAGAAATTCAAAAGGCAGCATCTTTGTTAAAAATAACCAATTTTAATTAAATCATACAACTGATAAATGGTTGACCACTTATGTGTGTAATTGCAGCAAAAAAAGCCTAAATTATAATTAACAATTTTGGTTAAACTATCCATCGAAGTATTCTTAGCTTGAAACAGACTAAATAAATAAAAAAATAGGTTTCCTTTATTGTACCGATAAAGTTGTTAAGTACCTTTATAAGGCAGATGTTGAAAATACATAGTGCTTGATTAGAATTTAAAAAAAAACTATTAAATAAACTAAAAACACTTGCTAAACGAAAATTAAAAAGAACTTTTTTATATATATAAAAGGTTCCATTAATAGACCAAAATGAGTAGGACAATAGAGGAGATGCCAGCCACCTAGCATTAAGTGTGTACCACCTAACATTATGTTCCATCCCACACTTAAGTGCCAGCGTGGTATTACATAACATTAAGTAATGCTCTACTGGCGTTTATTTGTAAGGTGGCTCCATATCAACTCCTTATTTTCCACTCCAGGGGGTATTTCTAGAAGGGAAGACTAACAAAAACACCAATTTTTTATTTCTTGACCTTTTCCCGACGTATACATATATACGTGTGTGTATGTGAGTGTGTATGCGTGTGGATGTTTGTGTACGTGCGCGTGCTCGTGTGTGTGTGTGTGTGTGTTTGTGTATGTGTGTGTGTGTGTGTCGGTGTATGTATGTGTATTTGTGTGTGTGTGTGTGTGCGTGTGTGCATGCGTGCGTGCGTACGTGCGTGCGTGGTGCGTGCGTGTATGTGTGTGTGTATTTAAAGGTGAAAATAGCCAAACTGGTATAAAAAGAAGATTCTGCATTCATGTAAACTGTTTACTATGTCCTATTTTAAGTTATGGAATCCAGTATATATAAATGTACTTAAGCTGTTTATGAAACAAAAAAAATAATTGTCAATAAACAATTTCATAATAATTTTTAGATTTTAAGTGGAAGCAATAAAGTTTTGTTGATTTTTAAGTACTTCGCAACCTACCATAATGTCGTACATCTAATGATTGCACCCAGATGCGATACTGTCGTACATCTAATGATTACACCCAGATGCGATACTGTCGTGCGTCTAATGATTGCACTCAGATGCGATACTGTCGTGCGTCTAATGATTGCACTCAGATGCGATACTGTCGTGCGTCTAATGATTGCACTCAGATGCGATACTGTCGTGCGTCTAATGATTGCACTCAGATGCGATACTGTCGTGCGTCTAATGATTGCACTCAGATGCGATACTGTCGTGCGTCTAATGATTGCACTCAGATGCGATACTGTCGTGCGTCTAATGATTGCACTCAGATGCGATACTGTCGTGCGTCTAATGATTGCACTCAGATGCGATACTGTCGTGCGTCTAATGATTGCACTTAGATGCAATTATTAGATGCATGACATTATGGTAAATTGTGAAGTATTATTTTAACCTGCCTACACAAAGTCTTTCAGATCGAGATTATTGAGAAGCAAAAGCTCGGAGTCTTTGAAACGAGCTATGAATTGAAGACGAGAAACTTTAAACTTTCTTATGTGCTTTTTTTGTAGATTAGCTTATTGTCACTAAGTGGATTTATGTTGAAATTTGGCAATTACATATGCAGCCTGATAAAGAGTTTTTGGGAATAATCCTGTCACGTGTTTTGGGCTCGAATTCAAATATTAAATTCAATTAATTATAATTTATCATCAATCTAGTAAGAATATTAGCAAGCATTTGCAATTTTTAAAATTTGTTAGGACCGCTTGCAATATTTGATTATCATTACTTTTTGATCGCCCCTTGTAATCTATAAACACATATATTCTAAATTCTGTGCAAGTATGTTTATATAAATGATAAATCAGAACAAATGTCTCTGGGATGTACTCAATCGTAAATGCATTTTATAATTCAATATATTATCATTTATACTCTAGTAAGTCATATATTAAAACTGTAAATCAATTGAATTATGTTTCAGACAATTTGGGAAACAACTTTTCGTATTTTTTACTAAGCTTATATTCAATCTACTTCAGCTCATCAGTATTAACATTTTTCTTAATTATTCTCCTAACACTCACATTACAACTGCGAATATCCTATTCTAATGAATTTTCTATTTTTTGCGATTTTCACTGTTTTACACAATGTAATAACAACTTTCCATTCTATTTGTTTCAACTTGGAAGGAACTAAAAAAAAAGGAAATTTAGAAAATAGTCGCAATTTGACTACATATATTTGTGAGCTAGTATACAGAATATACTTATTACTTAACACATAGTTTGCACGTCGTATTTATGTTAAAAAAGCAAAGTATTCCATATAGTTATCTTAATTCATTAATTTGTCACAATAATTAAACAAAACATTTTAACAACTATTATATATTGTCAATGACAAGATACACACAAATTAAATTGATATTTTTAATATTATTGTAAATAAAACGTTTTGGAAGCGTTTATAAAATATAACAAATGTTCTAAAAAGATACTACCTGATACAAAATAATTATTAATTAGTTATTAAAAATTAGCCAGGTTTTTTATTAAAGAATAAAATTAAAATGTAGAATCAAACGTACATTACGTTGAGATGATGCTTTTTATGACTGAACAAAAAAAATAGTAAAGCACCTTTCAAAATTTAAAAAAATAGCTGCCTTATGAAATGTAACATTATATATTTATGAGCTGATACATAGTAATACTTATTACTTAAGACACAGTTTACACGCTTGAATTATATTAAGTAAGCATTCTAAACTATAATTACTACGTCTACTAGACTATGCCCAATTGACTTATTATTACTTGACTATGTTTACTAGATAACTATACAATCTTGTGGTAAATAAAATGTTCTGGAAGCAATTCATAATATATAACTATTTTATGATTTTATAATATGTTCAAGAACGATATTATTCAAAATTAGACATATTTGTTATTTATGAAAGTGCTCAAGATGTAGAGTCAAATGTACTATTTTTCAAAGAAATAATGTAACAAATGTAAAGAGACTTTCTTTCATGGAATAAAAGAAAAATAATAAAGCAACTTTAAAAACAGTAAACCAAACAACTTTAAAAAAGTGAAGCAACTTCAAAAATAGTAAACTAAAATTAAAAAAAGTACTTGCCATACGCAATTTGACAATACGTATATATCTGTATATTTATGACCTGGCATACAGAATATATACCAGGTCGTAAATAAACGTGACACTTTACTTGCTCGAAATATATTTAATAAGCGTAGCTTTCTAAACAGTTATTTGAATTCATAAATACGGCATAATAATATTATATAAAAGACCATTTTAAAAATCTTATCTATTCATCAATCACAAGAAAAGTGCAAATAAAAATAAAATCAACAATCCTATTTAGATATTGTCCATTACCAGGCAATTTGTTTAGGTAAATTAAAATTTGTATTTATCAAACTAAGCTAAAACCAGAGAAGTAATCCGATTATTATTCAATGGTACAATCTGAGTGTTATCAGTATGAGTACTGATGTTTCTGATCATATGGAAGTATGATCTCCAGATAACTAATTTTCTTACCATGAAAATTATCTTCTCTTAGTTTCTTCAACGCAAGGATGATAGCTCCATATCATATAACTGAACATGTCATTTATCGACATGGAGATACATTTTGATTGTCTTACCATTCCCATATATTGACCTGTGTTCTGTACGCAAAGACGATTCAAACCTGTTTCTCTGGAATATTTTTGAAAGCTTATCATCGTAGAATTCTATTGGAGCTCTTTAATTCCGTCACGACTTTTCAACATTTGATAGTAACTGTAAACGACTACAGCAAGGTAAGTTTCAATGACTGGAAAGGAAGAAAACAAAAGACATTATCTTTATAATTTAATACAATCTATGATGAAGCTTATAAATGGATAATCAATAAAAAATAAAAATATAAAAACAGAGAATACAAAAATTAGATCCTCATGTAGGCATATGTGTTATTCACTAATCTTCATTTTTACAGCAATTAACTATAGGTTATTGGTTTTAATTAATATTTTGCTACGTCAACATTTTCTACACTAATACGGAGTATTGATAACAAATTATTTTTATTAGTTTCAGCATAGTTTTCGAGAATATATGATTTTTTACTCTTTATGGATATTTGTATGATTTAATCCAATAGGTATATGATAAAGCTTGTAAAACGATAATCAATATAAAATAGAAATATAAAAACAGCGAATACAAAAATTAGGTCCTTATGTCGGAATATGTGTTATTCACTAATATTCATTTTTACAGTAAATAACTATAGGTTATTGCTACGTAACTAATATTTTGTCGTCAACATTTTCTACACTAATACGGATTATTGATAAAAAAATTATTTTTATTAGTTTCAGCATAGTTATTAAATATATGATTTTTTGATTCTTTATGGACCAAGCAAAATAGAACATTCGTTCAGAGAGGCTTGATAAATCACCGCATTCATTGTCTACTAAACTGCTAATAAACTCTGTCATTAATGTTTGAGAGGAAAATATTTTAGCTGTCTATACATCGATCAAATCGTAAGCCTTCATGGGCATAAAGTGGTCACATAGTATCATATTTCAACTAAATTAGATGGAGTTTAAATAACGTAATAATTATTAAAACGTAAAACTGTCAATTTTATATATCAGAGTTACGATGGCATTCCTGTTGGCCGTCTAGTATAACATTGTAACGTTCACCACATGAGACAAAATAATTATTTGTTAGTTAATCAAAATTAGTGAGGTTTTTTATTAATGAATACATTTAAGTTGTAGAATCAAAAAGAAATATTAACAAAAAAAATAATGTGATAAGTTGCTTTTTACGACCGAGTAAAAAATACTGAAGCCGTAAATTTTAAACAGAGTTTAAGACGTTTTTTTCTATATGTGACGGATAAAACCTTTCTTCCTAAAATTGTTTACTTATGATATATCATCATACTTAGGGTGAGTGGTGAGTTAGGGTGAGTTTTTCGCAAATTTATTTTCAACCGTCACCATTCTGAAACTATTGGTCTAGTTTATTCCATCTATGAATTTATCTTACTCACATTTAAATATGTCATACTAAGTTACATATTGATCGAATAACAAACGTATCCCTCAGCATGTCTACAACTGTTGATAAATAAATTTTAAAGTTCATTGGATTTTGCGTCTTGGAATCATGGCCATCTATAATTTTATGCATAACCTATTCTGCAGATACTTAATATATTGATTATTGTGTCGATATTTGGCTATATATATACGTGTGTGTGTGTGAGTGTGTATGTGTGTGTATATTATACACATACACAGTGGTGTCAGGGAACAAGTGTTGGGCAAAGAAAAACGCTTTTCGATGACTGTTAATAAGTTATTTGGTTGACGAAATGTCAACCAAAATTAAATTATATTATTAATGTTTGCACTAAAATCATTACTTCATAACTTGTTCAATACTTGGAAAATATTTTCCAGTGACAATTATTTTACTTAAAATTTATTCATTGAATTTCGATAAAAAAAGAATTACTTCATTTAATATTGTATTACTCTTAAAGAGTTCGAGTTCGTGCGAGTTCTTCCGAGTTTTAGGTAGTTAATCTTCGGCTGATTACTTAAAAATTGATCCACACATTTAAATTCCGTCTCCACCCCTATAAACGTATAAATAGTAATAATATGGAAATCAAATTTTTTAAATCTTTCCTGAAAATCATTTGTAATGACAGAACTAAAGTATTAACAGAACTAAGTAATAAGTCATATCTATTCAAGGCAAATTAAATACTGGAGAAGAAAATATGATTGATTCATGAATAACTATAGTTTTACTCCACATATTTACTAGTTACTTCATATCTAATAATAAATAAAGTATAATGTAGCTCTAGCAGTATTGACACATTAAATACACATGTGGCTTAAATGTGCTTTTATGTGACCATAAAATATGTCGAACTAATGACTGTGATTCGTCATTGATGTCAATAAGTCACTGATTAGCAGCAAGATGATGGGTGAAATTTTTCTCAATCAATTGTTATGTAACGCGATCTTGAAATGATGTTATCCATCTCCTCTCAGAACATCTCTGACAAACATTTTATGTAACCAAATAGATATAAGTTCTTCGAATAATGCATTGAGATTTGCATTTACACCACGTGACGTTTTCTGACAACTGAGCGTCCTCTATCATACAAAGGCATTACCTAACAAGTATTATGTACCTAACTAGCCAATCTTGAGATGTTCCTTTCGGTTCATTTTCCGACGCAATTTGTCCAGAAAAATTTAAAGGATTTCATCCGAAAGAAGAATGACTCTTTAGGCTTCAAGGCATAAAATGTTCAACTAGCTTCTTTTAAAAGAATACAGTAGACAATTTTTCTGCTCATGTAAACTTCTGATTTCGGGGAAATTAATTTTGAAATTTGGGCTTTTTTTACTTCCTTTAAAATGACAACTGGAGGAAGATAATTTTCTACTGTATGCAGCGAATTTGTTTTATATATCTTCTATCATTTTTTCCGCAGTGTGATTGAATGAACCAGCTTTCGTGGCTATGACTTTTCAACAAGATCATATAATTGGACACTAGTTTCTTCAATATCAAAAATACGATCTGGTTTGTCAATACCTGAATGTGCTTTGTCACCTGAAGCAGCAGGTCATATATCTTGTTGATTCTTCTCTACTAAGGTTCTGAGTGAGAGCAAGAGACAAAAATTCGGCCTGTTGGATGCTAAGCTCTCCCCGACGTTCCAAAAAAACTTTTAACTAATAAAGTCCATCTGTTTTATTGGCTTTATTGAAATTAATTCCAAAACGGAATTTTACAGCAAAATTGAAAACCAGCCTGCTTAATAAGTCTTGTGTTATTTGAAACCCGCGTTTTCCAGCTTTTTGATATGTTTGACGGGTCATATCATTATTAAAGCTGAAAAGTGGATGTTTCCTAAAAAATAGAAATATGACATCAGTTGCAAATAAATAACAAGGCCGATTATATTTATTTTTATAAAAGAACAACAGAACGTCGAATATATATAACTAGTATCGATGTAAAGGCAATTTGTTCGTATTTTGCTTCGCGAAACGTCTCTTAAGAATTCTGGATGGTATCCCATAGCGTTGGAAATTTTTAATTTATGCCCAGTTTATTTTCTCTTAGCTTTCCGAAGAGGCCCCTTAGATTATTATCTGGCCATACGATTCTGGCTTGCAAACCTTCTTACTTAATTAATACAATAAATGAAATTATATTTATTTCAGTTTTTAGGGACATAAATAGTTCTTTAAATACGTCACATAATTTTTAAACTACCACCAGTTCGGAATCAGTAGTATGGAATAGATGTCGCTAAGGGCATCTATACTTACAGAAACCGCATCATCTATCCTTTTGGTTCACACACATCTAAATGCCAATGTAATACCTATATTTGATGCACAAATGCAAAAAATTATACACTTATCTTAAACCATCAAAAGATCTAAGGGAAATAATAAAATGGAAATCTCACTAATGCGTCAGTCTTGCCAAATACTTGGTACTGGTTGGCAGAAGGGCGGAGATGGGCTTTCTTTTAAAGTAAAAATTGTGTGTTTATTTCTTTTAGAAGCACTTACAAAATCAACCTAGTCATCAATCCTACTATTGCGACTACTCCAATTTTACCATATATTGAATATGATTAAAGAAGATATATGAAATCCCTGTTATTAAATCGTCGCAGTGATAAATTAATTTTATCCATAGAAAAAACAATTTTACTTGTTGTTTCAAATAATAGAACCGAAATCCAAAAATAGAACAAATCTCTTTCTGAGAATATGAATCGTAGTAAATTATGAGAACATGGTAATTTTTAATATGTTCGGACAATGGCTGCCACTCATTTTACTACAAGTTACAATACCCAGGCCAGTGACCCTTTTTCCATTTCATCACTCACTTGAGGAAATCCAGTGTTCGCACGGATACCCGCCGCTCAGAATCGTGGAGTCGCACGGCCCAACATGTTACTTTTTCTGATGAATTTTTCATAGTATTTCGAAATAACTACACTCTTTTCCAAGTAAAAAGTGGTTCATAAAATAATGTAATATGTAATCAATTCTTTCAATAAATTCTTCATCATAATTTGATGACCTTCATGGGTTCATCGATCGAACAACAAATATATACGTGTCCAGACTTTTACAATTTTGTAATATTAATGTTGTTTTTATTTCTCGAATAGATGAGATAATCTTAAAAATTACGGGAATTGTTGGGAATTTTTAAAAATATTTTTCAAAAATCTATTACACTTTCGTATATTATTTTAACGTAGGATAAGTTAAAACAATATACGAGAAAATGATAGGTTGAACGGAAAATCTAAATTGAAAAAGCACCTGTAATAAGATGTTAAAATTGATAACGATTCTTTTATCAATTAGAAAATTATGCTTTTTTTTATTTCTGTCAATAAATTTCCCGTTCCTTAATAATTCGCATCATTGATTTTAGTTCCTATTGGCAGAGATATAATTTAAAAATGAATTAAATGGCCTGTAAACTTTTAAATAATAAATAATATTTTGAGCCGGAGAAAACAAAAAGTTTTGGTTAAAGTTTTGGTAAAGTAGAGAAATTTCAATTTTTTTTAAATTATCGCTAGCTTTATTTATGAAAAAACGCTTCAAACCTACAAGTATGCACATACTTGCCAATCATTTCACCCTACTTGAAGCGTTTTACAATTCATACGTAAAAATAAATAGGTCAAAATTGTTATTAAATTAACAATTTTGATCTGTTTATTCTACAAAAAATTATATTCTAGAAATTTTTTTCGTAAAATGGAAAATAGGGACGTTATAGCATCATTTATTTTCTTTAGCAATTTGTTACTCTGCGTAGGTTCTTAATGTAAATTTTTATCTACGTGAAACACTTGTTAATAACGAATGTAGATAATTTGTTTTCCAAGAAAAATTATATATTAAGAAATAATTATTTTAATAACTAGGTTTTATTTATCAGTATTTAATGATTGTGTATTTAATAATGAACAGTGTTTAATAGAGTTAACAGATTCAAGAGTGATTTAAATGTTTAAGTGATATCATAATGGAAGGAAGTTTGAAATATCATGACGGGTCACAATGTTGTAAGAACAAATATTTTTATTAATTCCTTAAGTCGTGATCGATTTTTTTTATTGTAGTAAGTAATAAGTACGGAAAACAATAAAAATGCCAAGCCGAGTGATATTCATTTAGTTAGATATGGATCAGTAGTATTTACTTTGGGTTACTCTAGGTGTCATGCTTGAAATACGAAAACTTTTAGGTATCAGTAGATTTAGCTACGGAACTAATTTGTAAAAATTTAAGAATCTTCATCTGTTACACAATTTTAATAATTTTAAAAATATTTTATTTGAAGCATTCCGCATACTCACCAATGATGACGAGGCCGATCAGGAATTTAAGAACAATTTCATTAGTTTTCCCATCAGCTTGAATTGAATGTACCGACTGAACCACCATAAATATTAAAGAGATTGTCAGGATCGCAGTCATGAAGCATAACCAACTTGCCAAATACTTTATATTTTTCTGAAAGAAAAAAATTATTTTTAAAATGAGGAGGTTTGGGATAAATGTTTGCATGGTGTGTATAAGTTACGGCTAAAGTTGGTTAAGGGCTAATCTTAAGATTAATTTTGGTCCTTGGGAAATGTTATTATGCGTCATTTTTAGGTAGAATTCTCAAATTATCTAACTTGTCCTTAAAAATCAATATCAAAAACTAGTAGCAATACAAATGGTAGTAAAATTACACATAAACTGTATATTTTTTATTTTATTTAAAAATAAAATACATTTACTAGTACATAAGGACGTATTTAAAAAATATAGAAATCAGTCGTGATTATTTTATTATGAAAATGTATTTCTAAAAAATTTGCTCACAATGAATATCTTTGTTTTTTTATTGTTTATGTACTTTTGACTATTTTTATTTTAAATTTATGATTATTTACTTTACATTCAGGAAATAACTAAGCAGAAATTTTATTAATAAATATTGAATAAGGGAAAAATAAGAATATATAAAGTATTAAAAATGGTAAATAATTATGACGTACAAATATTTCATCAATGATATATAAATTTTTCAAATTATGTTTTCATGAACCCTCTATACTTAGTTTAAATTTGATGTTTTTTGGGATATACCATTAAATTTTTATTGCTGTTAAAATGCATTTTTTCTCAACCATTAATTTATAATTTTAAAACATTCTAAATTAAACATTTAATAATAAATTTTAGAAGTAGTATAAATACGTCGTATAAAAATATAAATTTAAAGTGAAAATAGTGAAAAAAATTGCAATAAAAAATAAAGGTATTATTGTGGAATTAATTTCTCATAATAAATAAATCGCGACCGAAATTATTTTTTAAATATGCCGTTTTTTACGTACAAAAAAAATTAGCGTACATTAAAAAATTAGCGAAATTCATATTTTGAATAAATTTCACTGGTTCCAAAAGTAAACATGCCAATACACGTAAGTAAATTATATATGGCGCAAGGCGGAGACCAGGGTTCTATTCCCGGTCGAGGGGGGCTAGATGGGTGTTATGGTTGGGTCTAAGAGATTGCTCTCGTATAAATAAGTCCGCCGCGTGTATCAATTAGATACACTAAAGTAGACAAATAAATATTTAATAGGAGACTTTGATATTTTCAATACCGCTACAGCGAGTGCACTTGTTTTCTATCATTTGTTTACTTACGTATTGTATCTGTGTTTTCTAAAAAAAATGACTACAATTAAGCGAAAAGTATTGTCACTTCAAAGTTTTTGATGAAAAATCATAAACAAAAAATTGGGAAGTGTAATAAATTAGAGAAAGTTTTAGTGGAATGGCTACATCAAGCACGAGCTTTAAAACTGACCATAAGTGGTTCCATATTATGCGAGAAAGCACGCAAATTTACTGAAAGCTTAGAAATTACAGATTTTGATGCTTCAAATGGCTAGATTGATCGTTTTAAAATCGCCACGGCATTGTGTACCGTCAAATCTGTGGGAAGACAGTGGCACAATAAGATTTTGATACATCAAAAATTAATTACATACAAAATTATGGACCGCGAAA
This sequence comes from Druceiella hillmani, assembly GCA_039881145.1. Taxonomy (NCBI): domain Eukaryota; kingdom Metazoa; phylum Arthropoda; class Insecta; order Lepidoptera; family Hepialidae; genus Druceiella; species Druceiella hillmani. The sequence goes on along the minus strand of JAYKKI010000034.1, from coordinate 20,015,604 downwards.
TATTTTTAAAGCAGACGAATTCAGTTTATTTTTAAAATAGATGCCAAATAAACCCTATGTTATCAAGGGAGGATCTTGCCATGGTAGTAAAGCAAGTAAAGAGAGACTGACTGTCTTGGTCTATGCCAATTCTGATGGATCGGAAAAGTTAAGTTTGCTAGAGATTGGTAAGGTGAAAAATCCATGTTACTTTAAAAACGAAAGATCGTTCCCTGTAACATATGATGCACAATCTCGAGCTTGGATGACCAGCTTTCATTCCATCTACTGGTTAAAAACTTTAGATGGTCACTTCCAGATTAAATGTAGACGCATAATTCTTTTCGTTAACAACTGCTCCGCTCACCCACATGTTCATTATATTAGGTATTGCTTTGCACTTCGTAGGTTGCAGACAAATATTTATCGAATACGATGATTAAGAGTATTTTAAAATAAGGATTTTAAGTACGGTGCTCTTTTCCTCTAACGACTCTCAATTTTTCTACTGGATAATTGAGTGTGATTACTTAAAAAATAACATAAATTTTAAGTCATTATTAAGGCAAAAACACAAATAAAAATTATTCTTAAAATGAAAAATTGTATCAATTAATTAAAGCATAAAAAGTGATTTCAAAAATAATTGAACTGAAATAAAAAAGGCAAAATTGAAAAAAATATTAATAATGTGACTCGTTTCATAAAATTAAAGAACATTATTATAAAAAACAGATTCATTTTTTAAATACTATTGCTAACTGAATTCATTATTTAGTTACCAGTCCTTGGCCTGGATTCATAAATTACTATGGTGAAGAAAATTTTTTTTAATTAATTTTTTTATAAACAGAGATTATTTCATTTTTATATATAAAGAATATATAATAAAGGATATGAGCACTGAACCCATTAAAATAAGTAGCAATTAAGCCTTATTTCATATCTCCTGTGACCATAAGTCCATATCGATTTGAAATATACCGAAACTCGTCGAGTATTTTGTCACACATATCCATCACCAACATTTTTTAATACTCGTGCTCCAAAGACTTGTATCGCCCAAGTATATTCGACATATTGCAGACATAAATATTTTGTTATATAGAAATAATTAATATTAAATATAAATATGACCTTTTTGGACTAGAGTCGAGTTACCCTTATTCCTTATAATTATTTTCTATAAAATTTATGACTGCCTATAAACACTTCAACCACAAGTTTAGTATTTATTTTTTGTTGTGAGGGAAATACCTTTGCTATTAAAATTACAGAAAGCAATTAAAAGAAAAAAACTAAAAAATATTTTTCATTTTAGGCAGGAGCTGAAATATTTTAACTTTTGCATAATAGTTTTGCAACCAGGACAGTGTTAGAAAATTGTAAGGAAAGTCAAAATTTAAAATTAGCTGATTGACAGGTAACGTTTCTTATGAATTGAAATTTACGTAGTGAATTATGATCATTATGTGTAATTAACACAAATCGTTACATAACGAATAAAGAAAAATTTACAATGACTTAGACCTAAAATGGATTAACATAGCTATTCAAGAATTTGCTGTGAAACATTGAAAAGAAATCTTTCACCATACCAACCTACTGTTAAAAAAGATAGTATAAATTAATAGAATATTAACTATAATTAATCATACCAACGCGTGGTTAAAGAGATCTTTCGTATGTTATTTGACTTTTGGATATTACCCATGACTTGTCTTTTCAAGTTATGAGGAATTTACTTAATTTATCTGGCTGCTGAACATTGGTACAGTAAATCTGCATACGACTTATTTGAAGATAAAATGGAATATAGTTTATAAACGACAATTAATATTTCAGAGACATTTCCAAGAATTAAAACAAAATTTTAATTTTATTCCTCGTGCAAGTAAAATGAGCATATTTTGTAATTTGACAGTGAAAAAATTCATTTATTCAATCAATATTTAGCTAAGCACATGGCAATGGACAGACAAGTTCTCTAAAATCTGATCATAAGCTCTGTGAACGGTCGTATTTTTACAAATTTTGCACCATTTTTACCATTTTGCACCTTTATAAATCCGAGGTTTTGTAACTGTAATTTTTGGGTAATTTCCCATATTATAATAATTGATAATTACCTATACCTTACGTTACAAAATTTCTGAATATTAAGTTAAAAATATTGGATTAAATATAGTTTCTTCTAAATATTTGTTTAATCCAGATGTCGATTATTATTATACAGTACCAAACTTATAACACATACTTAATAATTATAGACATATTTACCTGATTCCACGTTACTACAAACTTTCAACTTAAAAGACTATAGAGATTAGCAGGTGATAGACATGTAGTTCTTTAGATAAATAGATGGTTCAATATTGTGCTTTACTGAAATTACCATTTTATGTATTTCACCTATTAAATTAATCTTCTTGATTTCTCTGCATAATAAAGACTCAATGGTTTCTTGAAGATGACACCAAAAGGTTGTAATCAATGTGAGGAATGTGGAGGAAATACCAGGAAAAGATCATTTTTATTTGCAAATTATATTAAATTCAAATTCTTTGTGTGATATACACGATTATCCATAAGAAAGAACACAGGATTTTTCTGCCTTCAATATATCACCTGATGAAACAGGCTTTTAAGTATTATATATTAGCGGGTTGAGTGTTTAGGAATGAAATTATATGTATATACCTTTATTGATGCTTGTGAAATTTTGCTGACCCAAGTACATTGAAGTTAATTTTATAAATTCAAATTCTTTGTGTGATATACACGATTATCCATAAGAAAGAACACAGGATTTTTCCGCCTTCAAAAATTTATAAACTTTATCAAAAATGTATGCGATCATCCATCCAGAATCATATACTTCAGCCCATCCATCCACCTGCAGGCAATTCATATTCTAATTCTTTTTGTTGTATTTTTGGTTTTCCTATTCGTTTTTTAAATATTATCACTGGGAAAAGCAACGATCTTTGACTTTTGTTTTGGTTTTAAAGTTTCATCGCAGTTACAAATTCTAGCCCCGCTCACATGGTGTTCGTCAACTATTTCAGTAAATAAATTGAAAAACTGTGATACAGCAACTTTATTAAATGCTATAGCCCGAATGCCTGAGTTTGCTTTCTTAAATTTAGGCATTCCCAAAACTAGGCAGGTTTTTTTAAATTTATTTCGCGATTACCTTTAAACTTTGGGCACTGTCTAAGTCAGACATTTCAATGGCCCTATTGAAATTACGAGAGTATTTATTTATCCATAACTTCAGTAGACCATTGTTATATATTTGACTTTTTTCTATGAGCTCAATAACTATAAAATTAAAATAATAAACTAAATTTAATGTATATTAATTTCATTAAGTATAGGACGAAATGAGGATACTACCTTATTCCATCCTATCCCATCCCGTCCCCGAACCTAACCCAATAAGATGTTAATTTTATTTTCGATTGCTTGAGCTATGATAAAAAAAGATAAAATAATTGAAAAAAGGAATGACGAAAATAGTAATTAGTTACATTAAAACATAGTTATTTATTAAAATAAAGTTATTAGTTACATTAAAACATGGTTATTTATTAAAATAAAGTTATTAGTTATATTAAAACATGTTTATTTATTAAATGACACTCTGAAATGACAAGAAGAAAATTTTGTAAAAACTGATAGTATCCTAAATACTCGCAAATATTTCTCTAATAGTCTTCAATAAACAAACGACGTGCCTTGACTTGCTTTCCTACGTATGATTGATAGTTTTGAGATGACTCACGTTGTTCCGTCCTTCATATCCATGCGATAATTATTTCGATATCCCAGCCCGCTCCCTTATTCCATTCCGCCCAATTTTCCCTCGTGTTTGTGACCAAAAATAACATATATCTGATATATAGATTTTAACTGAATTTAAACATTGATTTGGAGTTTAAGATAATATTTTGGGAATATAGGTATTATGTTAATGATTATTGCCTGCGGCTTAGCTTAATGTCGATTATCATAGGAGAAAAACTCATCATCATTATAGGAGAAAAACTTCACCTATATTAATATGGTGAAGTTTTTCTCCTATAATGATGTTACAACTCAAAAGTGCTCTTGATTAGACTTAACCATAAGTTTGAACTTTGAATTGAGCAATCTCGACAATTTTTATAAATTAGTTTTTAAGACATTAATTATAAACAAAATTGTTTTGGTTTCTATTCAATCCCAGACAGAATCTGATGTAAAATTTATCAAAAATATTTAATCTACATACTCAACCCCTTGTTCCCATTCCCGAATAATTTCGAATATAATATTGACTTAAGGTACTGTATTTTTTATTCACATATAAACGATGTTTAGCAAAATCACCTAACCGGTATATCACCTGATAAAACAGGCTTTTAAGTATTATATATTAGCGGGTTGAGTGTTTAGGAATGAAATTATATGTATATACCTTTATTGATGCTTGTGAAATATTGCTGACCCAAGTACATTGAAGTTAATTTTATAGGAATGTGATTTCAATTATTAGAATATTATCGGTGATTATTGTCAGAATTTTAAGTTTAAATTTTAACACTATAGTAATAGAAACATTTTACTTAATTTTATTAATGTAAATTTTAAAATTGAAATTTGATATTTTTGTGTCAATAAAAGATTTTAAATAAATATTTCTAGTAATATAAATAAGAAATTTCGTTAACAAAATGACATTGTTAATTTTGTTTCCCAAACGGCGATAATAATAGGGTTGGGACTTCGGAAAAGATAAAAATAATAAATCAAAACATGGAGCTAATATAACATGTCGTGGCTTAACATACGTTTATTTACTACTGGTCACAGGTTTTTTTTTAAAGTTATCGCTTCGATTATATGCATCCTAAACTATTCAGCCACTTCTGAGGCTAAGAGTCTATATTTTAACAAGAAATTTATTTTTTAAATTTCAACCCCATTTTTACTTTTTTACGTGAAAGGGTACATATTATGTATAAAATGACTAAATATTTCTCTGAAATGTGTTCAAATATCAAAATGAAGTAGGAAACTAAAAATGGGTATCAAAGGAATTATTACAATTTTTTAAATGTTTAAGTACATTTAACAAAACAGTCGGTACTTACCTGGCGAATACCTACACAAAGAACACAACCATACACAACATGAAGAGCTGAGACAACTGTTGCCGCCATTAAGATTTTGTAGTGGACCCAATTTGGATCGGAGTCTGAAACCAACACCTCCTTGATTGCGGCGGCCAAGTATGACTTGTAGATCATGGTTAAGGCTCCCAGAGACTGAATGAAAATATTAACATGAAGAATGAACTACAGTAATAGTTTAAGCAACATGATTAATGTATCTGTTAACAATGATTATAAATGAGATATAAGAATAGATGTGAGTAGTATTCTCTCGCTGTTAATGAAGTGAAGTGGAGGACATTACCGTACACCTAAATTTTAAAGCCAAGTTCTTCGTTTTTTTTCGATACTGAGCTAATTGTTTTGTATGATATCACCTTAGATTTAGCTTTACTTTATATGAACTATTTATTTTATACACCTACTAAAATATTTCATAAGGTAGGAACTACGAAATCACCCGACATTTGCTTATAATTCTCCATGACGACCGTCTGAACCCGTACATTCTGTTTACGCTCGAGATAAAATTTTTGAAGCTATTTTTTCCAAATAAAACAATGGTTTTTAATCAATTAAATATACATTAGTATGTTTATTAATTAATTTATTTAATCAATACAAATAATTGTCCGTAGAATCTACCATCCGAACCATTGGACAAACCATGTGCCCACATGACATATATTTGTGCTACGTTTCTCCATCCTTGCCAAATTTCCCATGTGCATAATTAATTCATTCCTAACTGTCCTCCGTGATCAAAGCACCTTTGTAATTGTCGTCATAATCACATAATAACTTTTCATCAACTTAAGAAATAAAGTTGAAGTTTGTTGTTTCTTTTCTTGGTCTGTTTTTCTTTTTATGTTTAAGTGTTTTTTAGAGTCCTTTTTACATATCTTTTTGTTACTTGTTTTGCCTTTTTTTAAATTTTTTATCTTCTGTTTCATCTCGTTTTTCTCTCGTTATCGTACTTTTTGACTTTGTCTTTATTTTCAAAGAATGTCTTTATTGAATTGACGTGTGAATTATTGAGTGTTATTTATTCCTCTTGCCTTCTTCATTTGTTTTGGTTTCTATTCGGTATTGCAAAAATTGTGCAGAAAGATACTTTGATAGGGGGTTCAGGAGATTTCAAGAATTGACTCTGAACATGGTTAATATCTTCCTCGGTACATTTCTTTAGGAACTTTTTTTCTTTTAGTTTAGATTCCATTTTGTTTTTGTTTTTCTGTTCTTTTACAAATTCCAAATGGTGTTAGGATCTTCAAAGATCTGGGTAGTGGATTGTATCTATATAGTTGAACCAAAAACTTGCAAGGATGCTGCTTTATACTAAACGAACAATTGTGATAGAAACTAACATATTTATTGGGGTCCCTTATGATAACATATTGCTGTACAGAATTGGCCGCTGTACGGTAATATCCCCCGCTTCCCTAACGTTTTTTTGGGTTGCATAGTCAATAAGTTTAAACGAAACCCTCTTATTGTTACTATGCTCTCTCTTCCTTTCCATTGCATCTAATTTTTAAACAGAAAAAATGGTGTAATTCAAAAAGTGTTTTGAAAATATTGAATAACTTAATTCGGAGAAGTTTCCGATACATGTCAAAAGGGGATAGTGCACTTTATACTTTTTGAAAAAGTTTTTAAAATGAGTCGAAATGTATCTGATAAACCCACATTAGATATATTTTTTCCGAAAAAATATGCCTTCAGCTGTAAAAATTAACTTTTATTCCAGTCATACGAAGCTACGCACCGAAACACTAAGCCTCGTGATAGGTAAATTCGATGACGCCACGATGCCTCACAAATATTTGTATTGAAAAGGGAAAGTGGGTGATCTGTAGGGAAAGTTCTATTAATGTACGCATCTATTCAGTGTCATTCTATAGTCACTGATATATAGTTTTAAAGGAATCAAATTTTGGGGATCCTGATATCCTGCTCACATAAATACTCGAAGTTAACTATCTGTTAGTATATTACGATTTGTGTCATGTATTTCGACGTCACGAATTCTTATTTTTTGTGTGCCATTGTTTAGCTGCCAGTTTGAAAAGAAAATATTATTTTTAATTTCAATCATGAAATAAAATTTTCTATACCCGATTGATTTCAATTAAACATCGTTAGTCATTATTCTGAATCTAAAAACTATGACATTCAGTGATCAGGTACTTTTTTGTAGATGTTGCAAATACTTTATTGAAATAATTATTTTCTATCTAAGCTTAATCGATGAAAGAAGTTTTCTCGTAGAGCACAGTTGTACTTTCTAATTTTGAGCTATAAATGCCTAGCTATAAATGTAATATTGTAAAGTAATAAACTATTTATCTGTGTTCTGTGTTTATCTTTTAGTTAGATACTAAAAATAAATTTACAGAAATGTTAAATATTTACGTGTTGTGATTCCGGAAAATAAAATGTGAAACGTGATAAACTTTTAATAAATACTGTAAAAACAATATCAACAACACACTATAAAAGAATATGTTAAGTGTTGGGAGAATTGCATTTTGGTAAGTGTAATAATATGTGGTAACGTATATTTTGTCCGTGGTGGTAATTGTGTGGATTCCGCACATTCTCTTGCCATCTCTCGTTTATACTTTATTTACCATTTTTCATAATTTTTTCTATATCGATTTTAAATTTATTTTCACATTCCTTTCTTATCCCCTTCCATTTACGTGAAGCTATTATATCTATAATTTAACATTAATTTTTAAAAATCTAAAATGTCAGCTGATATCAGTACTAGAATTGATACTATAAATATTAAAGGTAATATGAGAAATACCAATAGGCTAGGTTATGACGAGATAGTTGATAAAATTTTACTACGGAAAAATCGTTTCTTTTTCGAGATTTAGGATTTCTTTAATATTTGTGAAAATCAGTAGTCCGAGTCGATGTTTTGGGTGCCACGGTAAAAACTAAGTCTTATTTTTATTGTTATTGTTAAGAATAGCTTATTAACAAGTCTCTCAAATGAATTAAAACATTTTATGACAACTTTTATATATTTCTCAGAAAAAAATTCAAAACTCATTTTCTAAGAATTCGTAGTTTTTGTTACCTGATTTTAACTATTTGTGTTACAAAAAAATATGGCAAGACTATTCAGAAACGTCAATTTGTTTTAAAAATTGACGCATGTAATACAAATATCAAAATGATAAAAAAACTTATTACCTTTAAGTACCAAAAGAAGATAGTACCGCTTAACCACGGAAGGCGCCTATTAATAACTTTAAGAAGGGGGTTTTGCCTTTGAATTTTCATTTAATATATTTTTTAAACTTTGTATTGAAATCTATTAAACATGAAAGCAATGAATGTAATTTAATGTTAGATATATGTATCTAATATAAAACTTATAAAACATAATTACGATTTGTAAAATTGCTGTGATTATGGTTCCTTTTTCTAGACCTATGCAACCACAGCACGAGGACAGGTAAACCATCTTGTTTACGTCGGTGTACTACTCAATACCTGAAAAGGAAATTGTTATTATTACAACAAAATTGTTATTAAAATACAAAAGTATTGAAACCGTGTTTCATGTGGTGAAAAGGTTGAAAAAAAATAGCTTTGCATGAGTCAGACTCCTGCAATTTAATCACTTGAAAATACCTTCAAAATGCTGGTGTAACAGAAATTAAATACGCCCATATTGCTTTACATATATATATAAAGTTATGCTATATATTATTGCTTTCTACTCAATGAAAAGAAAATATTTATAAGGAAAAGTATTATCTCTTAAAAGAAAGGTTTCATGGGTATAAAGAATAGAAAATATTTTTATTTCTATTTTGGCTTGATTTTATATTTAAACACTTTGAGCTCTTAAATATAAACCATCCTCAGCGTACATCAGAGAGTAAACACAAGACTGGATACATGCAGTGCTTCTATTCGATTTTCAATCAAAACAGCATGGTTAAGCTTTAGACCACCAGCGGATGGAAGTCGATCATTACAAGTATTAAGGTTTTGTTATAGGTAACATATCACATCGACACTGGCTGGATGAAAAGGTGAGATTTTCGGTTATGCTATGCCACATGAAAATTCCGTATATGTGTGAAAAGAAGTTGGTCATGTTATGAGGAGGACAGAAGATCGCATGAGACGAACAATTCTAAATATAAATAATAACCTGAATAGAGATCATTCCTAACTTATACACGACCCCATATGAAATGGGTAAAGGCTAAACAAAGACAAGAGAAGCTGAAACTATTTCTCAAGTTTTTTTTAAAATGAGTGTAAAAATTGCACCATTCATTTGAATATAGTTAAAAAAAAATTAGTGTAAATTTGATTTATATCAAGATATAAACGACCCTTATTTAAATAATTAAGTGTATGGACCATGGTTAATTTTTAAGGAACAATATATAATTAATTTATGTAAACCAGTAACTAGTTAAGTATAACTATTAAGAGTCGTAATCCATATCCTAAGCCTCTAGCCATTTCGAGAAGTTGTAAAGCAGCTAATTTGTCATTAGGAATAACTTCCATCTAAGGTTTTTTACGTATGATAACAATGTTTCTTATATATAATGCCAATGTAGATTAAGAGGAGGAGGATCTTCGAGTTCTCTTATGTATGTTGATAAAAGTTCTGTTTTTACTGTCAATAACTTACAAATTTTATTAAAAAAAGAACTAAAAGTAATTTATTTTTTTTCCATAGGAACATAAAGTTCTAAGTGAGAATAGAAAAGTTCGTAGAGCTCCCCTTGAACAGATCAAGACTAGGTTTTTCTAAGGTTAAGGAAATTTTATAAAAACTAGAAATATTCTAAGGACTCTTATTTGGTTACATGGATTTATTTGGTTAAGGATATAACCTTATTCATTAAATTAGTCATTATAGAAATGAAGTTAAGGTAAGTTTTTTAACAATCTTTAAGGCGACAATCTCATTTCTTTACTCCATTTTTAAAAAAATTAAGAAAGTATTTCATCCCTTAAAAACGAAAATGAATCGAAATGAAAATACTCTTATTTTTATATTTTTTATGTTTTCAGTAATGTATCTGAAAATCGAAATAAACTATTTTTTTTTAAATAATTTTAATCTGTTGAAAAATCGCCATGTTTCACGACTTTCTAAATCTCATATCTTATTTTCTGCTTTTTATTAAAAAAGAAAATATAACATTGAAACATTTTTTGTTTGCTCATTCTATCAAATATTAATTACTACCTGCACTTGAAGATTTATGTTTAAGTCGGTTAAAATTTTGTTTCTGTCAGTTACAAATAGAAACAAAACTCCAAACTCCGTATAGATTTTGTAAAAGATGAAGACAACTTTTACAATATAAAAAATATAGACATCGACACCCTCAACAATTTAAACTAATAAACGTCTTACTAAGGTGTTATAGGAGACTACCTTTTTTTTAAAAATTGGCATCTTTTTCTAATAATTCAAACAGAGACAGCGGACAGAGCAACCAGCCTCAAACTCACGGCAAATAAAAAAAACTAAATTGCATAGTCCACACGGGTGATGAAAAACAAAATAACTGACAATACAAATATAGCCAACGGACAGAATACTCAGCCCCAAACTCACGGCTAGTTAAAAATAATCCAAATGGGTGATAAACCCCAATGCAATAATCATGAAATGACTGAAACTATTAAAACGAGCACATACGATACTTCAAACATACTTCCTAAATAATCTGTTAATACACATCACGAGATCTTCTAATAAACATCGATTAAAAACAGAAAATTTATGTATTTTTGAAAAAAAAACATTCGAGATCTCTTTAAACTATTCCAAAAAGCATAACTCCATATTATCTTAAAAACAACCGTCTCATCTCGTTTTTTATCATTTTGGTATAGCGGTTCATGGGTATGTTTAATGAAAAAATCTTCAGAATAAACAATGCCACTATAAATAAAATAAAATTAAAGAGCATTGATAGGTTTTACACCCCTACCATTACCCTGATCTCATTGGACCTATAGTTGCTTCCGAATATTCAAAAGAATCATATAAATTCAATATAGTTGACAAAATTAATTTAGATTACGAGGGTATTATATGTAACGATTTAACGACTGATTTAGAATGCATCATAGATTATAATACAAGCATCAATAAAACGTATAACTGTAATGTTAAATTGCAATTCACCAAATCCGTGTATACCATTTTCCTCGCAATTAAACAGTAATCGAATATTCAGTTATCAATCCCGAAGTTAAACAATGCATAATACTCGTTCAGTATAATTCCGCATCTCTTCTTATTATAAATTGTTTTCTTAATTTAAAGGACTATTACTGGATAAATATTTTTATTGTATATACTTCTAAAAAATCAGTTTCAGACTTGAAATTATATCTCAACCCCTGTAAACTGAAACCTGCTTGTAAATTAATACAATAGTTTCCTCATCAACCCACTAAGCCAATTCACGTCAATGTACTAACATTTTAAATCTACTCTAAATTTTTCATCTCAATAATGAATAATTAACTCCCTATATGAAGTATGTTCCTGATATTCCGATATGTTTTAATTACCTTCAGATTAGTAAAGCATAACCAATGCTGTTGTCCATGAAATTAAGACAATTTCCAATGTACCTATACATCTTAAATATCTAAACGAGAAGTAAATGATCAAATAAATAAAATGCTGCTCAACAGGACATAATGATCTTGATCACCATCTATTTGGAAACCTCCAAAAAATTAGACACCTCAAGTAAAAAAATGCCAATTCGTTATTGGTTATAGGAAATTACGAGTAAAAGACATCACAATTGGTGTTTCCTCTTACCTCTCCGATACCCCTTCGAAACCTCAGTATCGGAGAGATAATATCAATTTCCGAAATTTTTGATCAATTCGATAAAAGTAAATATTTTTTGACTCTCGATCTGGTTTCAAGTTTTAATCAGAGATCCAGGTCAATTGAAGATGCACAGAAAACTGCATTTAGTATTCCGCAAGAGCACGTCGAATTTACGCTCATGCCATTTGTGCTAAAAATGCATTTTCCACCTTTCAGTGCCAAATGAATTAAACTCTATTCGGCCTTTAGGGCATTCGATGCATTGTCTATCTAGAGGACGTCGTTATTTACTCTTCTTGGCTTTGTCTATTTTAAAGACATAGTTACTTATCTAAAATTCCATTAAATAACTTATCTACTGATTTTAAGCGATTACTAAATTTCAATTTAAAACTTTAACCCGATAAATACGAATTGTTATGTGTAGAATTTGCTCCTTTAGGTGATTATAATCCATGAAAATGGTGTAAAATTAAAGCTAGGAAAAATCAGTCACTAAATTTCCAATACCCAAATCACATAAAAACGTTAAATTTTTTTTTAGCCTCGTGTCCATCAGACCCTATATATCGACATGGTTTATAGGAGATTCATTCCTGACTTTTCAAAATTAGCAAAACCCCTTACAAATTTTCTGAACAAATATTCTGTACAAAAATGAGAAATAACTTGCCTTCGAAACATAAGCTCTGCTCCTTCACTTGTTTATCCAGATTTTACGAAACCTTTTATATCAAACTTTGCATCTAACTACGCCATCACTGCGCTTTTTCACAAGAAAAAATCGGCAAAGATCGGTCCATTGCATATATTTCTCGAATGCTTAATAAATGCGAATGTAATTTTAATATGACGTAAAAGGAGTTGTTAGCGATTACCTTTTGTTGTAAATCCCCCCGATGTATCTCTTTGACCACATTTTTGATATTATCATTGATCACCGCCCTGTCAAGTGGTTATTGGACCTTAAGCATCTAAGCATTAAACTTCAAATTTGGCGTTTGAAATTAGAAGAAAACGATCTTAGAATTGTCTATAGAAATTTTCTCTCCCGTTATTATATAAACTTGTCAAACCTGATAACCACGATACTCAGATTCCCTTTTTCAGTTCTTCTCGCACCTACAATAGTAAAACTGCCTCTAATTCTATAAATATTGATTCTTTAACTAATTACGCCATCCTTGATGAATCATATTCCAAATTTTCAGATAATTATCGAAAAAATCAGATTTTAATTCAGTCATAATCGAATATAATGACAGTTCACTGAAAACACGTCAAAAATCAATTGCAATTACTGTATCTCTAGAGTTGAATGAATGCATATACTATATAAAGGAAGTTATGAAAATTATCAAGAGTTAATTAATTCATAAAGAACACTGCAACCTCACGGTACACTAAAAATCAATAACAAAACATATTATTTACTAAAGTCCAGGACTTTGATCATGTAACGACAGATTTTTGGAACCCTAAAAATATGAAAAGCGTATTAATAATATTTTACAGTGAACCTGTAAAGGAATCATAAATTTCAGATTTTAAAAACACTTTCGATTAACACTTATACGTAAAATATAAAAGGTTAGCTCATATTTCTTCCACAATACTGATATACGAATATATATATATATATATATATATATATATATATATATATATATATATATATATCTTACAATCAAATTATATTTTTTTCAATTAGAGAATAGCTAACATTTTGTAAGAAAATCACGACATTCTGGTCGCTGGGTGTCTTGGTTGATCCTGATTGTTTGATGGAATGAAAGAACAGTGGGTACCATTGGAAAAACATGCAAACAGGTATTGAAAATTATGTAAAGATATATTCTTCGTGCCCTTAAACAAGGCTCTAAGAAAAGTAAATCACGCACCCATGCAAATCACGAGCACATCCGAAAATTTCAACGATTAGCTCTTGATCTTTACTTGAATCCGGAGATGCAAAGTTTCAATTTAATCTAACGCTACAATACGATCTTACAGAATCCTCAGCAGCCTCTCCTTTTCGAAGCACTACGGCTGAAGAAATCAATGAGTGTTTAACACATTTTGTATCATTATTTGATACACCTAAAACAATTCTCACCGATCAGGGGACAAATTTCATATCGGATCTTTTTAGAAGAAACTACTATTTATTGAAAATAAAGCAATTACAGGCATCGTCATATCAACCTCTGATCTAAGCAGCTTTAGAATCTAGTCCTTCTACCTTCAAGTAATATTTAAAACGATATATTAATGATAATCAAGACAATTTGTCCAGATATATTAACGCCGCAATGCTAAGCGTACAACACTCTCAAAGATTCAACAATCCACTAATCCCTTTACGCACTATTATTTGGCCCTAAGCCATTTACCCCTAATTCTGTTTACCACATTACCTCTGACGCCACTTATCCCGACTATATAAAAATGCTAAAACACCGTCTTAAATTTTCCAAAGAGAAAGTCTCCGAAACACTAGGAAACGAAAAAAAACCACAAAACCCTATAATGATTCTAACTAACGTAAAGTACCAAATTGGAAACTACGTTTATCTTAGAAAACAGGCTGCGGAAAGATTTTTCTTCAACTTGGAAAGGACCATACTAAGTTATTAAAATGATTGGTTAACATTCTCTGATCTTATTCATAAACCATCGTTATACCGTTTATCCCCATGAAGAAGTAAAAGTAGCAAGAAGAACTAGACACACGGCGTGTTAAGTTATCTTAAATTATCTTAAATTATATTTAATTATTATTGTCATTTTAGCTTCATTCTTTCTTTTCATTCTATTATTTAATTTATTTATTAATGCAATTTCTATCCTGCATTAGTCTCCAATTGTAATCTCTTACCCAACTTACAAATACCTACCCTTACAACTATATTTTACACATGTTACATTGTTATCACCTAGATACAGGCCGATTTTATACAACCAATAAAGTACGGTGCTGGTATATACATTCATCCTGTTGGCTCATTAAATCTTATTAATAACTAACTTAACTAATAATAGAAGACTCCGGTACTCAAAGATATTAAGAATCAAAGATGTTAAGAATCAATGAACGACTCTATCATAGGTATGAATTTAATATATTGTACTCCAGTAATGGAAACTGTTCTTTATTTTATGGCCAGTATATTTACTAACCAAACTATAACAACCAATGTTGCCTCGATGTCGTTCGTTGCCTAAAAGCAGGAACGAACGACATCGAGGCAAAAGGATTTCAGTAATATAGGGGATACTGATTGCGTTTAGGATAACGGGTTTCTGAGCCTCAAAAGCGACAGTTACAGTTTTTAAGTCGCTTTTCTCAGTGTGTTCTGAATTTGCATAATTGATTTAGTATAATTTTTGTCAGTGATTCTACGAAAATATCGATTTGTAATTTTGATTTCGCAATAGGCTAACAGTTTTATAAACCATTGTTTGCTCATACAACAATCGCTCATGAATCACAAATCTATAATTGTCAAATTAAAATGATTTATAACATTTTTGTAAAAACAAGAATTATTTTATCTATTGAAATATTGACTAAACAAAAATATAAAATTTTCTTTCTGTAATACAAATTTCGTTTTTATGACCTGTTAAGTATTAAACAATGGCATTATTTTTGGTGCCCATAATGAATTACTTCAACAGTTGTTTAATATATAAAAAAACGAATACTTTACTTAAAATAGGGGGGTACTCAATAAAGCACGGGCCGATAAGGGGGGAAGGAGAGAGGAAAGGTCTGCAAATAGCTACGTTGAGTGATATGCGGTTCCACGTCTGTGCGATGTAGTTTTGTACTGCTTACATTTTAAGAAAACTATAACCAAGAACTCAAAATCATAAAAAAATCAATACTAACTCAGTCAACGTCAAAAGACGAATAACAATAATGAAAAAATAAAAATAATGAGATGTTAAAAGACAGTTATGAAGAAGTAGAAAATAAAAATAGAAGACGGAAATACTGTCATAAAAGGCGGAGTATTAGAATCGTAGACTATTACACATTTATAAAAAAAAACTTTAAAAAGTTATATAAATCACTCCAAAGAAAACAATTTCATTTGTTTATGAGGTTAATTTATTAATTTTATGAAAATACATAGTAAATAAACTAAAGGTATTTTACCCGTTTTCATCATTATGCAGAGGGTTTTAAAGATTTTAATTTATGCTCAATTAAAATTAGTTCAGAATTTTAAATTTATATCACAGCAACACTAGCTACAATAAGATACCTGTATCTATTCACTTTGGGTGAATAGATAAAGATATTTACTTGTAGCTAGGAAAGTCAAATTACCATGGTATTACGTAATTCCAAACTGTCTTGTTGTAAATATATATTACTGATCTATATGGTATGATCGAAATTTTGTTTTTCCTCTTTTGAATAACTATAACTGACATAGTTTCTCATTTTTTATAATATCATCCTTTATTTTTCAATCTCTTCTTAGCGAAAATCTACCACAAACAGCAACGTCCACTTTCAAACTTTAATTTAGTCTCTTATATTTTTCTAAAATTTACCCACTTACTTTTGTCATTTTTTATTCCAAAATATATTCCTAATAATCAGTGCCTCTAAATCTATCCTATCTTAATGAACTCACTTGTTCTGATAATTACCTATTGCCTTCCCAAATTAAAATTATTTACGTAACGAATCAAGGAAATACAAAACCTCAAATATAATTTCACCTATTTGTTCACGTTTGCTTTGAATGGAATACGCGTTGGTTGGAAAATATGCCTGATTTTTACACACGAAACAAATGTCTTTTTATAAATATTTTTATTTTAGGCGAGTAGAGTATTCAGTTAGAAATTAATTCTATATTTCTTACAACTATTCAAAATTGTTATATCCGTTTGTTCTATTTTCTATTTAAATTATTTTTTTTGAGCGTTGAACATAAAAAAATTGGCTTACGAGTTTGGTTAGTAACAAATAAAATCCTACAATATTTTTGGCATTCACTAAAACTAGAGATTATGTATTTATATAGGTTATCTATATAAAATTGGTATTATAGGTTATTACTATTAAAATTGATTCTTAAATGAGTGGTTCTATAAACACCTGCCACCATTAGATATTATCCGTCAAGCCCTTCCTCAAAAGTTTAGTAACACATTATAAGAAAATATACAGATATAAATAGAGTAAATTGAAATGTCTTAGTTATATCTTAATTTATTTTCTTTACTACGACAAACTTTTTATAATAATGAAACAAATATAAATATTATCAAACCCACAAGTTCCGAAACCCGTTATCCTAAATGCAATCAGTATTCCCTATATTATTGAAATCTGCTTTTAGGCAACGAACGACATCGAGGCAAAAACCAAGTCCATAAAATGAAGAACAGTCCATTACTGGAGTACACTATATTAAATTCGTATTTACATAGTGTATTGTATTTGCATTTTGAGAAAACTCTGTAAAATATATTTTGTTTGGAGAGGCTAAATATCAGGCTAGTTATGAATAGTCCGGGCTATAAAAGAAAACGCAAAAATTACAGTCAAATTGAATGCTTCATTTTTATTATTATTTAATTTCAAACATAAAATATTAGAATGTTATTTAGGAAAAATATTTTTTGTGAAAAACTATTTTAATTGTTTACTGGATGTATCTTGTTTTTCAGGACATTCAACTAATTAAAAATTTAACTTAACTATAAAGAACTAGTGTAAAATTCTATGTAATTTAATCCACCCAACACTATACTACTTTTAACTAATGTGAGACGGCAAAGGAAGTGAGAGGGTAGAAAAAATTGTCAAGATCGCCTTGAAATTTTTCGAAGCATTGAGATAACAGCGACCTTTAACGAAGCCAAGATAGGTCAAATGGGTCAATTAAAAACCATTTAGCCCCCTGACGTTTTCCCAAAAATGTTTACTTAGTTTTCTTCGTAAATGCAATATCTTATATGAAATAAAATAAGTTAAAAAATTCAGGCTATTTTTTAAAACAATGTACATTCTACTCATTAACAAATAATGGAGGCTGAAACATTCTATTTGGATACAAAAAATAAGTATTTCTTACCGCTCCAGCAAAGCCACGTAAAAGGTCTTTTTATCAATAATAGCTCTTTTTATATATTGAAAATGTAATTGAAATCTACTGTGACCAAACGCATATTAAACGGCCTCAGTATGCTTAACGTTCATAGAAAATGAGAATTTGAAAACAAATACAAGATTACAAATAATAATTTTAAAATATCTAGAGAAAATTCAAGGTGCTCAATATTAACTTAAGCCTGATTTTCTATACATTTTTTTGGAAATAAACGATTTTTTAATGAGCGATTTGCGCTATTTTCGGTTAACTGTAAGATTTATAATTTAAAACATAATCATTTAAAGAAAATTTAATCTAACTTCTTGCCTCTCCTTAAATAAAATTCTGGTTAGGCTCATAATGGATATCTAATACGAGAATGTTGAGGAGAGAAAATTAAAGGTATTTTCAGAAAATTTTGTCACCGTGTTGAAAGTTTAGTAGCTTTCATATTTGATCGATAAGTGATTTGGGAAGAAAATCAAGCTAACAAGAACTTATTTATTTACAAACGACTATGATGTTATCATATGATTATAATTTTTATCATATTTATTCCTGTACATTATGCCCCAATTTTTATGTTTAATATCTAAAGTGAAATTGACGTGTCAGAACTTAGAAGCCCACCGTATAAAATCACTGACATAAAAGTTTTATAACGGTCAGAGATAAGCAATTATCGCGTTAAATGGTTTGACTGGCTGGCGATTTGTCGTGTTAAGTGGTTTCGTTAATTAAGAGAGTGTTGAGTACAAAATATAAAACGAACGACATTATTGATACAACAATGAAGATCATAATTAATGCACAATAAACCGTATAAAAATTGGCTATAATAATTGGCCATAAATTCAAAAAATACAAAACCCTGTAAAAACTGTCCATAAATTCAACAAATACAATATCATACTGTACCCATAC
Organism: Druceiella hillmani; assembly: GCA_039881145.1. NCBI lineage: Eukaryota > Metazoa > Arthropoda > Insecta > Lepidoptera > Hepialidae > Druceiella > Druceiella hillmani. The sequence continues at coordinate 19,996,561 of JAYKKI010000034.1, read as the reverse complement.
ACTGACATTTTTTGTGTAAAAATTTTATGCGCCCTGATAAAAAATTCCATCTAAAAAATCGAGCTCATAGGAGATGAGTTCGATAAGGAAGAATACACATTTATTTACATCTGCGTATATTCGTGAACAGCAATGATACATGTAACGATAATTCCCAAACATTCTCAAATACAAATGGCGTAAATATTGATGTAACCTGAAAATTCACCATTATTATGAAAAATATATTAAAATACAAATAAAACTATAAGGTAACTTACGGATTACACCTTTTCGACACCTTGAAACACAACACTATCTGCAGGATCAAAATTAAGAGTGAATTTAGTAAGAGAGCAATTTCCAATTTATTATGTAGAACAAATTGCTGGCGCCAAGAAGGTGCGTCATAGAATATACTGTCGTTTCACATATTTGTTTACTACCAGATTATACTGAATATAGCCATAGGCTCCGATGAAATCACACTTATATATTTATGTATAGGCACAGGTAGATTCGAATGTGGATTTTTTTCTATTTCGGTATCAGTTTTCGATTATTACTACACAGTTCCAAAATTTGGGACAAATTCAGATATTTGAAAACATAAAAAAAAGAACAATTTTTCAAAGATGGATTTGGGTGTGTCATTCTCAACATACCGTTATAAGAGAGCTACAATAATCAAATAAAATTGTTTAACGTACTGTTAGTATTGTGTTAATATCTACGAAGATGACCACTTATTATCTCCTAAGTCAAAAATTGTTGCACATGTATCCAACTGAAAAAAAGGTTCAATACTAAAAAACGCTCTTTCAGGTTCAACACTAGCGAGAATAACGAACAACAATAGACAGATATACTCCTCTATTAAGTGACGCACTTTGCATCCTTCTTCATCGAATACTGCCTTTTATACGAAACCCCTTCTGGAACCTTTATTGAAGACCTAGATTTCAAAGACTGCTTTTTCTTAAAAATCAGGTCGAAGTTAGTGAAGGTAATATGTCTTTAGATTTGTTTCTGATTTTCATATCTAGTTACTCATGTGTGCTAAGAATTGGTGAATACATTGAAGATGACGAGGTTGGAACGTTTATAACAGACAGTGGAATTAAAGGTTTGTTTTCCAGTCGACTTAACCATGTTAATCTAATTTCAGAAATAACTTTGTTTTTAGATTTTACCGAAATTACTCTTCGGAGTCTCTGTAAGTAGTGTAAAACTCTTGATATTGATTGACACTAGCTTTATGAAGTTTGAAGGACATCATTCCCTGCACAGGCGACGACCTTTAAATAAAGTTCCCATTTCTACGTGTCATCAGTTGTCATGTTTGTGACGTCACCTTACAACAAGATTTTGAATTTAGCTAGGTAGTTTGACAATAATATTATTCCTACTTGGACTGTAATTGATCCCATTGATATGACGTGTCCTAATTTCTTTAAATTAAAACCGTTTATGATGCATTGTGTATTGATTACTTGCATTGTTCTCATTAACATTACTCAACATAACATTAAAGTGCCTCTTGCCTCTTGCTACCCCACCACCAGTTTCTTAAAATATATTGAAACATATTTTGAACTTAGTGTACTGACAGTCATTTCTTCTACGTTAACCTCCTTTTAAGTAACCAAGTCTTCTAAGTAACTTCATTTCTTCTAAGCAACAAATTTACTGCGTGCGAATTAAGGAGTGTAAAAACGATTTAGTCATTTCTTAAAACTATAACACTGTTCTTAAACTACTTCTGAAAGAATTACATTACCAATGCTAAAATTGTTATTTTATTGGCGAACACTATTATAATGATGGTATTGTACGTGTGGTGGGTGAGTATGTACATATATGTACATACTCCCCACACGAAGATATTCCAAATCCCATAAATTAAAAACGTTTTCGATAAATAACGATTTTTTTAAAAATTAAATTGAACAAAAGTCCTAACTGAAGTGAATGCGCAAATCGAACATTAGGTATATAATTTATGCCTGCATCCATATTAAAATTTTTACTTTTTAATTTTTATTAATTTTTCTTTTTGCTTTTTATTACTAATTTTAACGAGCGTAAAAATAATTTTATAATTTCTTGATGCAACAATACCAACGTAAAGATTTATACTCGAATTGTGAAGTAATCTATACCGTTGCTTCCGCCTATAGCGTACTTGTTTAAACATGTTTTTAAATTAGCACTAACGAGAGAAGATTCCTAGACGAACGATAAGTCCCTGTCATTGCGTTGGTAAAGATATGACCAATGGAGTTTGGTGATGGCAGTAACATACATTATGCCGCGTAATTTGAGACTTTGTACTCCACAATATATTTGTAGTTAATACCGGGTACCAGCGAATATCAGATACCAGCTAAAGGAATGACGAAGCCGGAATATGGCGACAGCAACTCTTCAGTGATGAGGAGTAAAGTCATCGAGTTGATATATTTTTGACTTGTCTTGGCATAAACAAGAAAATAACAAACAGGTAGATAAGAATATTAGTAGAAGGTACTTACAAAACATGAAGTAATTTTTATATATGGTATCTCATATCTTCGGTATTTATCAACCGAATTGAATAATCCATTTTTATTTGGAAGTATAAACCCCAATGTTATCTCATAAAAATTTGTTTATAATTTGACCATAAAAATTGAAGGAACATATCATCGAATTTCTCAATTAAAAGCACAAGAGGTGATTAAGTTTGGCTGATAATGGTTTACTGATAACCTAATAGCAAAGTGTTTAAACTTTTAAAACGGCTAAGGGTCACATAAATTAATTCTTATCAAAGTCAGAGTACAACGATGAAGCCAAAAGTTGATGGCAGGAATTTTAAAGTGGTCAGGAGTAAACTTATTGAGTTTGGATTCGTTTGGATTGTCTAAAGTTAGGCAAGAAAATTAATATTTTTTATTTAGTTCTTCTTTGTATTTGTTGTTTACATACAGGATTCAGAAGCCGAACTATAGATTCTTTGGTAATGAAGTTTTTTAAATAGACCTGTTCTTAATTTAAAGGGTTTAAATGGCAAATCTGATGGCCATCAAATCGTCACTTATGAGTGAGCATAATAAAAAAACATTTATGTTTCACCTAAAGAAGTTTTTCAACAATCACATGCCTATGTAAAAAATTAGTCTCCCCCCCAAATAAAATATTAAATAATTTTGAACCCAATTTTTAGTTTTTAGTCAATTAACTACATATTATATGTGAATGTCCTTGACTCTTCGAATACAGTACCATAAAGATGAAAATTTGAATAATTTAATTTTGGTACTCTATTCAATGGAGACAAAAAAAAATATGTGCACCTATTTTACAGGTATGGGAAATTTTTTAATTAAGGTCTCTACTACGAAAATGTAAAAAAATACAGCTTAAAATTTTACGAATAAACGTTTCCTTAAATCTTGCAGAAGGGGACAATTGTCCTAGAAAAGGCTAGATAACAACTTTTTTAAATTCAGCTTTTGTTTAGGCAATTTCATATAAAGTGAGACAACATTTGTTAAGTGAAATACTTTTTTTCAATTTACTCTTCTACAGAACAATTTCAGGGCAAACATTTCGAGAGATAAATTTATTTTCCAAAGTACCGTCGATTTTAAGTTAAACAATTTAATTGAATATACTTTTTCATTAAAACGTTTAATGAAACATTTTAACCTAAAAGTATATCCAATTAAATTGTAGTGACTCTCAATCTCGAAAAGAAACGTCCTGATTTGTATATTAATTTTCATGATTTATAAATTTTCATTATAATTATAAATTATTTGAAAAGATATATAAAACTTAACACACAACATTTATTAGATTGTAAATAACTATAGAATAAGATAGAAATTGTTTCCCCACTTAAACGATTTTATTTAATAAAGTAATGAAAAGTTGCACTAAATGGTGTAATAACAAGTATCAACTGGTCTTATTTTCAGAAGGACATAATTATTACCACATTGTAGATATCAACAAAATAAGTAACCATGTATTAAACTCCCTCTATGAAACCAAAAAGAAGCGGTAATATAAATGCGCGAAGGATGATATTATGTAAGGTTTCGCATTTGGGCGGTCGCTCCATGAACGTTAAGGCGCAGATTGAGTGGGCGTCTGCCCACCCATTCTGCGTCTCGTCGTTCGAAAGCGGACATGACGAGATTATAAGGACTAATGGTTTGACTACGGAATTCAAGGAGAACGTCGCTGACGCTATCACAGCATTGAATAAAATGAAGGAACTTCTCAAAATAATTCAGCAAATCTTAAATACTTCACATAGACGCATTTATATTTTATTAGATCTATAAAAGTTACCATCAAAAAATCTGTAACGCAATTTCAATTTGCGAAAGCGAATCGCTGGTGATTTTGGCTCCAGAGAATATATGCTTTTATTTACATCTATGTATAATTAATGTTACTAGTTACGATAGACTTCAAACCTTCGCATCGCAAATATAAATAGCGAAAATACAGTTATCTGCTAAAAATATATTATCAGTAACATTGAAAATCTAATATCGGATAAATGTAATAATAGTAAAGTAACTCACATATCACACCTTTAAAGTATTTCACAACACAACAGCACTATTATTTCAAACTAATCCAAAGCGAATTTAGCACTCAGATAACCTCCCTGTGATGTTAGGCAGATTATTGGCGCCAAGAAGACGTCCGCGTCACAGGCTGTTCTCTCGCTCGCACACGTTTGCTATACACTTTGTTTCACATCACAAAAGCGGCCTTACACTTATCGATTTATAACTTATTGCAATAGTTATTATGATGACTAGTTGGGTCATTAACTGTATGACTTAACTTTGACGACATGTAACTATTTTTTATTCTCATTTAATATATAGGATTCAAAGACCACACTTAAAAAGACTCTATTAAAAAGGATTGCAAGGATTTGGAAAAAATTTAGCCGGTAGCGATTCTGACAACATAAATGGAATTGAATTTACAGATTCTATGGTATATAGGTAAATGATTTTGGTTAAAAAAGGTTAAAAATATTAAATCTTATTATTAACTTTACCGTTTAGCAATGTATTAAAATTAAAAACAATAGTAAATTTTGTCTCAAATCATAGTATTGCCTAAAGAACATTGTTGAATATACCAATAACTTTAACACATAAGGAAAGGGTTTCCTGTAAATTAAAATTAATTATAATTTTTTTTCGTTTCACTTCGTTTCAATCGTTTTAATTTTTTGTCCATTTTGGAGGCTTAGCATGAAATTGCTGATAAAATAAATCTAAGAGAGGGAATAAAAAGTTTGTAGAATTAAAGTGACAAAAATTCCCTTGTTTTAATGTAGTTGATATTGTTTTTCTCATAAATTAAAACCTTTTTATTTTTGTTTTAAATACTATCTATTTGTTTTTCAAGTCTATTTAATGAGTAGAAATTTATTATTTATTTCGAGGCACGTGAACGTTAGAGCGAGCGCCGATCATAGATTTTTAAATTGAAGCTACAACTCTGGGACATATAATAATTTAGATAAAAAGGACATTAAATATGTGAAATAACAAGAGAAAATAATAATAATTAATAATTTTATCTAAAGCTAAATAAGTGATGGCTTAATAATTGCATAAAATCACGATTAAACAAAATAATTATTTCTAATTGTCGTTGAATGCCTAAAAATGAAATAAATTACAATAATATAAACAAAACCTTTAATTTTTCTCTTATTAAAGGGAATTATATTTAACACATTTTATAAACATATTTAATTATAGAATATAAAAGGAAACGTAAAGCACAATCAATTGAAATGTAAATAAAATTAAGAGTTCTGAATTTCCTACGATCCATGAGTCGATTAAAGGTGACCCGCATCTTAACGAAAGAAAATTGCTGTAGAGGCGGAAAAAAGCAGCGGTCAGTCACTTATTTTGGATGACTAAGTTGCCAGAAATGTAAAAGCTAGGCGCGATTTTTGTCTTCTGACGGAAGATCACAAAGTAAATTGTGTTTAACTGCGTGAAAGGCTTTACCGCAATATAGAGCAGAGGGCTATTAATATTTTGAGTTATATTGTCATCTTTGGTGAGACATAGGCACATCATTCCATCCTGGAATCAAAGCAGGCAAAGATGAAACGACGGAAATCTGGAAAATCGGAGAGTCAAGATTGGTCATTCTGCAAGAAACAATTTTGAAATGTTTTTTGGATTTGTGAATATATGCCTTTTCAGCCAGAAAGTCAATTTGGTTGACTTAGGAAAATTTAAAAATTCACTGAAAACATTTGCATACTCACTTTATAGTTCATATTTTTTATACATTAATAAATTAGGAGGAGAACGCTTTGACGACTAAGGTGTACAATCGTTTGTGCGCAATTTGTTGGAGACGCGATCAATTCCCTTCTTTGTTGACGTGATTTAACCACTTCTAAGTCGGCAGGGGAAAAGGTGTGCAGATTACGTAGAAAAACTAATCGCGTTCCAAAGATATTTTAAAGTAACTATACCTAAATCAAGAAAAATAAATATTCCTGGTTTTTATCTGATCCCTTCAAATATATAACTTCTTGATATACTGTTATATGAAGTAATTTAATCCTTTTAATATAGATTCTTTAAGTTCCAAGCCAGAATTTTTGTCAAAATAATAAAAAAATGTCGAAGAATTTAAACATTTTGTAGATATTGAAAAAAATTAATTAAAGCATGCACGGTTTAGTAGTTAGTGACGTAACAGAAGAAATAACGAGCAATGATCTGTAATTAAACATGCTTTCTTATCCATTAATATAATTAGAACGGACTAGCTAATATTTTGCTTTTCACACCAACCAGTGAAATTAATACTTTTATCAGACTGTATTTGGTGTGATACTAAATGCAGTCTGATATTGGGAAGATGCTAGTGATAGTACATATATAGATACATTCCATGAAAGTGAGGTCTTACGTTTTTAAGAAGTACCACACTGGTATTTAAATGTGAGATAATTCTCATCACAACCTATTCCACCTCACTAGACGATATCCTGATGGTTAGGCTCTTATTTCTAATTTATTTTTTTGCATACTTTTAGAAAATCATTAATTGTGTATAGATGGGCACAATCGATTAATTAAAAGAAACGAAGTATTACACGAGACGAACATTATATATATGTAAATATACATTAAAGTGTAGCTGCGCATGTGTAACTTGAAAAAGGAACAGAAAATTTTTTGGTGGTTTTCACAACTACAAAATTATTAGACCTAAAATCATAGTCAAGGGGTATTAGCTCATGTGGTAGTCTAATGTAATATTTCCAGTTCTTCCTCAAAGCATGAAATTTTTTCTATTGCTGTATGAGGGTGACAGTTAGGTTATTTAACAGAGTGAATTTTACCTTTGACTTGTTTTAATAGAACTTTGGATTTTTAAAAATTTAATATTGATGGTTGCCTCGAATGAGAATTGTAGGACAGGTGAGGATTTGGTTTAAGATTAAAGTACAGATACACAAAAACTTTTTTGGGTCTTTGAAATCGATTCTTGGCTATGTTATAAATGGTTTACTTTTTGCCATAGTGTTGCATATATTGCGATTTGTTTAACTCACTTCTGTCTAGATGGAATTCACAAAGCAAGGGCGCTCTTAGTTCTCTTCGTAAAATTGATCCATTTCGTTTATTCTGAATAAAAGGACAATCATGATACCCTTTATATATGCTACACAAAAACCTTCGAAAAGTTTGTGTAACATTTTAGATATAGGTGGAAAAGACAGACGGGATTTAGAATTTGCTAACCTAATTTTTTTTAGGATGCCTTAAGATATGACTTGCTGTTATAGTATTGAAATGGTCTGAATTATAATTAAAAGACATTTTGAGAAAAAATTGTTTTTTAATATTTTGTTATCGACATTTAGTATCCTGTTGCTTATTTAATGATAAAATATTATTTTATTCATTAAAAAACCTATTTTTAACAACTGAATGTTTTGTTCTAAAATCGTATGATTATAGAAATAAACTATTTTTGTACGACTTTCATATTAAATTTATTTGTCGTAGAAATTTTTGTTTCACATCACTACCTAATCACTAATTTATATTTGATCATTCTTATTGTTTTTTGCTTCTAGTTTTAAATATATTCTGAGTCAGTCTTATTAACATTAGTTCATACAGTTATAAAAACACTTTTAACATAAAAGCCACAGAAAATTAAGTAATTTTATTGCTAAAAAACGTTTATTTAACTTTTTTGAACTTTCGTTATTGAGTGACGATTAGTGGGTACTTTTAAAAATTTTAATGCCGCCAATAAATATATTTTATTTTATTAGAGTTAATTATTGTCTGTTTAATGTAACATTACAGTTATAGATTATTGTTAATTTAGTTCTTTTTTTTTAATTTGAATCATTAGTTTATGAAAGCGTAAAACGAAAGTTCAACTTACATAACGATTTTGGAAGTTAGCGATTATAAAATTAATATATTTCTTATTAAAATTTTCTCAATAGTGTTAGGTAAACAGATTATAAACTTTCACTGTCATAAAGACAATCATTGAAAAAAAAAACCTTAAGGAAAACACCGATTTTGTGGTCAAATTAATAGTAAGTAAACAAAAAGAAATATTTTTTTGTGGAATAATATCCATATTTACTGATTAATAAAGAATTTATTTTGCATCGCTTTGATGATGCGGCTTGACGCACGGTGTGCATTGCACAAGTATGCATTACATCTCCCAAATAGGAGGAAACACAAAAAAAATTAACGGTTATAATCATCGTATTTTGTATTCAGGAATTCATAAAATCCAGCCTACTATACCATTTTAACAAAACCTGTAAAACTATTACTTTATATATATATTGCTCAAAAGTGGAAATGCTACTGGTGTTACTGAACTAAAATTGCTACCTCCCCAAAATGAAACTAGCAACAATCATTCAGCATGAAAATCAGTGAATGTTAATTAAGGGTATAATTTGATTACGGTGAGTATTTATATCTGTAAGCATATAAAAGTACAACAAATTTAATGTGCCTGGATACTTTATATATTTTATCAATAAATTATCTTGCATTATTTTCGTTAATAAAGAGAAATTAGACCGATATTATACGACCGAAATCGAGTGTCCATTCTCTCATATGGCTTAGTGTGTTTTACGCAAAGAAATTTAAATTTTCGTACAATAATCGAGCGATTTTATTGTTCCGTACCGTAAAAAAAGACAGAACTCTTGGAATGTTCCTCACGTAATCGTCTATCCGTTAGTTACAGCCCGTTTTTCTCGGAAATTGATTGACGTAGAAAATTTATATTTGGCATCTTTATAGCCCATATTGAAAAATATCTAAATAGTTTTTGGGACGTTCACGATAATATATATAGTATACACCAGCTGTGGCCACGACTTCGTTCGCGTGAAATTACCTGATGGTTATTATTTAGAATAATCGTCATTCGTAAAAATAATGACAATGGATGAAATATGAATGGATAAATAGAAACACAATACAGATGTGTTTAAAAGATCAACATACAGTCTTCATTTTATATGAGCGCAAGTACTGCTGATAGGTGGCGTTCACTTATTTTCATAATATTATAAGCCCAAATACCAGATTAAAAAAGTTTAAAATTTAAAAATAAGTTTAGTAGCCACACGTCTGTCTGGCAGCCACTATAGTAGACCACAAAGAAAAAGTCACACAAAGAATTGAACCCAGGTCTTTGGCCTACCGTGCCAACGTGCTAACTATTACATCATGGCTGCTCGAACTGTTTTGTCAAAACTATTATTGTTATTATTATCATCATTATTGTTTTGTTTCTCAAATTTTGCATTTATTTAAATAGCATATGTATTTATTTAAATAGCCATCTATTAGCATTTATAATAAACTTTACGCTTAGATGGCGTTGGCGGTATCATATCGTAATATATCAAGATGCATAAAGTTTTCTGAAAACACAATAGGTGACATTGGCAGTACTAGTATCGTAATATTCACCAAGCTACATTTTTCTTTAAATCTGTAATATTCAGATAAAAGTAGCCCAAATATTGCTCGAGGATATAAACTATTATCAATCAAAGTTCGTCCTATAGATTTTGCGTGATTGAAGAACAAATCAATAGACTACCAAACAGACAGACAGACAGACCGACATTCTAAAAACAGGTTTTCTGGCTTTTTCTATTATTCTATATAATAAATCAATCGTCCTCTTTGAAATATTTTCAGTATACAGATTTCACTCTGTTACAAATATAACTATATATATATATATATATATATATATATATGTATATATATATATATATATATATATATTCTCACCTCCTTAATTACGTTATGTATTAATAAATATTTATTGCGCTAGGAAGTTAAATAAAGTAATTCCACTTCAAACGAGGTATGCAATTCTCGATGCACAAGTTAAACTTGCACTTTGCTAGTTTTTGAAAATAAATACTCATAGAAATCTATTGGCCTTCTTCTATGATGTCATTATTGTTATCGCCTTTCAACGTTTTGTAGAAACTGAACACTATCATAACGATATACACTTCCAAGCCTGAAAAGAGAAGAAAAAAATATAATTCTCATTATTTTATTGAATGTGAAATGGAACTCTTCATATAAGTATTCATAATTAAGAAATCTTATTTATAATAAATGGGAAATGAAGAAATAATAGAGGTGATAAAATAGAAAAAAAATTATATTATAGGTTTAAGTCACATCTAGTTTTATATTCGAATTTTGGTGATTGATAATCCTGGCAGTCATTTTCCGATTGGGATTCTTCCGTACATAGACCTATCATTTGTACACTGCTGTAGATGTCTGTTCAGCATATATGCGTTTTAATAGAAATTTTGCAATTTGTTAAATGTTTCTTTTTTAATTAATATTATTTATTACTGTTATTCAGTTATTTCCAATTTACATTAATTCTAAAAAAAATTACATATTTTTGCCTTCTTATACCATTACATAACACCATACAGGTTTCCTTATTATTTTTATATAGCTGAACTATTCTTAACGACATTTCTTTACAGGGGCTATTGTGGCTAGCATATGGTGTGTGTATATAATAAATATGGTTATTAACTTTTTGAGGAAATCCTGCTAATAATATAAAAGAAATTAAAAAATTAATGGTAGGTACTACCAAGTCAAGCATAGAATGATGATATTAATATATTTTTCTCATTTTACGCAACTAATAAAAAAGCGACAGTCAATAGATTAATTAAGGAGAGTTTTTCGTAGAGTATAATATTTAAAAAATATAGGAGGTTTGAAAATGTTAAAATAAATTTTTAGTGTATATTTTTATATAATGAATTACATACTTTGATGAGACCTTAAGGAATGATGTAAATTTGAAATAAAATTATATTATAAATTATATTATAATTATATTATAATTTTATTATAAATTATATTATAATTTTTAATCGTTGATTTATTTAAACATCAATATATTTGTTAAGAACAATAAAAAAATGAATTAAGTTATCATTATGTAAATAATAGTTATAACTAATAATAGAGCGACTAATTAAGCTGTTATTTTAAGTTAATTGTTAAAATAAAAATAATGAACTAAAATTGCCAATTGAATGAAATGGACTAACATGACAGGCACCTTGATACGTTTAATTTCGGTACTTTCGATCCTTTTCATAAAATATTTTTAAAATTTAAAAATTGTTAGTAAGTAAATATGACCAATAACTTACTACCGTTACTTCTATTTTACTCGAAAGCATCTTTTAATTTGATTTTTAGGTGAACTTGGATATATATTAACTTTCTTTTTAAAGTTTCTATCGCTGACAAATCATTGAAATGACCTACCTAAGTATATTATGCATATTTTCTTTTCATAAAATTGCTGAGATACGATGCTATGTTAAAAAGTTATTATTTTGACTAGATTAAAAATTAACTGAACAAAGTATGGTTCTCGTAGTCATTTAAGTATGAGTGTTACATTTTTCTAAATCTTTATAATATATCTGTTTAAAAAATACTTTATGATTGTCAATATTTAAAATCTATTTGATTAAATAGTGATTGGTCTAATGATTAATGATAATTGGTTAAATGTATTTTAAGAGTAAAATTATGCTATACTTTTAAAGGGTTACAGAAATACAGGGGTATGTTTTTCTCCTTCTGTCTTATAAAAATCAATATTAAAGCATTATAAATATTTTTCTTTTTACTGATATATTTTATCTACCTCTAACATATTGATAAATGCTGATATTTTTTCTCTTCTGTGAGTATATCTAGACGACCTATTTTATTGATAAAACACCTATGTTATATTTTTTAAAACTTGTTTTCTATGGACACTTTAATTTTCGCCATGAAGCTAATAGAGTGAATAGAGTTTAATGTTTTGAAGCCATTTAAAATATATCACATACTCACCAGTAATGACAAGATCTATCGTGATGTCCAGAACAATTTCCAAAATTTTACCACCAGCGCAAACGGTGCGCGCCATCGCTATTATTAGACATATTATAGCTATTGTCATGATCAAAACCATTACTTTTAACCAATTTAAAATGTATTCAATGTATTTCTGCAAGAAGAGAAAAGGATTACATTTTCATGTGTAGACATTTCAAATAGGTACATGCATATATATTGTATGTTAAAACAAATGCTGTTAACGGGGTTAATCTTAACATTAACCTGTTAAAGGAGAACATTACCCTGTTAATCTTAAGGGGTACCAGTAACTCAACATTTTGTTGGAAGCAATAACTAAAGGCCTATTCCTTGGCGCATAATATTTTTAGAGAAAATAAACATGAAATGAGAAAAAGCTTCTTAATATTCCAGAAATATACAACAAATGTGTATTTTTTTCACGTATATACTACATACGTAGTCTTAATTGTGGATAAATTGAGGTAATCTATAGCCCAAAGTTGTTTTTTTTAAATTTTTCATATATCAACTAAATATTACAATATAATGAGTTCAGAGTAAATAGATACTTAAAATTTGACATTTTTTTCACGTATACACCTTTCGATCTTTATATGCTTTAATGATATCCCAAAAAAGAATTTATATTTGTTTTTAAATTTAGGATTTTTGTGAAATAATTGAAGTAAAATAAATCGTTCGATTACCAACCAAACAAATTAAAGCAAAAGTCAATTTTTTATCCTTACACTAGAAGAAACTAAGTCTATAATTTTAAAAAGACAAGTATATTGAAGTCAGTATTAGCATGAAAACGTAAGGCTAAATTTTGATAGTATTTAAACAAACCTTTATATATTTACTTAATGCAAATTAAACAGAAAAGTGTTTAAATATTAATGTTCCAAATATTAGTATAATGCAGAACAAAACAAAAGTCAACTTCATGCAAATGTATAAATTAATGAATGTGTTTAAAGTTATTCTTCGTCTTATTCAGCCTTTCACCTCTTTATGGGCTTAAGCTTGACGCATAATTTCTTTAGATATATATATTTGTTCCTGCAATTAAAAAAAAAATATAACAGCTTCCATTAATTGAATATCATCCAAATGTATGGCATGTGTTAATCCTTTCTTTGGAATTCCCCTAGCACCAGTGCTATTGGCTTGTAGTAAATTAGCCCTTAATTTTTTTTGTTGCCCTTAAACCTTTTTGTTGATACAATCGCATTTGTTAAATCTTACCCTAAGTGAAATTAAATTAACAAGTATCTTTATTTAATATCCTTGTGTATGAAACTTGATGGAATTTTGATGCACAAAGAGTGTTACTGTGCCTGCAAAAGTATTACCATGTACCACTTGAATAAAATTATTTGAATCTTTTCGTATGTTGTGTGGATTTTCATTAGCAAATTGCTTATGGTTCATTTTTTTTCGAAGGTTATATTTCAATGTCCCTAAATTTTTTTTCACAATCTCTTAATTTTCTGAAAATCATCCACCAACACTTATTAAACACTTGTTACTTAATTTGTAAAGAATATTTGAATTTTTATCTAAAACTCTAAAAAAGCATATCTCAAAAAATTTTCCAGCAGATATTATAATGCAAGGTTATAAAATTAATCGGATATAATACGGAATAGCCAGCGCACTAAAAATAAGTGGTGCGTACCAGAACCGTATGATCTATTCACTTGCTCAAGTTTTTACATCGTGCTTCGCGCAGTCTAATCATAACCTTCCCTGAAATGAGCTTTCTTTAAAAAAAAATATTATTATGAAAAATGCTAAATGTGAAATCGATTTTTAAAAGTCTTAACGTTATTTATTGTATGATATATATATATATATATATATATATATATATATATATATATATATACGCATATAACACTATTGGGAAAGATCGTCCTTTATCTTAGTAGTGTTTGAGTTTATAGAAATCGATAAAATAAACGTTTTACAGATTTTGTGCGATAGTTATAACCTTTACGGAGTGTGTATGAAGATGATGTTAAAAGCCAAATAGTTAAATAAAGTTAAAGGAAATATTTGCCCTGGCATCTTAAAACGCAACACTCATGCAAATATTTGATGAAGAATTGTAATAAATATTTATTTTTATTTGATAATCCCAAAACCTGGTTTAAATCTAAACAATGATATCTTTTTTTGACATCAGAGGCACTTCGATTAAGTGCCCCAAGAGCAAATAGTCGACGATAGTTTACGTGAGCATTTTGATCATTCTGCATTAGCGATTACAGAAAAGTTGACCTGACTTGTAGAGAAACCAGTAATGACTTCTGGACAATTCGCTGTTTTTAGACGTTTTTGTTCAAATCCAGTACTTGTTTCGTAACACACACGGGACTAATAACATTTTCTGGATTTCTGGCTTCATTTCCTATTTGAATATTTGGTTGTTAGACAATTAAAAGGTCTAAGGTGTCTCCTTTATTCTTATCTGATATCTATTAATACTGAAGACGACTTAAAGTATATCTTGATTTTGCTTTTATATATTACTTTGTGAGGCAACACATTAAAGTCAACATAGTAAGGTAATTTTTTTTGAAGTTGAAAAATCGAAGGTCTGTTGACCAGCGTAGATATATTTCGTTGTTAATACATGTCATAAACAGATTGGCTATATTTGGGTCTTCCATGAAATGTTTTAAGAAATTCTTCTATCATATTTCTAGCAAACTCTCGTTCAATACACTTTTTATACGCCATGCTCATATCGTAACAATTTTGTTACTTCTGCTGTAATTTCTTTGTAATAGAGTGAATGTGTACCTTGACAAGTAGAAATTGGTTTAATAGAATACATTTTAAATTGCTATCTTGATTCATTAAATCGACGTAACACAAGTGATCATTTACTCTTGTTTAGTAGTTTGTATTTTAATTTGATAGAATTTATACAAGCTTACATACAGTGATATTGATTCATGTCTGACATAGTGGTTTTTAATTCTAGATTCTTGCATGTTGGTAAAAAAGTAAATATAACAAATTGTAATGCAACAAATATTTCATACTCAAGCAATGGAAAGTTTATCTGTTTTAAATATTGATAATTTTAGAAAGAATATTCTTGGCACACAACGTATGAATACATTCATTTTCATTCCTTATATTTTGATATTATTTTTGTCAAACGTGTGTTACCGTTACATCAAAAAAACGTATTTTTCTCACTTTTAGTATAGTTAGTATTGAAGTTAGTGATACAGGTAGATATTCCTACCGCACATTTTGTTGTTATATGAAGTCCACGTAAAAATGATGAAATCTAGAGAGTGAGGTATCTTTTGAGATCACTTTCTTTTGAGACGAGTTCCACTGGTATCAAGGAATATAAGGAATGGAGAAATTATACATCATTCCTGTATGGCTTTTCTATGATACTTAATATTGGCAAATAAGTTGGCAAATAATAATGCCACATAAAATGGGAGTTATTAGCACTGATGGAACAATGTTTCGTGTTCAGAAATATTTGTTTTATTCTTGTTAAATTCTGTTATACTAGTAACATATAGGTTTGATCTTGTTATAATTTGACAATGATATGTTAGTGCCAAGAATCAGTGTTCATTTTCTTGGTGTCTACTTCTATATTTAATTATTAGTATATATACGTATATGCATTTATATTCCTTAGTGAGATTATAATTTCAAATGATCTAGATAATCTCAATAGTAATCAAGAATAGATCTTGAATACATATTTTTGTCAGGAATATGTCAGAACCCATATAATATTATTCGATTCTCATCGTTTTAATGTTTTAGTATAGCTTATGGCATAATATTCATAGTTTTTCTATCGGCGTTACCAATTTCCCACCTCGTCACATAAGTTTTCCTTCTTTTTAATTTTTAACGTGAATAAAATGCACAAAAATTAGTAATGACCCATTAAAAGCGTAAATTATATAATTAAAATCTCGAAACATTATGGGCTGTTTATTTCTGTCTACATTGACGAAATATTGACATAATAAAAATAAGCGGTGGTGACCTATACAACCTTGCCACCTTTTTTCTTAACATCTAATTGAGATTTAGAACAAAAATAACATTACCCACTTAGGTTTATTAAATGTTCAGTGCATTGTTATTCAACAAATATGTTTAACTTAAAATTTATAAAACTTCAATCTTATTTTGAAATTCATTAGAAAACACCATGACAACCAAATATACTATGAGCACCGAAGGTTCTTCCTACTTTATTTTTTTTCATAAAACTCACGCTTAACTTACAGTCAGTGCGAGTTAGTTCAAAACCAGTTAAAATTTGACATTAAAAATAATAAATGAAATAGAAAATAGAACGTAATCAGAAATTCAAACTGGGTTGTTAATCATAAAAATATTCCAAGATTTTTATTTTAAAGTCGAAAATCAAAAACAGAATGAGTCAACATGAGTTAGTATTTCCAATACCTCTTGCGATGGTACTGTTAGGGAATTCGAGTATAGTTAATATAACTAAACTTTAACTATCTTTGACTATCTTTAAATCTTTTCATGTTTTAAATTTAAAATACATTATACTTATTTGAAATTAAAAGTTTATAATCAATTTTTAACAAGATGCTTTGCATTTAAGTGTTTTTCTCAAGCTTTTTATAATATTTTTATTGCTTTTGGGCCATGCACTTATAAAAAATGAACCATGTTCTAAAGAAAAATGTGTGTTAT
The DNA here is from genome assembly GCA_039881145.1 of Druceiella hillmani. Taxonomy (NCBI): domain Eukaryota; kingdom Metazoa; phylum Arthropoda; class Insecta; order Lepidoptera; family Hepialidae; genus Druceiella; species Druceiella hillmani. Next base: position 19,979,363 of record JAYKKI010000034.1, on the reverse strand, counting down.
AATCTTTGAATTAACAAATTATTTAATTTTCCACTAGAAGTGATTAGAAAACATAAATGACTAAACATTTATCTGAAAAAGTTTGAATATAAAAATGAAGTTTCCAGTAAAATGATTGAGCATAGTGTATTGAAGGTTTTAAAGGCTTAAAGTGAAATAGGCTTTTGCTATCAGTCAATTTACCTGGTAAACACCTATAAAAAGCATGCCGCCATAAAGTAAATGCAGATGACACACAATTGTTAATATCTCCGCCACCGCGTACATAACTGAATATGGATTGAAATAGTGAATTATTTGAATCCTCATGGCGGCAGGTATGTACGATGCATCGATATAGATAATGATTCCCAGGATCTAGTTGAAAACAATAAAGAATTAGTTGAAAGAGTTAGTTTGAGAAAACATTGACGTTTTTACATTAAAAATAACGATTTTAGAATCCCGCAAAATTCCAAAAATGAAATAATTTTTGTTACTACGTCCATGTTCATTACCCTACCAGGGTATTGGTAGCTGCCAGGGTATTTCAGTCTTCGTTGCAAATATCCTATATTTATACAATAAAAATTATTTTAGTGTGTTGTGAATAATTCAAACATAGTTTTTTTAAATTTTTGCATAAAGTATAAAAATAAGTCACATTGTGCGCTATAAATAAAAAAAAACTAAACATCAGTTGCATTCAAGTATATATAACAAAAATTTAATTAGTTTTTATCAATTTGTTTCATTTAACCATATAAAGATACCAAAAGCTTTTATTGGGTAGGATTTAAACATTTATGAAAAAGGGAATGTGATGGTAATGTTCAAAAACTGACAGCGTGATGAATATTATTACGACGAAATAAAACCTTCATGTTACCTAAGGTTCTGTGAAATATACCTATGGAAATCCCATCCATTATAATTTTCAGTACTTCATGCGTTTCAGCTGTTCTATGAAATAAATAATTTCAATGGTTCTATAAAATATACATAACTATATATGAAAATCCATCAATTATTATTTTCAGTAGTGTTTGCGTTTCAGCGGTTCTATGAAATATATAATTTCAGTGATCCTAAGAAAAATACTATCAATTATAATTTTCCGTAGTTTTTGAGTGATAACAAATAGACTGACATGAGAAGAGAGAGAAGTTCTTTATGTTCTGTTAAACTTATCATGTCTCACTTAATTTTCTTTTTTACAAAAGTCGTCAACATATCAATTATAGAGCTAAAATACGTTTATAGATATGAATATTTTAAAATTGTACCTTGTAAAACTGGAGGAAGTAAAAAAATATATGTGCATCGGTGCGTGCGTTATAATTTAACATTAACTCTAATAATGTAAATATGAGCGTCGTATAAAGATTTTGACATTGAATGGTAATATATTGAAAGCAAAATTACGATTTGTAAAACAGCGATAATGATGCATCCCTTTCGGAGCTCGATGCAACTACAGCAGGACGTTAGGTAGATCATCTTTCTTAGAGTCAGTGCATTATTTTAAATCTGAAAATTAAATTTATTGTTAATGTAATTAAATAGACATGGTGATCGTGTTCTATGTGGTGACCAAAAAAAAGTGAAAAAGTGCAAATTACTGACTTAATACAAAGTACATATCGACATATTCCGGTGTAAAACCGGTCAAAATATTCAAAATAAATTTTATTTGTATAATAACTAGATATAAGTGCACACAGTTCTAAATTTTGCATTCCATAAATACTCTTAACTCTAATAAAAGTGCAACATTTTAGCTTGAACTTTAAGCTTAATCGCTTTTATAGTCTTAATTTTTTTTATTTATAATTAGTTATTACCCACGACTTCGCCCACCTAGCATTACGAAAAATTATTAAAAATCAAGGAAAATGGCATAGATTTCAAATGGTATTTATTTGATAGGGTTACATCGTTTTAAAGAGGAAGTAGAAAAGAAAATATTAATTAGAGTCCAATGCAATCTCGACGTGTAAAAGACAAATCCGGTAAATAATGGTAGAGAAATCATTGAAGGCCATTATTTCAGATGAGTACATGTCGCTGCACATTGGGGAGTTGTACCTGCGCTCTAATTGTATTATTTTACTTATCACATGCAAGAAAGGAAAATATAATTAGAGTCCAATGCAATCTCGACATGTAAAAGGAAAACAAAAATGAGATTTATGTCAGTACAAAGTACGATAATCGTCTACACATTATAATATGTTTCATGTGCTAGACGCTGTAGCCATGTCAAATTACCCGTTTTTTTAACTAAAAATATGCTCTAATTTTGTTGTATCGTATTTTTATTACAATGGCATTGTACATTTATTGCTGAGCAGCTTACTGATCGACTTTCTGCTTAAAGATCAGTAAGGTAATATATTGCATCAGGGAAAAGTAGTAAGTATATATGAAAAGAAGTTGTTTAGTTAATTAGAATTAATCCAATATATTTTTCGGTCGGCAATAGAATTATTTATAGTAACAAATATTCTTTCCTTTTAATTTTTTCTTTACCTCGTTTATTTTAGTTATATCGTAATATTATATTTTTAGCTACTGCAGCTGGTTAACAGATATTAAGATGACAGATATTCGTAAGACAATTTTAGAGCTTCGTACGTAATAAAAAAGAACTCCAATCGGGTGTTGAAATACGTATAAATAAAGTTTCTGTATATCTCGAAATTATTGGAAAATTATATTTCTGTAGTTGTTTACATATCTTAAAATTGTTGAAAAAAGTTAACTGAAATAATTTTAATTGAAAATTATGTAATTTTCACAATGTATGTATCAAACTTGATTAAGTAATTTTCTCTAACTTTTGAGAAATGTAGGGGAACGGTACATTGCGTATAACTTTGAAGTTTAATGTTTTATTTTGAAATGTATCACATAATGAAATGTATTTGATGGAGGATGAATATAAATATGTTTCGTTTCACTTTATTTCTATAGAAAGGTTTCCATTTTTAGGGTTCATTATGGTATAATGGACAACAGAACCCTTAAGAGATCGCGCACATAACCGTCTCTTACAGCTGTTTTCTTCAGAAACAGTATGAAATAGAAACATGAAATTTGGCATAGATATAATTCATATTAACCCGCATATTTCTCAATAGCTGACACTACACAATATTTACAAGGAAATTTTAGGAGAATAAATTAAGTAGATTATCTTTTTTAAATTTAATTAATGTATGGTACAGTGTGGGGTGTCGTTTGAAAGGACTAATTACCAAGTTCTCAAAAATATTATTCGTAATTTTAGGTAATATATCATATTCGAAAATAGTCTAAAAAGTCATGCTAAAGAATATATATCTCATCTCGCTCCATATTTCCGGAATCACCTAACCTGAACTTGTCAAAAAAAGGGTGTTTCGAAACCTGCACAAATGTTGTAGAAAAACTGTGGCGATGATCCTAGATGTCACAATCTTTGAGATATTCATGATAATATAGATGTCCTTCCCTGTATAAGTTTATCAGGTATTATTAAATGTTATTGCACTAGAAAATCCATACCAATATTAGCGGGCTAAGAACTCCATGTGTGGGTGGCTTAGAATAAATCAAGTAATTAAATTTCAAATGACGTTCGGAATCCTCGTTTGAAATTGAATTACTAACCAGATAAATCTCTATCTAATCAGAGAGACCTTTATCTGAAATACCTACTTCAAAAATTCAATGCGTAATAGATATAAAACTACAGAAATTGAGTGCTTGAAAGACAAACGGCATTGCAAAATTATAAGTGCTGCTTGTTTTACTACGTAACATTCGAAATAGAGCACACGTGGAAGTAAACCGCCGGTGTTTGTTTACTATACCTTATATATAGCCTCTTTCGAAAATTGAACCGTTCAAGTTTGCAATAAATTAGGAAACATAATATTCTATACCTTGAAAAAAAAAAAAATATATATATATATACATATATATATATATGTGTGTGTGTATATATATATGTATATATATGTGTGTGTATATATATATATTTTTATATATATATACACACACACATATATATATATATATATATATATATATATATCTGTATATTCATACAATCCATCATATATATGATGGATTGTATGATTTTACAGATTAATCTAAATTTAAAAATTAATCTGAATTATATTGAACTGTTCCATGAAATACTTGAAATTTATCAGTATTTTATATTTATGGGTGTGATTATAATTATCCTAAATTTTTGTCTCTGAATTTCGATCTCATGGCAATGAAAATTTCAAATTTAGTTCATGCAAAAAGGGGAAATAACATTTTTACAACAATAGTTACAATTTTATGAATAAATATGGAATTGAAACGTACGTATAATGATAAAAGAATAATTTTCGTTGAAAAGTTTTAGCTATACGTGCCATTAATTATTTTATTATGTTTCCATAAGCTGATTTACCTCCTCTATTATATTTTTAAACGTTAATTTGAAGTATTTGATTTCGAATAGTGTCCTGACTTATCTATTGACACAATTTATAATTTGTTCATTACAAGTATGAAATTATTTTCAAAGTAGCATAAAATTTAACACAATGTTATTGCCATTAAATACCTCCGCTCTGTTCGCCAAACGACTTCATTGCTCAGGGTTGGGAACATATAGACGGAAATGCTCGAGACGAACAGTCAATAAATAAGCTGGGTTCTCTTTATCTTGTACCGTTTACGGAATAAAATAAACAATTTAAATGAGTTTATTGAATTCTGCGAAATAATTGAATCAAAAGCAGTTATAAAAAATTTAAACTTTATCATTCTATAGTTAATACCACACTAGAAATTCACAAAATAAGTGGGAGTGTAACAATCTTCCTCCGTGAAATGTAAAAGAAGAAATAATGTATGATTTTTCAAAAGAAGATTAGATTAAGAAAAGTCTAACTGCATTAAAATGTTGAACCCTAAATATACGAAAAAGATCAATAGATAGATTGTGATGTATACAAAATACGTGGCATGAAAATATAGTTACCAGCTAAAAATAAATTAAATATAAATATAAAACGACTTACAGATTACGCCTCTTAAATATGCTAAAATACTGCACTATTATTTCGAACAAATTCAGAGTGAATTTACTCATCGGATAACCTCCCTCCGATGTCAAACAAATTGTTGGCGCCAAGAAGGCGCACGCATCACGGGTTGTTCGCTCGCTCGCACCCGAATAAAATATTCTTCGTTTCACATCACTAAAGCGGGCTATACACCTATTTATTTATACATATATATTGTGTTATGGCTCGTAAGAAAAATGGCGCCAATTCAAGTTAAATACAGATACTTTAATGAATCATTAATATTAATTCGCCTGTTTTGTACTTCATTAGTGCATAGCCGATTATAATTTGGCTCCATAATTTGAAGCCCACATGAAATCAGGTAAAGCTTGATGATTGAACGTGTGCTTTCCTCCAATATCTTCTAGATTTCCTCCAAAATCTAATAGACTTTTCTCCAATATCTGCAGATGGGAGAGTATGACCGATTCCCTCTTGGATATACTAGGTTCCTATTTCTTTGCGACTCAAAAGTATATAAAATTTATCTTACAGCTGCTAAAAGGAAAATGTTTGTGCCCTGTATTATTGAGTAAACTCTCCTTCTCCTACCTGACAATTACCTGCGGTCACACAATCATCACCTTTTCGCTATACCACACTTCATATTGTATATAACTGGATTAAATTAGAATTCTCCAGTTTCCCGCTGTATCCTACTGCTCAACCTTCTGATAGCGGTCGTCCTAGAGTGTGATTTGTCTATGACCAATGAAAGTAAATTTGTTGAAACGTGTCGTCGTTAATTTTTGCAGTTATTGTGTATTTTTTTAATTATGTTTAATCTTAAAACTTAAACTTTGTAAAACTATTAATTTCTTATCGTTACGAATGGGTTACCTGTGTTATCTGTGTATCGACGAATGTTTGTATGTAAATAAATAAATTTATTGGAAAAACATTTTGTCACTATTTTCGACAATGATAATAAAAAAAACTGCTAGGAAGATATCAGTTTCTCTTCATAAATGGCCAATGAGCATACTTCATTTTCTTACATATAAAAAAAAATTATCTGGAATCAAACAATTTCATTGTCTTAAAATTAGTTTCTCTGTTAAAAAAAAAAGATTGGTTGAAATATGATAGTTTTAGGTTTATAAAAATAATCAGCACTAGATCCTGGTGGGAAAACATGTTTCTTATATTCCTTATGAAATACAGTTAGTTCCTTACGAACACAGTTACGTAACATAATGGTTTGTACACAAAAACACCCACAGACGCACGCACGCACGCTCGCACGCACGCATACACCACACACACAAACATATATAATACTCAATCACACCATACGAAAATACGCGTTGCGATTTGTCGTTCGTTTTTCTAACTCGCAACAAATATCTCTATAAAATTTCAACCATAATCGATTAATATGAAATCGTTAATCATTTGCATATATCTACTTACTTGCTGCAATTATTAGATAACCTCCAAATGGACAGGTAGTTCTGATGATAAATTGTCTGGTGTATGGTAGCTTTAAAGTCAGATCACAGTGAACTCAGCCACAAACTGCGAAGAAGTGCGTACTGTCAGCTGTTATATATTACTATGTTCTCATTGATTTATTTACCAAGTAAAATTGCCACGTGGCGGAAAATAAAATAATTTTTATAAGGTTAGCACCTAATTATTGTTCACAATAACGAGTTGAATAATATAGCTTTGTATCATCTAAAATACTTAAGGGGTTATCTTGAGGTTAGTGATCGATATTATTTTTGAAGTGAAAATTCTTTAGGCACAACTTGCACACTTCAATATGAAGTAAAAACTTATTCTGAGCATTGAACAAAGCTGAACCATAACGTTCGGGACGGTAACGCTGAGCCATTCCGTTGGGATTGGTGACGCAACGCTCGAGTCGGTGACGTAAAGCTCGGGTCGGTGACACTGAACCTCCGCGCTGATTCGGGTAAATTCGGCTCTCTTCGACATCGGCCTAGTAATTTCAGTGTCTAACATGGAGTGCATCCTTTCAAGAATTAAGTTCTATTTTTTAGTAATATTTTATTTGAGTATAGTCTAATATAATATGAATATATTATTTTACCGACTATTTCAGCTTAACTTCATTCTATCGTGGGCTTTTCCGAGTTTATTCGGAAAGGTACGCGTCTTGTCAGCTCCTTACGATTTAATTCGAGCAGCTCGTTTATGTCGGTGTATTACAATAAACTGTTTTAAACGTTTAACATTTTACATAAAGGTAGTCGGGTTTGAACCCGCGACATCGCGCATTTAAAACGATCATACTCTTAAACAAAAGAGCTGTTGTTTTGTTGCTAGAAATTCTGATATACATGAGTGACCGTATTTTTAAAATAATATTATTTTTAAGTAGTTTTGGTAATAAAATATGAATTATTTATTAAGATTTAAATATAAAATATGCCATTTATCAAAAATATAATGACGTATTATTTCGTTTGATATTTTTGTTTCAAAAATGGATAATAAAGATAATATTTATGAAAACTAGGTGGAGGAGCCTGAGCTTCTAAAAGAGTTATTCAATAAAAAATTCGTATTCCGGAAAAAAATCCTTCTTAAATAGGAATAATCTACAGATACCGGCTTTACCATCATTTCGTTCAGTGGGTTGAAAATTGTATTACAGTAGATAATTAAACTGTTATAATCTAGATATCCATGTATTTATTATAAATAAAGCTTTTATTTGTATGACGTTTGAGGCCATGGTAGCAACGGTGTTGGCCTACATTATGCGGTTGATAAATTTTTTAATATTTTTGACGAGAAATAGCTTGTAGTTTTGGTCTACCAATTATGTAGTAAATTATTGTAATTAATTTGGTCATGCTTGTAATGATAGTTTCAGCCAATACGGTTATTTCGATAAAACAGGGCAGAAAATTTTAATTTGTGGTCACATAACAATAATCACGATTTTGCAATTACTGAAACAAAAGGTTAGTAGATCCTCCAGACGTTTGCTTATAGAATCCATGATTCCAAAGGACAATATTTGAAGTAAAGATGTCTTCAGTTAAGTTAATTGGAAAACTATTCGAAGTAGTTTGTATTAAACCTTTTAAATCCTTTTACTCAATAACTATGTGTCACCATATACCGATGTCAAAATTATTAACATATGCAGCAAGGATGTTAAAAATTTCCAAACAGAATCCTAAGTATATGCCATTTGTAGTGATATCAAAGTATGGAAGTGGTTAATTTACTAAATAAAACATTTTTCCAAAAAAATTGAATTGACTACAAATAACCACTGAATGAGCTGTGCGCTAAAAAGCATAAAGTAAGAAAAATACGAATATTCAGTTGAAACTTTCGCGGTACTTTATTAACGTAAATAAATTTGCTAAACATTGATTTTAATAGAATTTTTTGGAATCGGTGTCAGTCGACGCTTTGATATTTACACTCTCTTCCGACATTTTCGTCGATCTTCACGACGCTTCTCTCCTTTCTGATATTCACGAATACATTTATACCTATATACACAGATGAGTACTAAATTTCACTCAGCATCGACTTTAGTAATTTCTACCAGTAGCCGCACTTTGCAATTTTTTATTTTTGGAAGTTATTTTGTAACGCAAAATTTCTAAGTGAGCACTTGTATTTTCATTATTTTATACTTTTCAGTGCGGTTCGTATTTGGGAGTTGTTTGAAATCGGTTAATATTTTTTAAAAATGTTTAAATTTTCTCTCTATTTTTTCGTATATTATTAGAGTTTCACGGACTTTCGATTATTTCCATTTCAGTAATATTTAATTTATGAAATCAGAACCAACGTTTGCAATAATCAATGAACTTAAATATATTAATATATATCTACGTACATATTTGCATATGTATGCGTACGCATACGTACATATATATGAATATATAACTCACATTCCAACTTTTGGTTTCACCGTGATCGGTGCTTCAAGCCTGTGTGTATTTTACATGCTGTGTATCCGCCATCTAATACTCCAGTTACTATATGTCTTTGTACATATTTGTAAATACTTACTTTTCTAGCTACCTACGCACTAACGTGTGGTCAATTCATGTATTAGTCTTTAGATGTACTTACCTTCTTATCTACCTACCACCTAATAACTTGTTTGCTTCATGTCTTTTTATGTACCTGTATATACTTACCCATATAGTTAATTAATTATATTCTTGCTTAGATCAACACAACTGAAACGAGTCCATACTCAATGAGTTTATCTCCTGTTCCTGTTTCTGTCTCCACCTCCTTGTTTCATCGATTTTTTAAAGTGAAACTTTTATTGTATCGCCTCAGAATATTTCGTTTACCTATCGCATGTCGCATTACAGTCGGCCGCGGAGTGGGGGTAAAGAAACCAATATGGCGGTACCTATAGCTCTCATCAGCTGTGCAGCGTTGGTATGGTACTACGATCGATGCAGTTTTTACCAGACACATTGAAAAAATAGAATGCATGTCAATGTTTACTTATTTTAGTTACCACAAAATATTATTTACATTTATAAACTGTGAGACTCAAAGCGAAGATGACGTTAGTGATCAAATAATCGAAATTTAAAATAATTCAATGATTTATATAAATATTGATCTACGTTTTTAATATGTATATATATATATCATACCGAACATTGTATTTATTTATGTATTCTGTACTTTAGTATGCAGAGTAAAATAAACATTCATAGTTATATATCTTGTCTACTATTATCATTTCCTTTTTCACGTCTTAAGTTAATATTACTTTTAAAATCCTAAATCAAGTAGCTTTCGAAAAATTCTCAATTAAATGCCTACAATCTGAAAAAAAGTTTCACTTTCATCGTGGTTTCCTAAAACCACACAACTTGTTTTTTATTGGAAAAAAACTTTTGGAGACTTTATTACTATACTCTCATTAGACATATATCATTCAAATTTGACTACGACACCTATGCTAAACATTGTTGAGAAATTCTATGGTGAACTTTCAAATTCTGTGATCAAAATATAACCATTTTTTTATATTGCAGCCAATGTAACAACAATCATACAAATTGGTTGATTAATGCCAAATATATGACTTAAGATACACAAAATAGACCGCACCACGTAGCATTAAGGCTTAGGAATTGAAGTTTGAATTTCAATGACAGAGTTACTGCTTAAGACTCAATATACTAATTTAAAAACAACAGATCCCAGAATTTCCTGATTTAAGAAGACAGTGTCCACTTCAAGAAGGCAGTGGCAGAGCTGAAGATGCTGAAAATTAAATAAGATGATTGCAGAATCTCTGCTTGAAAGCAAAATAAAAATTTAAAAATAGCAAATTCTGGAATTTCACATTTTAGGCAAGCATTACTCCTTTAGAAACAGCACTTAGGAGTAAGAATCTGTTTCAATGGCAGAGACTCTTCTTGAGACCCACAATTCTTACTTAAAAATAGCACATCCACAAGTTTCACCATTTACGTAGGCAGCATCCCCACAGCGTCAAGACCGAAGAGTTGGAATCCGCAGTTTAGTGACGGAGTTTCAGCCTGAGGCACACAAAACTAATTTTGAAACAGCGGACCCTCAAGTCTAACTGTTTAGGTACTCAGTATTTCTGAGAAGTTGGAAGCCGGAGTTTATTAACATAGTCTCTGCTTCAGATCCAACATATTTTTTAGAAATAGCAGATTTTCATCATCAGAACCATAGCTTAGGCGGGCAGTAAACCTGCAGTACCAGAACTGAGGAGATGGAGCCCGGAAGTTAATGACTGAGTCTCTGCTACGGATACACAATAATAATTTAAAAAAGTAGATCCTCAAGTCTCACGATCTAACCAGGCAATAAACCTGCAGTACTAGAACTGAGAAGATGGAACCAGGAGTTTAATTACTGATTCTCTGCTTAGGATACACAATCCTAATTTAAACAGAGTAGATCCTCAAGTCTCACGATCTAAACCGGCAGTAAACCTGCAGTATTAGAGCTGAGGACATGGACTTCGAAATTCAACGACTGAGTCTCTGCTTCGGATACACAACGCTAATTTAAAAAGAGTATAGACCTTAAGTTTCACGATCTATGTAGGCAGTGACCCTGCAATATCATAACTGAGGAGATGGAGCCCGAAATTCAATGGCTGAATATCTGCTTAGGATACACAATACTAAATTAAAAAGAGTATTGAGTAGTTAGTATCTGGAGTTTAATGACAAAGTCTGCTTGAGACCCATGATACTATTTTAAAAACAGCAATATGCAATATTTTTATTTTATTAAAAATGGGGACCAACATTGATATTCAAACATGATAAAACAAAGTCAAGAGACAGTCAAAGAAATGAACTATAATAATTGAAATCGAAGTTTTCCTTTTTATTCAGAAAGAGGCTTTACATATGATACAATATTACTGATTTGAATAATTACATGATTTAATTAATAATAGTAGTAGTATGTTAAGAGTAAAATAAATAAATTAAGTAAAAACGTAACTGAATACAACGGTTAAATGTAAACGTAATACATAAAGGGCGCTTGTTAAGTGAAGTGAGTTACGTGACATTCTGACATGTGTTGGATGAAGTTGACAAAAGGCGGTGGCTACCAGTTCGACTCGCCAAAATTGGTCTACCTTCAAGAACATCATCTCTGAACAAAAGGTATACACGTCCGTAATGTTATTAAATTTTTGTGGAAGTAAGAAAAGTTGTTTTGGAGTTCGGAATATTATTGATGCGTGGAATCACTCATTTTGAGTGACTTATGTGGTAGAGAATTTGTAAGTAAGGCGGGCTTTTTGCTTTAGGATGCAATGTCCTAAAGCAAATTGTCTTGTAGTACGTGAAAGGCAGCGCAATTTCGAGTAGAGGAAAATGAAGTTATTAGAGATGTTGCCTATTATCAGACGTGGATGTGATTAGAGGCGTTGCCTATTATGGGGATGGAGATCAATATACCTCGGAATTAACAGACATACTCGGAGTGGAACCAGGTAAAGCACTACCTCGGAAAGCTAAGGTTGGTCTTTCCGCAAGAAAAATTAATACGATTTTTTTTTCGAGTTTACAGAGGTATTATTGTTTTTTGGTTTCCTTCTAGATCAACGTAAGTTTCATACTACATGTTACTGCGCGACCTTCCGGTGAATGAAAACTGGTTTTGAGCAAAGAAAGCGTCATAATTCTGTCAAAAATATGTCAATAGTTTTCATGATAACTTTTCTCGCGTTGAACATATGGGGTTGTTTGATTCTAGAAAAAGTGAAAAAACTCACTGTAGAATACTCGTATATCCGCCCTATGGTCCACATAGATTTGCACATATTTGTTACACTGAATTATGAATTGAAAGGAGACTGTTTTGACGACTAAGGTGTGCAATTGTTTGCACGAACTTTGCTATAGACATGGCTTTCCTTCGGTTTAAAACATAACTTGTGTGTTAATTTGTATCATAAACTTTATCTATCTTAAGTTTTACAAATACGTGCCCAGAACTTTAAGTGTGATTAGGTAATAAATATTTAAACACAATTTTTGTAGCAACAATAATTTTTGCCAGCATAGTTATATTTTTTCTTATCATATGAGCTGTACACTCGCCAAATTTAGTAGGGGTTTGTTGCACAGTTGCAGATTTATAAGGTAATAAACAAACACACCCTCACATTTACATGAAATACCAGGATAGAGCATACTTTTCAAAGGCTCCTCTGTGAGTATTAAAGCTATAGGGAGGTGTAAAATAAATATGATTTGATTGACTTTAAACTTGACTAATATTTCGAACGTATCTGATATACCGTAGTTTTGAGTTGCTAAGTTAAACGAGTTGGAAATACGTATCCAATTCCAAGTATTGATTTTTATATGTATATGAAAGAATATTAGTTAGTAAATATTAAGAGCCAGGAAAAAATTTAAACCTAAAAACAAATGAGCGGAAAAAGCAATCAAGTTCAGATCAAAGGTTAGATAATACATAGAACAACTTCTATCGTATGTAAAATGAACTTGAAAGCTGTGAAAATTGTATATTTTAATACCCTTATATATTTTAGAACGATACTTTCAATCTGTAGTTCCTGATTAATAATAGATATTTGGTTTAAATGCACTTTACAACCAGGAACATTTCGATAATTTTTTTGATATCGCATCAAAGTATACAGATTAAAAACTACATACTGGAAAGAAATTCTGCAGCTGATGTTTATTTAATATAAAAAAAAAATTTGAAAAATTTTATACCTGAAGATTTAATTTGCGATGGAACAGATTGTAATGGTTACAATCTGTTCCATCGTTTTCCAGTTATATCACTTACTATTTTATCAATAATCACTTATTACACAATTAAAAGGATAATTCGTTATGAATTATTAAGTATTTATGACAACAATTAATTATTAAGATTGAATATTATTTTTTACTACATTATGCTTAAATGGTGCCAACATACAAGAAACAATAGTCTATTGTATTATGGGATATATCTTTTTTGGATATTTTATGGCATTCATTTCACTTTATAGTTGCCTAAATTTTAAATATATTTTAAAATCAGATACTATTTTTTTTTAATTTTTGTCGTTTTATTATTAATTTTATTAATAATAAAAAGTTTAATGTTGACAATATTTATTGTTGATTATTTAAATTAAACCAAAAAAATTTGCTTATTCTTTCGAAATATTTATAACAAATATTTTTTTTGGAAATATACATTTTTAATGGAAGTTATTTTTTAAATAATTTTTTTAATACATCAGCCACAGCCGGAAATTATTTTAGTTACGGTTGGGTTGGGTTGGGTTAGGTTAGGTTAGTTTGGCTTAGGTTGGGTTAGGTTAGGTTAGGTTAGGTTGGGTTAGGTTCGGTTAGGTTATGTTGGGTTAGATTGGGTTAGGTTAGGTTAGGTTGGGTTAGATTGGATTATATTGTTAGGTTATAACATACATTTTTTACGGAAGATATTCTTTAAACAATTTTTTTAATACATTAGCCACGGCCGGAAATTATTTTAGTTACATATATTATTTGCATTTTTTTAAACGTAGTACATTATAAGTTTATATCTTGAAAATTAATTATCATAATTATATTAAATGCAAAGTTGATAGTCATAAATTAAAAAAAAGAAACCATAAATTAAAGATTTATAGATAGTATTATAATATTAAGTTGGTATAATTGATAATTTTTCTTATTTGACGTTTAATACTGTTAAAAATTACATTGTTTTAACGTAATTTTAAGTTTATTTTAAGTGACTTAATTTCATTAATTTCTAATTCCTTTGTGTGTGTGTCAAATGTGTAATATCTAATGATAAATTCATTGTGAATATAGTGAGAATTAACAATGTAATGTACAAATTTCGACATATTTCTGGTGAGTATTTTTTTTTTAAATGTTTTTTTTTTATAATAAATAATCCTCAGCTGCAGAATTTCTTTCTAGGTATGTAGTTTTTAATGTGTATACTTTCATATGATTTAAAAAAAATTGTCGAAATATTCCTAGTTGTAAAGTGCATATGTTCCAGATATTTTTTATTAAATAAGCAACAGGCAACAGGCTACTTACTGAAAGGCGACAATAAAATAATAAAAAAACATTTTTTCTTCCAATTATCTATGAATCATAACTCAACCTATTTGATTCACAATATAGGCAATCTGCTGCTGTCATTTTTTATTCAAGACACAATATAATTCTTGTGGAGTGAAATTTGAATATTTTCGGCACTGAAATACGGATGATTGACAATAAAAATTTAGTGTTACAACATGTCAATAGATAGGTTAATATTTAAGTAAAATCAGTCCTAACTTTACGGTGTTTCGTTTTACGGTACTTTGTTCTACATCAGGCAAAATTTTGATATCTCTCCTCACACTTAAATTTTAGTGATTCGTTTTATGTTTTCGTAAACTTGGATTACATACAAAAAAATACTTGATGAGCATATATGGCCAATGTGGGTTAGGTGAGGTTCAAGCGTTAATGAAAAAGAGGAGTGCCGACGACGTTTCAGACATCGATACTAAACAAGAGATTTTGAAGAAGAAAATTGAAAATAAAAAAGAATTCATTCAGTCACATCCACGCTACAATGTAAATATTTGTATTAGATTATCCCAACTTTTAATAAATTTCTAAGCATAAATAATATCATTTTTCTCGCCTATAAACGTCGCAGGGAAGTTCGAGAAATCGACGATTCGAGAATGTCGAGGAAATAAAAGAATCAAGTGCCTTTGGAGAACTTTTTCTAAAAAAATATTATATAATATATGTCAACTTATTTTAAAAGAAATCGGTTGCCGATAAAATTCTTGTATCTTCACGTTTGAGACTTACTAATTTTACGTACGAGTAATTCCATATGAAATTGTCAAATCGACAAAGCCGGTTCATTCAGATATTGCGACACTTAGTGAGAATCTTCTTCAGGGTTCTAAAGAACGATATGTAACTCCATTTAATTTCTCAGTCCTCCCTTACCCGAATTAAAACATTTAAAAAGTTATTTTTGTGCTTTAATATTTTTAGTTATTGAATATTTATAGTAAAAAAAAAATAATATGGTGCTGAAAAAAAGTACGTTTTACTGACTTTTCGTCATTTTTAACTGGCTTTAGTGTCTCGACTGTCCAATGTAAACAGCTTATATTTCTTAAAGTTCAAGTGCACATATCGCAATTAACTCGTTCGGTTCATTCTTAGTAAAAAATCTGTGTCTGAAGTTTTTAAATTTTGAAAAATTGCATTGGTCTGCAAAAGTAAAAATATGAACCGTAGGTTAAATTTAGTCCCTACCATGAACTTTAAACATCTGTAATGCTTTTTTATTTTCATCTTTTATACATATGCTGTTGGTTTAAAAGAGAAGTAAAAACACAGTCATTGATCTATTTTCTAGCTTAAATAATATTATTTTAACATTAAAATTAACTTAGTAATTGCATATGTTAAGAAAATATTTTCTAGCTTAAATAATATTATTTTAACATTAAAATTAACTTAGTAATTAGTATATGTTAAGAAAAATAACATTGAAAATTATAAAGTTAAATATTATTTTTTATTAGAAAACAAAGCTTTGGCATTACAACATTGATAATTTAAAAACTAGCAGAAGCTGGATATTTTCGCGCTTTTAATTGATAGCAAGGGAGAAGAATAAAACCATGATAGGTTCTAATACTTTTGATTGTGTTAATATTCATGTTTCATATGTTCATCTCGTAGCCAATATGTTAATGTTATAACTTAAACAAAGCGATTTTTCAAGATTGTAAAATCCCAAATATAGTTTTTTTAATAAAGAATAAGCCAAACGAGTAATTGTAGATTTTTTTCTTTTACGATATGTACCCTTGAACTCTAACAAATATTAGCTGTTTACATTGGATAGTCGAGATACTGGCGCCAGTTAAAATGGCGAAAAATCAGTAAAATACATGTATTTTTAGCATCGTATTATTTTTCAAGGGGTATTAATTGCTGGAATTGGAATTTTATATACAAAAAACACTATCTTTTATATTTACAATATCATTTTGAATCTTTAACAAAAATAATTTAATATTTAAAAATACCTGAATATAAATATGACGTTTTTAAATGTTTTAATTCAGGTAAGAGTGAACTGACGCATGCAAAAACTAAATGACGCTGGATTTCCTTCTTTGAGACCCTTAAGAAGATTCTTGTTAAGTTTGAGCAAAATTAAATGATGCAGTATCCAAATTGTTTTTATACGATTTCATATATACGGAATAATGTGCCTAGTTTTACGTCACTTATTACTACCATATAACCTGCTGTGAAAGCGAGGACTGCCTGTATTAACGATTTAACACTATTTCTAAAAAGTGGTTGTTGTCATCTCATCTGATTGGAGATAAATCTTGAAGTCTCAATTGAAAACCCACACAGTGAAAAATTAGTTGCCGTGTGAAAATTATTTTTACATGCTATTGTGTCTGTACATGTATTCCATTTTTCCAGGGGTTTTTATGATTAAAAATAAGCAAAGATTATGTAGATTAAAAATTTCTGTGTATTTGAAACCAAGAGTACACATTAATTTTATGACATTTGCAACATTTGATTATAAAGTATATATATATATATATATATATATACTATATTTTCTTACCACAGATAATGTCAAAAGTTTTTTTTGTATCAAAATGACTTTATGTAAATAAAAAGATAGTTTAAAATAATTTTGATTGAAAAATTGCTAGGATTATTAGAGTTATGAATATGTTATGATGTTTGAGAGGTGGTATGATTTAATTAACAAATTTCAGTAAAGACATAAGAAACCGATTTCATAAAACATTCAAACATGTTTTTAAAGTTTTTGTTTTTACTAAAGTTCATTATTGAAATATATTTATGTGACTAAGTGAATATTGCATAATAGTAAAATATATAGTTACAAATTAATGAATGTTGAAAAGTTAGCAACAATGAATTTTAATCATATCCATAGCCAATTAAGTAGTCTACATAACTGGATATTTTTTTAATATATTTATATTGGTGTTAAAAAATGATAGCTTTTTCATAAAAACAATACTTATAGCTATTGTTGGTAATAAGTAAATTTAACATTTTTTTAGATGACATTAAAAGTGTAAATATTAAATTAAAAATGCATTTCGTTTTAAATATTGTTTTGTGAATTATTTAGTTTTTTGGGTATTTAAAATTATAATTTTATAAAAGGAATATGCTTTAAATTCTTGGCGTCTTTTTACGTAATACTGGCATTTGGAAATAAACTTAAAATAAGGAATTTCGATAATATTTTAATAATAATTACAAAGTAAAAGTTTACGTATAAGTATCGTTAATAATTATATGTCCATTAAGTAAATGCATTTAAGTGCCTTATGGTAGATTATTGTTTGTCCAATACGAAATTACAGTTGGAAATTATTAATATATATGGAAATTATTAATATAATTTTTGATTGTATCAAACCACAATGGTGTTTTCATCTTTTTGTCTTAACCATAAAAACCTTGCGGAGAGATTTTAGGAAGTTGCTCATTCTGAAATATAATTTCCAAAAACAAAACGTAAGTTATTATATAATTTTTTGACTGTATTTTTTATTCTTTTTCTCTTATATTCACCTAATTAGACTTAACATTGGCCGATCATTCTTTTTTCTTTTATGAAGTTTTTCAGTCTTTCACCATTCATACATTTTGCTGTAGATCTATATAGATTCTTAAAATAAATACTTGTGACATTTATTTTCAAGTCTAGCAAGTAATATTAGAGCTCACCGAGCTCCTATACACCTTTGTTATGTTTAATTTACACATACACGTTTTGTCGATACAATTTTGAATATACTTGGCGTTAATTTTGTAGAAATTCATTATTAACAATTAAATGAAACTACGTGATGTAGTATTATTTCTACTTTCTTTAAGTTCTTTACCACGACCTATGTTTCGTTGTATTACAACATATTTAGGCGGGCTGTTAGCAAAGATTCAAAATATTTGCATATATATGGCACCTATGATATAATTAATATTAATTTTTCCTAGTTTTTATAAATAAAAAATTATTTTAGCTATATAATTGCTAAAAATTTAAAATAATTGCAAAAATGTATTTTTTTTACTAATCCAATTTCAGCGCATCAGCAATAGATATTTTTTATAACGAATTTCGATTTATTCGGTTTCGGGATCAAGTGCTGACTTGTCAGCAAATTTAAGTATTGGACTTAATTGAAAACGGGTAAAATGGATAAAATTTCAAATATCGCGATTTTCTTAACATTTTCCCTTCCACTTTATGTCTATCAAAATTGTATTGAGGATGTTTTACTACATGTTGCGTTAAGACTTTTACTTCAAAATTTAAAATAAACTTATCTTAAACAACTTGACAATATAGAGATTGTATTTTTCCTTAAACTATATTTTTATTAGGAAAATTTAGCCCGTTTAAACATTTTTGGTAAATGTGAAAAAAAAACAAAACATTTGAAAGAAAAATAATTTCAAATTTAAGAAAATCCAATGTTTATCCTAAGATTATTTCGATATGTTTATTACTACTGAAGAAAGAAAACTTTAAATCTATCAGAAACCACTTTCAATATTTAATATCATAAATGGGATCAGCTGACGATACGAAAACTCTTGACATGATCTTTTTCTTAATTTTTATTCTGCATAATCTGCAATAATGTATAA
The DNA here is from genome assembly GCA_039881145.1 of Druceiella hillmani. Classification (NCBI taxonomy): domain Eukaryota; kingdom Metazoa; phylum Arthropoda; class Insecta; order Lepidoptera; family Hepialidae; genus Druceiella; species Druceiella hillmani. The sequence goes on along the minus strand of JAYKKI010000034.1, from coordinate 19,960,051 downwards.
TCTGCAATTCATTACATTATTTTGAAGTGGAAATACTAAAGAATGTGTTTAATAAAAAATATTTAGTATACTTTTTATTATTACCAGTAATGGATCCAATCAATAAAAAGTAATACATTTTAAATATAAGCAAGTATTTAATAATCGGGTATTTGACTAAATTTTCTTTAATTCATAAATCATAATTTTAAGGCACAAGTTGATGAAGAGTGAAAATTTTTTTTAATAATCTTAAAAATTGACCGAGTTATAAATGTTTAAATTTAACTTTAGAGAAGGACAGCAATACTGTGTTGTGAGGTCATTTTTAATATTGCACATTATGTTCTACAAGAGGAAAAGAGACAGGGATATACCCAACTCTATCCGTATCTTCAAATTTAGAAGCCTACAACTGGCTTATTTTTCAATCAATTTTTGAATTTTTTTCAAGACTGGTTTTTAATTAACTTATATTTCACAATATTGACCGAAAAATATCAAAATTTAGAATGAGTCAACTACCATATTGGTGTAAAGATTACCCTTACATAAAATACCGTTTACTTACTTTCGAATGTGATTTTAAATGAGGAAAGCCATTGACATTATTACTTTACTTCAAAAGATTTTACACGAGAATATAATTATGTAAAACAGCATATCCAAATTATTTATATACATTTAAAATATGTCGTATGTTTTAATTAATATACGTATAGGCGGCTAACATTTAATTTTAATTTTTACAACAATAATTTATTCGGCTTCATTGCATTTTCAATGTTTTTTGGATTTGTAATTTTATTAAGGAGAAATTACTTATTGTTAAAAAAATTATTTTCAATATTTTCTCCATAATAACTACATTTTAACGTTACAATATCGTAAATAAAAACCACATAAAAAATCTTGAAGGAAACATTGAATTAACAATAAAATTAGTATTTCATTTTGTGAAAAAAATTAGGACTTAGGCCGGGCCGAACTGATTGTGGGTCCACCCGTGCGGCCTCGGAGCTATGTGTTGGGCTAGAGCAAGTTTTTATCCCCGACCACAGACTGAAGACTATGTGAAGTGGTATTTTTCCAGATTGAGTTGAATTAACATATTTAAGGTCAAGTCTTTGTGTTATATTCCAGATATTTTTTTGACGTAGTATTTCTTGAGAATAGGATAAGCTACAACAAAATTTTATAGAATACTAATAATTTCGTTTTGCACTCTGATAATCAAAAAAGTTGTCACACTAAACCAATTTAACGACACCTGTGTAATTATTGTTTTAGAACAATTGCTCTAAATAATGCTCGTGTTACTAATGTAAAAATATTCTATATTCAGTAAGCGAAACTAGTCACAATAAAATAGCAGGTTACAGACTCGATAATCGTTCAATGCTATAATTTGAATGTGGCTCTTCTATGTGCGGTCATATGGAAATATAGAAGATTTAATAAGCTGAACATAAAACTGTTTTTTCTTAGAAATAAATTTTCTTTTATTTACTTTCCCTTTTACCTATTTTAATTCTCAGTTAAGATATAATAAAAACCATTGTTGTAATTTTTTGGAGTTTACTTTTTATCGATTCGATTTATACCGATTTTCATGTATAGCGCTCGGTATGAAGTTTTGTGAGGAATAAAATCAGAAGTTTAGAGCGTACGAATTTCAGAGCGTTAAAAAAGAGTATAACTGTTAGGTGGCTTCTCCGCGCAACATTTCTGCGCATCTTTAGAGTGAGATATCAATATGTTTATTTGGAATTTTCTTATGGAGTAATCGCAATAACTGAGTGTGGCACATATAACTTAATATTGTTCGCTTATATCAAGATGTAACTACTATAGATATTTGGTGTCTTCTTTTCTACAAAATGTAAAAGTCTGTTTTAATTTCAACTTCCTAATCTGACGTTACTAAAATTTTGTTATATAAATTTAATCTTGTTTATTTCAGTTTAATAATTATATTATCAGCATTTTTTTATTGAAGAATTTTTCATTTACATTTAATGGTATTGATATTTATATTTATATATAGCGTCCCTATTTTATACATTCCAAGACAATCGTACTTAAAGAGTAAACTCCAGGTGCGCGTTGGAGCTGACACGCACAATTTTTTTTGGTGGGGCCATAGTTTTAAATTTAATTATTATAGACAAGTAATTAGTATAAATATATGAGAAATATATAGTAAGATCGTAGATAAGAACAAAAAAATTATAAACGAATTAATAATATTGAGCATATTTTATTTGAAGACATCGGAATCCAATGATAGGATAACAAAATATATTTAAATACCTTCAAACTTGAAAATATAATTACCCATTATATACAGTTTTAAGTTGCCATACAGAGATATATAAACAGATCAAAATCTGACCACGCCCACTGCCAATGGCCCAGTAAACATATCAAATGTACGTTATTGTCAACGACTTTGGTAATTAATTTTATCGACTGATCGAGAGCCTTGATTATTGATGGGATCTATTAGAAAAAAAATATTCGATACTAGTACGCCTGTATCGATCTAAGCCTCTACCGTACTTGTTCGTATCGATCTAGCATGACGTACTGCCGCATGATCCTATACTGCCACTTGAAATCGTCACAAATGAGCCTGTATCCGAAGTACTGTCGTTGCTTTTCAATGTTTGGTAGAAACTGAACACCACTACAACGGCATATGTTTCAATGACTGGAAAGTAAGAAAAAAAGATGTTATTGCATAATTTTTTTTAATATAAAATAATTGTTTTAAATCAACATTCGGTAAATTTTAATTACAATATATAGGGCCTGAAGGTACAGTGTAAATGTCAATATAAAAAAATGATATTTAATAATTAATATTACATTAATATCGCCTCTTAATTTTTACAGCAATTAATTTATAGATATTGATTTTATCAAATATCCTGTTATATAAAAATTTAATATATTTCCAATAATAATAAAATGATTATTTTAACTGTTCTATCACATTTAGAGGAACATTTCTTAATCATGCAAAAAATGGTTACTTGTTCTCAAAAGTTTGATGAATGATATGTTATAAACTCTTTTATCAATATCGTGGTGAGTATCTTGTGTTTTTATGGATAAAATGTGGGTGTCGTATTTATCAAAAAGCCTTAAGCGTTTAAAATAATAAAAATATAAACGACGTGCTTATTTATGTATAAATAACTTATCAAGTACGAGTAGAGCTCGCACTACGAGAGTTCCGTACAAATATAGGCACTTTAACCTGAATATTTAAAGTTATATTGATATGGAAATATTTTTATTAAACTATTAACAAATATTGCACAATGTATATAATTTTTTTACATACCTACATATTGCCTACTGTATCTTTTCTTTCTATAAAAATATATTACTGTAAAAATTATGAAATGGGTAAAGCGGTAGTGAATTTTCCTGCAGTCTTATACCTAGTCACATTTCAACAATTCTGCTTTCTACATGGTGACTGGCTCAGTAGTTTTAAAAATAAAGCAGAGGTTGAGGCAAAATACCCTATTTTCTCATATTTTTAAGAATATGTATCTTAGAATATTTTTTTTGGAATTTGAAATATGAAATATGTATAAAAATGTATTTTTGGAATTATCATAAAAAGCTCTTTCTGATAATATTTAAAAATAAAAAAAATGGTTACAACCCCCCTCGTCCTTTAATTCTTTTATGAATATTTTATAAATGTTAATAAAATGTAAAAACGTGGGTTATTAAATTGTGTTATTATTCCAAATTTAAAGTTTCCATGTTGCAAGCTTTCCGAAAAAAATTGGTTATGAATAGAGGAAAATGTAAATATGTGGATTATTAAGACGTGTTATTATTCTAAATTTAAAGTATCCATGTTGTAAGATTTCTGAGAAAATTGTTATGAATAGAGGAAAATGTAAATATGTGAATTATTAAGACGTGTTATTATTCTAAATTTAAAGTATCCAAGTCTTAAGGTTTTTGAGAAAATTGTTATGAACGGGGGAAAATGTAAATATGTGGGTTATTAAGACGTGTTGTTATTCTAAATTTAAAGTTTCCAGGGTATAAGGTTTCTGAGAAAAATGGTTATGAATAGAGGAAAATGTAAATATGTTGTATATCTTTCATAGGCGTAAAAACGTGGAGTACATTTCGAAAATTATAACATCTAGAATCGTTGCTAAAGTTTTCTTACAATCTTCACATGGAATCCTAAAAATTTATATTTTAATTATAATTTCAGACTAATGGAAATAAGAGGAAGGGGGACGGGGTGGGGGTGAACATTTTTTTGCATATTTATCGGTTTATCTCTGAAAGTGTAATATTTAAAATTATGAAAAATATTTTTAGGCCCTTGTAACTAGCCCCTTTCAAACGATACACACTATGTGTAGATTTTATTAAATATATTTTTTTCAAAGCAATTACTTTGTCTTCCCAATAATTTTCAAACAGAAATCTTTACATTTTAGCCATTGAGGTGTGTGCGTGTTAATATGTTTTATTACTATGCCCAAATTCAAGTTTATGAGTAGTCAAGATATCAAATAATTTTTGAGGAAGACGGCTGTGATGGACGGATGGACGGACATGTGAGTGATTTTATATTCTATTTTTCCTTTGAAGGTATGGAACTCCAATCATTGGGTGCTATGATTACTTATAAACATTAAATGGTTAAAAGAAAACGATTATCAAAATGTAAAACTATCTGCACATAATTGAAGACGGTAAATTGACAGTTTAACTTTTTGATAATCGTTGTATTATTTATCGTATTATAATTGTTAAGAATTCATTCGCGCTTAAAAAATATTATGTAATTATATTCCGGAATACGGGATATCTGAAGGATTAAAAAATATTTGCAGATGTGCTCATGCATGATCAAAGAGATAGACCACACAGAGATGCCCCATTGAAAGATTTAAGTTTGGTTTTGTAATAAAAAGCAAGCCGTAGATTATTTGCCGTATAACGATTGACAAAACACATATTTTCAGACATCTCAAATTTATTTTTATATCGGTTCTCGTGGTAGTGTTTAGCACTAAGAGCATTTTATGTCGGTTCTCGTGATAGTATTAAACACTATGGCCAAATGTTTCATAGTCTTGTATATCTTTGAACTTGTTGATATAGATAATTTTATAATAATATTCTAACCAAAAAAATATAAGCTCAGAAATTTTAGGACGACTAAAAAAAAGTGAGCAATGAACATTTTTGGCCACAGTGGGGAAGTACGGAGTTCAAAATCTCATACGAAACTTTGGATTTCACAGGGCAGAGACGGGAGCCACCTACAGTCTTGTCCTTAATAAGCTTTTCAAAAGAGGATACGATTAGGCCAACGTCGCTTCAATATGCGTCGTAGTAAAAATGAAATCGAACGTATTTCGTATGTTCAAAGGGCAAAAATATTTGCGCTACAACTGGGGCGGGCACAATTGACGAAGCTGAGGACCTCAAACAGCAGAAGAGTTAGCTCGATCTCTGGCCATACTTGTGGAGTTTGAGAAATTTTATAAAAATACGTATTTATAGCAAGTAACAAAGTCTGCTACACCTTCCAGTCATTATCTGTTAGGGGTAGCAGACTTTGTTGCTTGCAAAGAATACAATTTTCTATTTTCGTAATTTGTCGTTGTAATTTAATGTGCCACCGTAATAAATATATCCCTGATATTAACATGGGAGAGATTGAGGATGCTCTCACACAACTTAAAAAAAGAAGACTCAGGGGGACTATGCCATTACTACAGAACTTCTGAAAGCAGGACGGTTTCCGGTCCTCAAAGAATTTCAAAAACGGTTCAATGCTCTAATTTCTGATGGGTCAGTGTCCAAGTGGTGATGTAGCGGTGTAGTTGCACTGTTCTTCAAAAAAGGAGACAACACATTTCAAAAATCACAATCAAAAATTACCGACCGATTACACTCTTAAGCCATATATACAAGTTGTTCTTGAGAGTCTTCACAAACGGTCTTGCCCGAATATTCAACGATTTCCAGCCTCCGGAATCAGCAGTGTTTGGACAAGTCTATAGAAAAGTAGATCACATATATACTTTGCAACAGATTATGCAGAAGACTGAAGAGAGCTGCTGTGTTTAGCAATTGGCACTACGAGAAAGCCTTCGACTCCGTTGTAACTTAGGTTCTTCTGGACTCTCTTTAGCGGTATCAAGTCGATTGGCGAAATATCACATTAACTGAGAAGTTTGTATGACGCATTCGATTCTACGAATAGGGAACCAGGAGACAAGACAGAGACGTTACATCTCTGAAGTTGCTCACAAGCACGTTGGAAAATATCTTCAACACCTTAAATAGAAAAGGGCAGAGTATAAATATAAATAGCGAGTCAATCTCATACCTGAGATCCGTTGAAGATATATTGGTAAATATGCTGCAGGACTTGGTAAAGACGTTGACTGACTTGGTCGATTCTTCCAGATAAGTAGACTTTGGTATGAATTTGACCAAAACAAAAGTAATGTTCAATTCACAGAATATATCAAGACCAGTGAAGATCGGTAATGTGAGCATAGAAATTGTTCAAGTGTATGTCTACCTTAAACAAATAATATAGTAGGGTAGAAATAACTTCAGCAAAGAAGCTGACAGAGGAATTTATTTGGGCTGGGCAGTATTTGAAAAAAATTGATAGATCTTCACGCTGTCGATTCAGTAATGGCTAAACACAAAGGTGTATAACTAATGTATCCTGCTAGTAATGACTTACATTCTTGAAACGTGGACACTCACGAACGGCCTGGTTCCTCAATTTAAAGTCGCGTAGCGAGCTATGAAAAGAGCAATACTCGGATGTCTCTGAACCGAAGGAGAACTAAAGTAATCCTAAATTAAGATATCCGACGGTCGTCGTCTTAACATCAGCAAACTAAAGTGGCAAGGGACAGAACATATTTGCCGAAGAGCCGATAACCGATGACGGTTATTAGTTCTTCGGCAAATATGGGTAGAAGAGTTTTCGAGTGGAGACCACAAACCTCGAAACTCAGCTTGGGACACTCTCCAGCTAGATGGAGTGACGATCTATAGATCTATAAAGTGTTTAGAATAGTGGTGGATTTAAAATTTCCGATATTTTAAATCCACCACTGGAAAATTAGAGACTCGGAAGATAGGAATCAGATACATTATGCATAAATTAGATGTGTAATGTTTGTCAAAAATACTTTACAATCCGAGTAGAACTTGCATTTTGAGGGTCTCATATTTATTAGGACTACTTATTTAAGTAAATACTTTCGATCAGATAACTTAATTTTAAACAAAGTGAAGTTTAAAATTTGTGATTGAAGAACAACTTTTGTAACCTAATATTTTTTTATTTGTGGACTATTCACAGTAGTCGTACTAAAGCTATACCCGCTTAAAGTAATTGTTGCTTGTCCAATAGCTAAGAAAATTATTTGAGCTGATTTTTTGTGGCAATATAAAGTAAAATTCTATATTTCATCATTAAACTTTTGAAACAAAAAATAAGTGTAACTTATGAAAAATCGATAGTAGGCTAATTGGATACAAATTATTGCTATTACAGAATTACTGTTGGATACTCTAGAAATATACAAAGTTTTTGAAAAATATTATTATGTTTAAAAATATATCTAGGTTACATTTTGGTCAGTAGAGGAATTTTAAGGAGCGATTAAGAATCGGCAAGTAAACCATAGAGTGAAAAAATTAAAAAAACTTTATTTTTTTAACTTTTTCTAAAATTTCCGCACTTTATTAAAGCGGGAATGTTAGGAATTACGTTTTTTTAAATTTGTTTTTTCACTTTAGTCGCCGATTCTTAATTGCTCCTTAAAATCTTGTCACTGACCAAAAGGTAACACTCTATATCCCATTTTATTTGGAAAAATAATCTTGCTGATTTGGCAGCTATATTGAATATAACTCAACGAAATTGTGTTGTTTAACCTAGAATATACAATTATTTTAATTTTAATGCAGAAAACAAAACTTGATAAGAAATTAAGCAATTGTAATAACATAAAATATATGCAACATTTTATTGCCATTATTTCGGCTTTTATTGATTGAATATTATAATTATTATTCTTATGATTCTTTAGCGTAACCTAATGAAGTTCTGAAAAGTAATACTATGTTTGATAGCCCCACTTTCATTACACATGTGATATTTCGCAAAATTTTACATATTTACAGAAATAATGTAACATATTATTTGGTTGGTAAAATAGGATTTGATAACCTAGGATGATCTATAATATGCTGGCGGCAGTGAACGTGGTAACTATATTTTATGTTAGACACCGCAATTTTGGCTAAGGTTATCATGGGAAAAAATGTTACATTATATGAAAAACTACTGTCTGTTAAAACTTTTGTTCACATATGGTATCTTCATATTAAGTTGCCAACTAATAAACCCCAAACTAATTTCAAAGATATTTATTTATTACTTGGAAATGTTCATGAAAATATAAATAGATAGATTATTCAGTGCCTATTCAGTTGAATATTTAAAATATTAAGCATTTTAAATATTCAACTGAATAGGCAATGAATAACCTTAGTGAGGTGAAGAATTTCGTGAAGAATACTTAGAGTAATATTATTTTATATATTCCATTTCAGGAGAAAGGTGCTCAAAGTAACAGGCGATTGATACATAATGATATGATGGCTGAAGTACCTTTTAACATAGTCAGATAATGGTGTATACTTCTATAACCACTGACCTCTTATACTAGTACGCTGGACAGGCGTTACACAAGGTTGTAATGAAGCAACTTAATTCTAGCCGTTTTGAGGCTGATAGTGAACGTCTGAAGTAGCAAGAGTTCATGCGACTAATGTTAGAGATGAGACAGTGTAACTAAATTAATCGATAAAAAATTTTAATCGTTTTATTTATACAATTAATATAATAACACGCCGTAATCATTGTCGATAATTGAAAGTTTTCTATGATTATATATTACAGTTATTAGCGAGGCCAAACTTTCCGTGTCAAAAATTCCTTGTATTAACACCTGTAATATATAAATAATATTTTCTTATATCTGCGTTCAGGTCGATATCAACATAATTTATGTTAATTGGTCTTATTGATATAAGCGACTATTAAAATTATCTCATATTAATTGCGAGTCTGGCAGTGATTGTTTTAAATTATGGTATAAACCAGGAAACAATGTTCTCGTTTTATTTATAAGATCATTAAGTACTTTCGCAGCTAATCCTGGTGGCAGTTTAATTTTTGGAGGTTGTCCGTCTTTCTCAATTTTATAAGCTTAGTGGAATAATAAATGTGCCAGTAAACTTACGAAATGTATAGTTAAACCACCTTCTTTGAATAACAAGTGCTATACCATTTCTAGGATTAAAAATAAAATCTTATGGTATGGATCGAATGATAAATCCTGAAATATATCCAACGCATTGTTTAGATATCTCGTGCTGGTGATTCTATTTCTTATTATGTGTTTATTTTACTTCAGAAATGACTTCGTTAAACAAGGAGGTAATTATGCAATTTTTATTTTAATACAGATTAAAATCGTAAGCAAGCAATTTTTTTTATCTCTTTATACCCCTAAGATAAACAAAATGACTGAAAATATCGAATGTGTAGATACAAAACAATGTGATAGTATAGCGTATTGATAAAATGAATTGCGAAATGATATACAGATACGGAGGAAAATTTTTTGATAAGTCTAATTAAATGTCAAATTTAATTCCCGGGACGTTCACGATGGCACTTCAAATAGGCGCAAAAAATAGATATCGTGTCATATGGTATAGTCAGTCCAGCATACTAACATAATAGAGGTTAAGGTCTATGACATATTAAAAAATTGGGGGCAAAGGTTTTAAATTTGAGATTATTGGTGTCGCCGATAAAATACCCCAGAGATATTTTCAAAATAGTCGAATGCATATTAAAAGTAGACAACGTGTACTATTTTTGAACTTCAACCTTGAAAATTCCTTGAGATTATAAAAAAGTGCGATATTTTAAACCATTTTTTCTCATAAACCACGTAAATTAAAAATCTTTCTTTTAGGAAATATTTCAAACAACGTTTAATATCTTTTGACATTATTTTTATTAAAGAATTAAATATTAAGAATGATAATATACACTTTATGGCGGTTTGTTTTCTTAATAATACGTCTTAACTTGTAAATTATTCGTTAGAAATTTTCACATAAAGGAAAATTTGATCTAAACAAGATGAGTACGATTACTACGAAATTTAGTTAATAAAGATTAAGACTGCTATTGAATATATTTGGCGTTAATTTTGTAGAAATTCATTATTCACAATTAAATGAAACTACGTGATGTAGTATTATTTCTACTTTCTTTAATTTCTTTACCACGACCTAGGTTTCGTTGTATTACAACATCTTCAGGTGGGATATTAGCAAAGATAATATCCCACATCTTTGCTAATATTCCATCTGAAGATGTTGTAATATAACGAAACCTAGGTCGTGGTAAAGAAATTAAAGAAAGTGGAAATAATACTACATCACGTAGTTTCATTTAATTGTGGATTAAGACTGCTATTAGTGCTCGTATTTAGAAAGTTAATTTTATTAAATAGAGAAGAAAAATTTAATAACTTTATGAATAGATATGGTGGGTTTATTAGTTACCAACTTAACATTATAAAGCCTTTTTTTAATAACTTGGGCTCTATAAAAAATATAATCGGTTATGTATCGATACGAAGCTAATAGAACATTTGCAGTTTTGCATTTGTGGACTAAATGAAATATTTTACATACTCACCAATAACGATAAAGCCGATCACGAATTCAAGACCAGTTTCGTGAAATTGATCACCTGTCTGAATGGATTGCCTGATTATTAATGTCAGCAGAGTTAAAGAGATTGCCAGGATGAAAACTACAAAGCAGAACCAATATACCAAGTATCTCGTTTTTTTCTGCAAGAAGAAAAATATTCATGTGTGGATATTAGAAATATACGAATTAATTGTGTGTACATGTAAGAGTTAATGTCGATAAAGGGCCAATATTAACATTAACCGGTTAAATTTAAATTTTATTTTCATTGTTATTTAATATTTTATCTATATACAGTCGACTAAAGTCAAATCGGCTAACTATAATATATAATATAGTCGGTTAAAGTCAAGATTCACTAAAACTTTAATTGAAAGTCTCACAAAAAATAATCAGGGGCACAAGAGGTACAATATAGTTATAGTGAAAATCAACATCATATTAAAAATCGGTAGTTGACATTTCGAAAATATAACCAAAACAATAATCTTATAAAAATATATTATAATATTTATCTAAACACACGGTAGTGCGCAAGCAATTTATTCAAGGAAAGCCAGCTGCACAATTCATGACCACAGCCACGCAATCTGGAAAACCCAGTCGCGCAATTTCTACAGAAACTATCTCAAACCTTTTAACACTCCTTTAATTTAGTATCTATTTAATATGCAGAATTAATATTTTACCGACATAATGAGATACATCTTTATATGGAATTAAAAATTTTACAAACTAAGCTTTAACAAATTCTAGACTATGACCACTAAAAATAAAAAATAATACAACATTCAGTCAGACTGGATACTGGCTAATTTACTAAATGATAGAACATGAACATTTTTAGACCACTTCCCGTCGATCTAAAAACATTAAATTTGACATGTAGCTAGTGTTTTGTATATGTATAAAGGAAACAAATAAATATAAATCTTGTAAATTAAGTTACAATATATGGAGTTTTGCACAAAGTTATTAGTGCAGTTTAGTTCCGCAGAGTTTGTTTCGGAATTGCGATAGTATTCTTCCAAAAATCGAAAATAATTAAACAAATTCCGTGCAAAAGGTATCACTAAAAATTGTTAAATTCCAATATAAAAATTTAAGTATTCCAGAGTTTTCCGTGATTGGCCAATAATTCGATTTAATTTATTTCTGCATAAGATTAACGATATCCCGAAAAGAATTTACCTCGTTTTCACACTTAGGTTTTCGATTGGATAACTGAAATAAAATATTTTTTTTTGTACACTTGCATGTACCATAACAATTTCATTTGAATCTTTACACATCTGATATTTATTATAAATTAACAAGCTACTTTTGGAGCATTTTTTCCGATAATGCCTTTCCAATATCTTTAAATTTTTCTTCACATCCTTCAAAATAGTTTCCAGAAATATTTATAAAGTCATTTCATCCCCTATCCAAGTCAGGAATCTTGAGTCTGATATTTTCACCTACTCAGTATTCAGCAAATTGTGCAGCAGATTATCATTATATACAGCTGAACAAAAATGTGCTCGATAAAATTTTCACAAAATAAAAAAATATATATATGCAAACATGGTGCGAACAGAAGAAAGTTAAAGAAAACCTTTATTTTGGCATCCAAAAATATTACAACGGGGGGGGGGGGGCTTGTCCTACAAACTTTTTACAAAGTTTGGCGAAGCAAGCGAAACTTGTTTCTGTACACTCGTCCTGTTCACCTAATCACGCCTTATGTGATGTCTTTATATTCTATAAACTTAAGTCTGCATTGAAAGGAACTATATTCCACAAACTTAAGTCTGCATTGAAAGGAACCGAATTGAGATTGAAGACGTAATGAAAGCAAAAGCAGAGTACATTGACAAATAAAGTTTTAATTAAGTTTTATAAGTTAATCTTTACTTTGGCCGATATCTAAACTTAATTTAGCTTTTGAATAAATATGTTTATATCAATATTTATATTATTAATTAATATTTCACCATATTTTCAACGTGTGCGATTGTTTTCTGGGTTTTTGTTTTTGTTTCTCGTTGATAGGTATAAAGTGTAAGTTTCGAAAGGTTACAATTAATCTTTTAAAAATATTTTATTTTGTTCAGTAATGATTTCAAGTCTATTTTGAACTAAATTATAATGATTGCTTTATAAGACAACTCTTTAATGCCATCACAATTTAATTAATTATTTTTTAAGGTGGACAAATCGAAAACCACCTAATCAATGTAAACAGTTTTCATCACTCATTCGAGTAATAAATAGTTTGACCATTCCTGGGTTTATATTGAAAATTTTTAAATGGTCCTATGTGGAGGATAATTCTTCTATCACGTTATTAGTAAACTCAATTCAAATACACAAAGTATTAGCGATTCGCTATTATTTATGAGCTGCCAAGATTTGAAAGTGTAATAAAATGAAAATAAAATTACAATTCCAGAGTGGTAAGTAAATTCTAAGGCTGTTCTTCCGCTGGTACCACGAATATTAATTTAGAAATCATGTACCTCTTCCTACATGATAATTCTTTGACACTTAGATAACATTTGTATATAAAAACGGGGGTCTTTGGAAATAATCGAAGAGCACATCGTATTTCGAAAAACGAGGTATTTATGGTTTATTTCTGCCACACAAGTAGCAAAAGGTTTATTCAAGTTGTTATTAAAAAAAATTCAATTTAGTGTTTTCCCATAAATTTTCTTATTAGGATGTTTGCTAATAATACAATACATAAACATGTATTTCTCTTATTTAATAACGTTTTAACCTCAGATTTAAATAATGCGCAAACGTGTTTTCTTATAGATAAAAATATAAGTGAAAATAGAATAGAATACGAGTATCACAGAGTGATATAGCATCTTAGGTAGTATAGACAAGTAATATTAATAAAAATAATAAATAAAACATAACTATATAATTTAAGTTGGCTCTTAATGCTCTAATACTTTAAGATTTTGATTCTAAGATCGTGAATCGAACAGCAGAAGAAGCCGAAAAGTGAAAACATTTCCAGCACCGAGTCAAGTGGGTACATTGCTAGCGGTAATACTGCTAAAAGACCTGTGAGTAGTTAATTTAACTAAAAATTATTTTAAATTATCTTTAAGTCTATTCGAGTTTTAAATTTATTCTTAATTTTTATTTTTATTTACACTTATACAATTATATATTTTGTCTCGACTATTTTTAAAATACTTTAATTCGTTGCTCTATTTTTATTTATTAAAATTGAAAAATAATATAAAGTTTGAAAAAAAAAATTCTGTTATAATTTTGTCGTCAATGTTTGAGTGCCATTGATTATAAAATGTAAATGACTAAATATCTCTCTAAAATGATTTCGAATATAAAGATGAAGTTGTCAATTAAAATGGATACTAAAGTTGTGTGAATACTTTATCAATGATTTATATATACTTAATGAAATAGAATTTGTTTACAGCGCACTTACCCTGTAAGCACCTAAGAAAAGAATGAAGCCGAACACAAGGTTAAGGCTTGACGTAAGCAATATAACGTCTGCTATTAAGTACACAGTCCAATTTGGATCTTGATAAGAAACCGTTTTATTCTTCATCTCGGCAGGTCGATTTAACTCGCAGATGGTTGTAATAGCTCCCACAATCTGTATGAAAACATTAACATAAAGTATTAACCGTAAACTATAATTTGGGCAAGACGTCAAGAATATTTAAAAATGAATATATAGAGTTTAAAAATGAGTAAAACATAACATAAAAATGAATAAAAATAACATAAAAACAATATATATATATGTATATATATATATATATATATATATATATATATATATATACGTATAGTACTTCCCCACTGATAGTTTTGCAATAATTTCATGTTCTTAGAGATCCGTAGTTTAAAAATAATCCCATTATTCTCATCTTGCTTTTTATCCTTTTGTGAGTCAAAGGCATCTGGCTGTTAAATGAATAAGTCTATATACAATACCTTCCTTAAATTTACATACATATTTATTGCATTCATCAAAAACTTAATCAGTCTTATTGAAAATGTTGAGTAATTTAATTCTGAGGAGAAGTTCATAAACCGTGTAGCGTATTTTAAAAAAAAAGTATTTCGAACATAAAACAAATATTTTTTAAATGTTTTATTTCCTTTAAAACTAAAGATATCGGATATTTCGAAAGTTGCAAAGCTTAGATAATTATTATTACCAGGTCCATTTGAAAACCTAGCATATTGACATCTGGCATTCCTAGCCTACGTTGAGAATATCCATAACAAGAAAGACTAAAATTATTTGTAACTATATTATTTTGTAAATTGTTAGTAACCCCAAAAAAGTTTTCTTTTGGTCAAAAGTATGAAAGTAAACTATATTTTAATTTAGTACATCTTTATTAAGTGTAAAAATAAAGTATATCTTAATTTTTAAATTTAAAAAAAATATACACAACTTGCACTAAAAGGTATGTGACCTTAAAGAATACAGGTATGTAATTCTCGTAGCGTGAGTCCAACTGGCATTTGTTTATTTTTATCGATTTATTATACTAAAATATTAAGATCCCAAAATCTTTATCAGTGGTAATGTACGCAAATCGGAAGCACTGTAAAGATAATCAGCTGTAATTTGATATTTATATTGTATTTACGGAAAATAGTTTTTGGTTCTGTACCGTAAAAAGAAAAAGACGAAACGTCTATTAGATTATTTACTTCTCCGAGGTTTATCTGTTTTTTCTCGGAAATATTTATTATTTTTTGAAGAAAAGTGAAAATTGCCATTGTACTGGAGCTTATTAATTATATGTGTCCGTTATATATTATTGCTTCAAAATATGGTCACATTTCTGAGTTTATCGGTCCGACTTTCATATTTTTTCATTACTTTGTAATATTTTAGGGAATCCACATATACCTTCTTATCTTGGTGACGGATTCATACAATTATATGTCCACGACCTATATTTACGTCTTGAAAACTTATGCTTGTCTAGACATTCTTTAATATTGTTTGTTCTTTTATGAACATTCTTCTACTGTTTAGGCAACCAAGTTATGGAATTTATTGGATCATAATCAGGAATCAGATATTCACCATTCACATGCGTTTTCAAAAGTAATTTTGAAAAGTTCTACTTGTCTTGAGTTGTTATTTTCCATTTTCAATATTTTCAATTCTTTTTCTTTCCTCATTTCTTTCTTTTCTTCCGACATATACATCAAAGTCTTTTTAGTTTTATTTTTCTTGTTATTTAAAATAGTTTAATGATTTTTTTCTCTAAATTTTAATAATATAATCTTTTACAGCCCACCTCTGAATTAATTTATAATTATATTCCTTGGATGTAGTTGACTGGAAGATATTCCTCTTAAAGTCTTTATGTACAAATGTTACGTTAAAGACTTATACATAAACAAAATAAGTATATTTATCAATTTTGATACGATTTTTTTGGTAAAAATATATTTATTTGAAACAGTTATAAAATTCAGTCTAAATATTTGTCCGCTACTTTACATAGATTCATAATAAAGAACTATTTATTTATATAAAAAATAAAAATTGCAGTGCAAATTATAATAACCGAATACTTTTTTTTTCTTTTCAGAGTAATTTCAGAGAGAGTCTTTCAGAGAAATTTTCAGAATTTACCTATTTAATCTTCTGTATCAAAAATGTGAAATATAGGACACTTGTACGCTTCTAAAAACAATATCAGTAACATAATACAAGAAAAAATTGGTGAAGAGGGATTTATATCTCCTTTTACAACGGTTTTATGTCCGTATTGTCATAGTAACTTTCTAAATTTATATTATTATATGATATGTACATAAATATCGTATTAATTTATAAAATTTTACCTTGTCCATGTGCGAGAAGTTATATAAAATGTATAATCAATGAGGGAAGCATTAAGTGAGATTCGCATGTAAAAAAACGCATACACGAGTATGCTTGTGTACGTGCGTCCATGTGGGCATGCGTACATACGTACATGCCTTAATTGATTTAATTTAGTTACGTTTTATTTAAGTTACATTTACACACATTTGAAATTATTTCAAATATAAGACGCATTCCAATAACTTAAAATGGTAGTTGATGTCAGCATTGGATACAGATCTTGATATTGGAAGATAATAATTGTAAGGCATAATTACCGTTTGTAAAATAGCTATAATGCCAGCTCCATAGCGGAGCTCAATATAACCGCAGCATGATGACACACAAATCATCTTGCTTATTATTAGTATACTCTGGGAAATCTGAAAAATTAATTATCGTCATTATAAGAAATTCTTCTTCAAATACAAAAGTAAAGTGGTCTTGCAAAACTGGTTGCATTATGTATTGGATTGCAGGATGAAACTGGTTGTAGTAGTAAAGGATACTGTGAGTAAGACCCCTGCAACGTAATAATTTGTTAATTATACCGAATAACTGGTGAAAAAAAGTGCACATCCATATATTGCTTTAAACACATATAAGACAATACTATTGATACTTAATCATGACCAAAATGCTGTCCGCTAAAAATATATTTTCTCTTGTAAGTGACGTCACGCAAGTATCCGTTTTGATATTGGAATGATAAAAAAGTAACTGTACTTTTATTTTGGCCTCTTCATATTTAGAAACCGCTAAACATCTCGCATGTTTTTAAAATGAGATATGACATATCACCTTGTTGCATTAAAGGTCGTTAATTAGTTTGTGTCATAAATACCCGTATGAATGATGTTATTGTCATCGGTCATCTTTATGGTTTAGGTTTAGGTTGGTTAAACTATTCCTTTTTGATTGGAAAGTAGATAATTTTCGGGGAACACGCTTGACTTTAATTTACGAATGAACATGCTTGACTTTAATTTACAAGGGGAGGGGGAGGGTAGAGGGAGGGGCAGGGAAAGGATAGGTGGAGAGAAAGGAGAAGGTCGGGGGAGGGCAAGGGGAGGGGTCTAGGAAGGGGAGTAGAGGTGGAGGGGAGTACAGGGGGAGGGGAAGGGGAAGAGGAGTAGAGGAGGAGGGTGAGGTGAGGGGAAGGGGTTGGTGAGAGTGGTGGGGAAGGGGGATGTGAAAAGGAAGTGGAAGGTAAGGGAAAGGAAAGGTAAGGGGAAGGGGAGCGGAAGGGAAGTGGAAGGGGGAGCAGAAGGGAAGGGGAAGCGGAAGGGAAGGGGAAGGGGAACCGGAATGGAAGGGGAAGTGGAAGGGAAGGGGGAGCGTAAGGAAAGGGGAAGGGGTACCGGTAGGGACGGGGAAGGGGAGTGGAAGGGAAGGAGAAGGGAGAGCGGAAGGGAAGGGGACGGGGAAGCGGAAGGGAAAGGGACAGGGAAGGAGAGGGTGAGATGGAGGGGAGGGGAAGGTAAAGGGAAAGGGACGGGTAAGAGGAAGGGGAAGAAGGAACGGAGAAGGGTGTGGTGAGGGTGTGAAGGGGGAGGCGAAAGCTTGGGTGAGGGGAGGACGGGGAAGGGGTATGTGAAAAGGGATGGAGAAGGGGAGGTGAAGATGAGAAGTGGGGAAGGGGAATAAGAACTTGTAGTAGAAGGCAAAAGGGAAGTGGAAGGCGAACGCGAAGGTGAACGCCAGAGCGGACGCAAAGGCAGATTTTGAACCTAATTTTGAAGTCATTTTAAATGGAAAGTTTACATAAATTTGTGGCAAGAATCAAATCTAAAAACTTTCTTATTTAGTGGAACGTTTGGATTAAAAATTTCACATTCGTACCTACACCGTGTTACCATAAAAATGGTCGCAATTGTATGTAGGAGAAAAATTACTATTTTTGAACCATATTACGAAGAATAACAATAAGGCATAATTGAAGAAGTGGTGTTGACTCATTTGCCTACCCTTAACTTTACATACTACACTCGTTTTACAGTCTACTTTCTTTAAAGATTTTTTTGTATTTTTTCTGACTTTGAAGTGCACTATAATACTAATCTAGAGTTACACTACAACACTAATCTAGAGAATTATCTCTAGATTAGTGTTATAGTGTAACTTGAAGGTTTTGGTAAGATAATTTAATTAAATTATTAAATTTTATATTTTATATTTTTAACATTTTTATATTTTTATGTGAAACAGAAAATTGTCACGTTTTTCCCAGAGTGAACGAATAGTCGTTGATTTTTCTACCAAGAGAGTATATTGAAATGCATCACTGTTGTGATTGCCCTAGATGGAATAAATCCGAAGCAATAAGACTGTATAGGAAATATGTAGAATACAGAGGTCGACCTCAATCTGATTTGTCATGGAGGTAAGCATCAAAGTAGTGGATATATGCTCATGCTTCGCATGTAGAAAGTTTATCAATTTGTAACATAATTTTTGTAAGCGAATGCATGTCGCATCTAGTCATATTTTACCGTGAGTTAACATAAAACGTTTCCCTTTGTGAAATGCATTTACTTTTGTTGGAAAATCGTTACATGTACAGTTAAAAAGTGCAAAACTACAGCAAAAGGACACGGGAATTTAAAAATAATGTCACTTATAACAAAAAAGTTAATTTTTATTTCATTTTATAATACATATATTGGCATATTCACCGTCATTTAAAGTTAATGAAATGTAAAGGAAAGTAATGTCTGTAATATTGAAATAAAAATTATGTTTTTTAGCAATTTAATATTCTGTGCTGAAGATTTCGATAATATAAATTGTTTACAAAATGAATTTCCAAATATTGATTACGTCCACACACATGATTATATCGCAATTGCAAACAGCGATGTTGTAAATTATTCAACGACTGAATATTTTTTGTTAATTATACTATTTGATTTGCTGAAAACTACTCATTACTCAGACAGCGTAGCAGAGTGGGTATTCTCAGTTAACTACATATGCATTGTATCAATTAAAAATTGATATTACAATTTACTTATTTTTATATTTTATATTACGATCAATTTGATAATATGTAATTACACACATAGTAACTAACGGCATGATACTCGTTAAATCGTACAAAACAAAATTGTCATGTTTTTTGTAATTTTTTTTCTTGATTACATCGTTACTTATATAATGTTACATCGATTATAAATAAAACGAGTCGAAATTATAATTGTAATCAAAGGATTATCGATCATATTTAAATGTTTTTGGTGAATTTTCATACCGAAAAAAACACAAAAAGGTTATATAACAATAAAAAGGAATTGAAACTGATTTTTTCAGTACATTTTGTTTCGTTGGAAACAAGTCAGATAAAGTTCCTTATGAGTTGGACAATAAGTAAACTTTATTTTTGCGAAAGCGTTCGGGAAAGTGATAATGGCATAATTGGCTGAATTTTTCGGTTTTCGCAAATAAAAGGCAAAAAATGAAAGTGAAATTTTGCTATTTTCGTCTGTTTAATCGCATACACGGTATTATTATGTGCTATTGTGAAATTATGTTTATCGTGCTCTAAATCGGCCATTGATGAGATCATTTGAAACGTAATAGGAAATGTCTAGTAATATTAATATACACTCTTTTTAATGGTCTACACAGTATTTTGCTGTGAAAATGTTTTTCCTCGTATGCCTTTCGCAGGCTTAAAGATATTGTTAATTCCGCGATTAATCGATCGTTTTCTTGTCGACATATTTTGAATATTTATATGACTCTTTTTTGTATTCCTTGTTTAAATACAGAATTAGAAGATAAAGACGCAGTAATATAAATAGGCGAAGGATGGTATTACATAAAATTTCGATTCTTTTCGATAAAAGGCAGGATTTGGGCGGGCGGTCGACGGACGATGAGGCGAAAGATAGGCAGGCGGACGGGTCGAATGGCGAACATGACAAAATATAAGGGTTATTTATTTCACTACGAAATTAAAAAAGGAACAGCGTTAACCTTATCACCGCGTAGATTATAATTAAGAAAATTCTAACTGTAATAATCCATTAAATCTCAAATAATTCAATCAGATCAATAGATTTATTGATAGTTTGGCACACAGGTAAAAAATACCATCAAAAATCTATCGGTCAATTTGATTACGAACATAAATAACCGGTGATTTTAACAACGGAGAATATACACTTTTATTCACATTTTGTATAATTAATGCTGTTAGTATTAATAGTCTTCAAACCTACGCATCACAAATATAAAGCGCGAAAATATAGTTATTGGCTAAAATACATTCCTAATATTGATAATTTAATATGATGTAAATATAAAAATAAAGTAACTTACATATTACACCTATTAAGTAGGTTAAAACACAACAGCACTATTATTTCGAACTAATTCAGAGTGAATTTAGTAATCAGATAACCTCCTTGCGATGTTACACAAATTATTGGCGCCAAGAAGGCGTGCGCGTCACAGGCTGTTTTCTCGCTCGCACACGTATGCTATGCTCTTCGTTTTACACCCCTAAAGCGGTTCTATACTTATCGATTCGCCAACTTTTTGAAATAATTATTATGATGACTAATTTGGGTAAAAGTTTATGACTCAACTGAGTAAATATAATATTTACAATTTCTATTAATATATATGATTCAAAATTGATGTGTAAAGAAACCTTATTAAAAAAATTGTACTGATTTGAAAATATTCTATGTCGTAGTGATTTTTATGACGTAAATGGGATCGAATCAGCAGAGGACTGATACCGTAGTATCAGCCTTTTTGGGCAAGGAAGAATAAAAATATTAAATTTTGTTTTTAATTTTAGTGTAATTAATAACAAAGATAAAATGATAAAATAAAAATAATAACTAAATTAATAAATATAATATAATAAATATAATAACTAAATTAATAACTGTAGCAAGTGGCAAAAGAAGTTTCTCCAATAAATTTATTCGATCAGCGATTTTATACTCAATTGCCAAAATAGTCAAACAGCTAAGAAGAATTTATGTGGTAATGAAACTTTGAAAGTTGAATGAAACTTTGAAAGTTTCATTACCACATAAATTCTTCTTAGCTGTTTGACTATTTTGGCAATTGAGTATGAAATCGCTGATCAAATAAACTTAAAAGAAGTAATAAAAAAGTTTACAGAACTAAGAGTGAGAAAACCATATTTTTATGTTAGCATAGTTGATGTTACTTTTATTTAGTTTTTATGGGATATAAGTATTGTTCGTTATAATTAATATAGTAGTAATATATATTTGTTGTAGCATTAAATATACACTTAGCATTTTAGGTACGAGCACTTTTTAACTTGCTTGTTGCTTTGTACAAAGCAGCAAAAGTTTAAAAGTTAAAAAGTTATTTCAATGTTAATTTAATGTTATATGTTCCTTTCTAGACATACGTTTTTGCCGTTTTTACGTTTTTGTTTTTTCGTAACCCAAATTAAAACCATTTGATTTTTCTTCGTAATAAAAGATATGTATATTTTCAAAGAGGTCGATCTTTAATAGCCAAAAGCATTAACATTCCGCTGCGCGGCCATTCACTGCCTTACGATGCGTCTAGTCCTAATCATACTATAGCAGTTGCGAACTGCAGACAACTCTCAGTTCATTTTCTATACATATTATATATATATATATTTATATATATATATACATATATATATTTATTTATTTATATATCATGATTCGAACCCAATTCGAAAAGAATTGGGTGACTCCGAAGAAAGAATGAAGGTATATTCATGTTTGCTTTGCTATATTGAGAAGAGAAAAAGGAAAGAAAATGGGTAGACGAAATTAATCTATATCATTATAATGAAAGAAATTTCCACACATTTCTTCCACGATTGAAACATCATGATAAGCCATTGCGATTTACAATACATTTTAGGACGAGCAGTGGAAAAGATTACGAATTGGTAAATGTAATGGAATCTCATTTTACGAAGGAGAATACTACATTTAGAAAAGCGCTGTAGAAGAAAGACTGTGTAACTTTGAGGTAAGTAGTTATTTGAACTGTGTTTTTGTATATATTTGTTCAAATTTCTTTAAATTTAAAACTACGTAGATATTTATTATTTGTTTAAATATCTTTGAATTATATTTGAATTCATCATCACAATTTAGATGAAATTTTCATAAAATGGGAGTTTGTATAATTTTCGGTTATCATGATTCCTTCATTTATTTAAACCAAATGGCGGACTACTGAATTTAGGTTAAATATTCGTGAATGACTCCAGCATGTTAAATGGAGAGGAATCATAAATAGAAACAAAATAATCAAGTTAAACCTTTCTTCATATTTATTTGGTAATAGTAAAAGAAACTGAATGAACAACTTTGATAAAAATTCTAGTTATGTATAATCCTATACATCTTGTATTTTGAACTTAACAACTCTTATTTTGAATATATTTGGCGTTAATTTTGTAGAAATTCATTATTCACAATTAAATGAAACTACGTGATGTAGTATTATTTCTACTTTCTTCAAGTTCCTTACCACGACCTGGGTTTCGTTGTATTACAATATCTTCAGGTGGGCTATTAGCAAAGATTGGAATCTTAGGAACATCTAACAGCATTCAAATATTATACAAAATAATAGGGCAGAGAATTTGCGTTGGTTTTCCCACTGTTACGTTAGAGAGTTTGTGGTAGGAGAGCGGTGTAGATTTTATTATATTTCCGAGAGTTATACAATAAATAAGTATTTTAGTGAGGGTAATAAATTAAATTGATGTTATTCTATGAGTTTATACACTGCAAATGTTCAGGTGTATGTAATAAATTAAATTTAATAAAAAAGAATAAATATTTTATTCTCAGAAATATATTTATACAATAGCAAGGACATGTAATGGTTGGAACAAGGTTACATAGCTTATTATGCAATTTTTTTGTTTTCTTTTGTGATAGGTCTCCTTTGATGTGGGATCGGGCTGAAACAATTTGGAGTACACCGCATCAATGTTGTCTAACTATATTATGTCTAGAAGATATTAGTTATGTCACTTAACAACTCTGGTTTGACGTATTAAAATTGACAATTGAAAATTAAATCAACAAAATCTATAGAATCCATAGTATTAACACAATGATGGTGATTATACGGCGTCAGTGCTAAAATTTATAACGCTTAGGCTAAAATTTTAATCGCTCGCAGTTTTAACAAAGTAATGTATAATATTATCGCCAATTGCAATAACATTTTGAGAAGAAGAGTTCGTGTTTGTGGAACTTATGGCAGATATTCTCTGAGTATTTATTATTGTTATTGTGTCAGTTTATTTTTTATCTGTTGCATTTGTGCAGAGACCATTTCGTAACTATCGAGCAAATTATCATTAAATAAAAGAATATACTTTATATAACGGGGGAAAATTTAATTGTAATAAATGTACAGGCTTAAAAATAGAATATCCTTGTACGGCTATAACATTCGATTTACTTGTGTTGTGAATTTTTGGTGTACATTTTTAATCTGAAATTAACTGTTTTTTGACGGTTTTTTTTTGCTTTATATTTTCTTATCTATTCATATTTAGACACTAACATATGATGATGTAACTAAATTTTTTCGAATTTTAACACACATTTTAAGCTAATTTGAGAGTTGTAACTCAAAACCACATGATGCCATGTTATTTTATTACTGTCAGTTCATTTATCTACATATTTCAAAATTATTAATATAATTACATAACGGATTAAATATTCAATTTCTATGCCAATCAAATCTAATTAATTTTGTACCCTCAGGTACTTTTATGAACCGTGCCTTTTATTAGCATAATAAATTCGAAAGTGTGTTTTTGTTATATTGTATATCTACAATTAAATAAAAAATCGTTGATATTTTTGGTAAACTTAGATCATACAACGAAATGACAAGTGGCTTTGCCAGCAAAGAGTACTGATTCTACAAAAAGTGTTTTAAAATATTTATTATCAAATAAATAAACTTTTGGCCAAAATGTCGTGATAGTTGGGATAGATACAGTTTATGATTTAAATTAGCATATAGGTTACATTTTAATTCGAAAAATAGCTAGTCAAGTGAATTTTAATGTTTTTTTTTAATATAAAAACAATACTCACTAACTTTTTAAGCCTTAGAAAGTAATAAAAAGCAATATATTTACGTCGCAAAAAATTATATTGGTAATACTTTGTTAGAAATACTATAAATTCTTAAATATTTATGAGTAATTAAATATTTTCGCAACCATCATTGTTCAAGTTCATCTCATGCCTGACAGGTTTTTTCGACTGTTATTAATATTGATTTATATTGAGTATAATTTTATGTTTTATTTTCGATGTGTTAAAGGATATATACATTTTTATTTATTTTTTTAATGAAATTATTTTCCTAGGAAAATCGTGCAATTTTATATGATATTTTTAGGTTCAACATATATTGTTTGATATATTTAGGATAGTAATCAAAATGCGGCAGCAATAAACAAAACATTACTTGTTTTGTTTATTGTTTTCTTTTATGTTTTAAACTTTTTAAGACATAATTACGCATATATGTTATTGAGAGTTTTGTACCAACACATGTCAACAGTATGTATATTAATGGTTTAGGGTTATTTTAGAGTCATGTTATGATAGTCTCGTTAGATCGGTGACAAATTTCACAGTCTTAACCGAAATTTCACCCGGAGTAAGCTGCGGGAAAATAACTTTCGTTTAATTTTCCAAATATCAAAACATTTATTTCAAATCTGCGAATTTCATATTTTTTACATTTTAAAGTTAAATCACATATTGGTCAGAGGGAACATTTTTTTTATTAGCATCAGTAGCATGAGTATTAAAAATTTCTCTTAATGTAATGAAAATGCAAATTAATTTTCAGATACTGGCAACATTTAATCATAAAGCGTTGGCTACTATTAATTTACGATAGATCATGGCAAATATTATATTTTTTGAATCAGCATGAAAACCTAATTTAACTGATGCTTAATTCATTTTATGAAATTTTTAATATCATTAACGCAATTTAGTCTAAAACTTTAATATCGTTAACTTAAAATTTGTTGTTGTCATGAAATGTTACTTTCTTATATTTGAATTAACATTATTCAATGGCCGTTCGAGTGAACTGTTAAAAATTCAATATCCCTAATATGTGTATTAGGATAATTAGTTTAGCATTGTTAAATTTTGGTTGGTAAAGTAATTGTTTAAAATATAAAGCCCAACTTTCATAAGTGTTTCGGAAATCGGCTATTTTGGAAAATAACATATAAGATAATATATAAATTACAATTTTTCAAAATTACAATTTATTTAATTCTGCTGTCGTGTTTTTAAATAACAAAATAATGTTGGATAATTTTCCTTTCATTTGCTTTAGGCACATAAACCTTTTTAAAGAGACACGTGAAATATATTTTGTGTCAAAGCAATATTAAACCGAGCGGTGTAGTTCACTCACTTTTAACACGCTCAGTATAACTATATTTTAAAATCCTTTTAGCTGTAAGAATAATTTATGAGGATTCATTTTATTAATTTTAATAATCCTTGTCTTTGCAATTAACAAAATCTTTGGCCAAATTTGATATTCTAAACCAATTACCAATTTACCTTTTATTCTTAACTTGACATAATTTATATAAACTTTTTCTACTTTATATTGTTTATATACTTATTTCAGAGACCAAATCATCTTAAAAAAGGTCTTCTTTTTCAAATCTAACTGTCAATATACTTCAGCGCATTACCAACAGAGATTATTTATGTGTAACATTAATATGTTGAATTAAGAAAATCACAGTGCTTGAAATTTTTTTCTTTTTTCACTACTTTTAATTAAACAGTTTTTGCAATTAAAGACAAACTTTTTTGAAAATATGTATGTTTTATTTCTAGGAAAAATCGAATTATTTTAATTTAGGTCAAAAACGTATGTTTAGAAAGAAACGTGTAAAATTTAATTAACATTGAAATATTACAAAGCTGCAATAATTAAAAAGTGCTCGAACCTAGAGTGTTCAGTGTATATTTAACGTGTATATTTAATTAAATTTTAATAAATATATATGTATATATATAGCAAAGAATTCTACATTGTTATTTAAAGTGTTCAATATTTTATTTATTTCATTCGATATATGCGTCAAAATAGCAAGTATGTTAATGATTATTTATTTATATGTTAATTAATTTGTAATTAACTTGTAGTTTGTACTGCAGCTGATTAGTTCCAAGGTGTGCTAGAAAGGATTGTATTACTATAGATTTAGCAAAAAATGATTTTCAAATATAAATTAACTTTAATGCTATTACTCCTAAAAATTCTTACATCGTAAATTAATGCAAGTCTCTGGTCTAAGTTTATATTTGGAACCAGTCACCATTTTCAGTTGTGGTACATTACCTGACTTAACTTGAATAATTGCAAAGGTAAAGTATTGTCAATTATGTTTAACTATTTAATATACAATTTGTTCTTATGCGTAGATTATTAAAAATACTGGTCCATTTTACTTGTAGACGACAAGACAAGCGTATGTAAAAATAAATATCAAATTCTTTTATTGACCTATTGTTGATAACTATTTATCAATCTACTGTATGTAAAATTATGAAAAATTGGGATTTTTATAAGCCTACGCGTAGGTTGTAAGAAAACAGTAATTATGACTTTAAATATTATAGTTATTGAGATATTTACAAAAATACACATGACTTAATTTTGTTAGGTTTCTTCAAATATTTATCGCTGCAGAAAGTTCATATTAATGACGGCTTATGATAAAGTCATTTCACTTCTAATAAGGCACGGAACCCTCGATGCTCGAGCCATACTCGTAATTTGCCGGTTTTTGAAAATAAATACTTGTAGAAATCTCTTGGCGTTCTTCTACGCCGTCACCGCTTTTTAACATTTTGTAGAAACTAAACACTATCATTATGACATACTTCCAAGCCTGGAAAGAAAGAAAATGAGTTAAGTCATTTGTATTATCTTTTTTTAATGTAAAATAAATAATTACACGCAAATTCATAAGTAACAAATATTATTTATAATATATGAGAAACAAAGGCATGTCCAATATATTTAAATGGGATTTATTAGCGTATCTATTACGAGTATGAAATCAAGATAGCGTGGCGCTGCGGGGTGTGCGTCAGTCGCCAACTTGATATATGATTTTTGTATATATTTATTTATTATTATCTATTTCTATGAAAGAAAGACAAAAGAACTGTTTTGTAGAAGAAAAGAGTAATCCTTTTTTAAGAAATTAGTATTGTTGAATGGACTAAAAAATTGTTAATACGGACGAGAAAATTTACAGACAGACACGAAGTAAATTATTTACATAAAGTAACCGCTGATTACACTAATTATTTGAGCACAATGTGCTCAGTAATTTTAGATGAGGTCTATGTCCTATAGTTTTTAAATAAAAAGAGTAGAAAAAATCGTTTATTGTTCATTATTCTTTATAGAAGTTCTAATTCTATTACATCAGAAATAAAAACTAACTATTTAATGTATATTTTACAGTTCAAGAAATATTAGGACAATAAAATTAGAGTTTAAAAAAATCTAAAAACCCCCCTTTGTAGCATTACGAACTAAAAAATAAAAATTAATCTTTAAATATAAAGATTTTCGTCAAAAGCGACGACAAAAATAAAAACTGTAATATAAAAAAAGAGTGGGCTGTTTGATATAAGTTGTTGTTATAATTTTTTTATAGCTAACTGTTTGTAAAGGTAGACTATGAAAATGTTAGTCGAGAGCACTTAAAATTATTTTACTCATATTCTCGTAACTAGCCATTTCATCTAATGGTCACCATTACATGAAATTCTCCTATTACAAGGAATTAGCTTGGACCAATAAGTTTTTCTCTTTGGAGACCATCCAGTGAATCATATTTTCTGACGAGATACAATATTATTATTTATGCGCTAGAACACCAGTCCAGCCCCGTTCAACGACCGGGAATCGATCCCGGGTTCCTGCGGTACGCCCCGTCTTCAAAGGCCATGTGAATTGTAACCAATCTAATGACACCACTGCGACGTCATATTTAGTGTCAATCTAGTATATATAACTTGTGATAAAAATGAAGGCATTTTTTGTGAATTGATCTTTGTGAGAATATCAGAAAATAACTACGAAATTATTGCATTGTCACCCATTCTTGACACGTGGACAACATTTTAAATAATTGGGGCGTCTAGAAGTAGGTGAACATTTAATTGAGACATTCAGTTCAGACATTTTAGTTTATTATATAGACAGTATCATAGGTTAAGTCTTGAGATAAAGCGACATTTTGTTTGTCATCTCGAAATATGACCAAATAATTTCAATATTTTCTGGGTATATTTTTTACATACATAATAAATACGAAGCCGCATTGGCTTTTCATGCTGTCTAGCCTCAATATTTATTTTTCAGATAATCTAATTTACTAATTCTTTGTTAAGATGCCAATAGCTTAATTGATAGTAATGCAAAAAAAATGGAAGCGATGTTCGTATTATCTATTCTATTTCATTATCTATAGCACTTTAGATATAATCGATGGATAATGCGAATATAGTCGATGGGGCGATAGATGTAATTGATGAAGCTTTTAATAAAAACGCCAGAAGCTCCATCGATGGTAATGTAGGAAAACTGGAAGCATCATCCATATTATTCCATTTCATTATCCATCGCACTATAAATATAATCGATAAATAATGCGGGTATAATCGATGAAGTGGAGCTTTTGGCTTCTATACTAAGATGCCAAAAGCTCCATCAGCGGTAATGTAAAAAATTGGATACATCGTCTGCGTCATCAGCTTTAATTTCAAGTTTATATTGTATTTATGTAAAACAGTTTTCAGTCCTGTACCTCAAAGTATAGGGCTAAAACTCTTAATGTAAGATATTCGTTTCTCTTGTAATTTACTCAATAATAGTTATACGTAGGAAATTTAAAATAGCTAGTTATTAATTTGTAAATTATAATACAACCGGTTTCAATAATCAAATATGACTTTAACCTGAAAGAAGACTGGAAAAAGTCCATATAATTTTGAGCCTAGGTATTATCTGAATGGAATAATAATCTTATATAGATCAAATACTCTTGTGTAGACCAAGAGTTTTATTTAAGTTGTTAATTAGACAATTGAAGATGTTTTGTTTTTTTATATAAAGTCAGGTTATTTTTCAAAATAGTTTGTATACCTTAATGCAACGGAACTCTTTGAACCGGTAAGATGAAAATGTATAGATTATGTCTTCTATACACTCGTATAACATTCTAACCCATAAAACTCGCAAAGTCGAGAGGGTTGGTAAAGGGTGAAAAAGAAATTTATTTTTGCAACACAGAATTAATGTTAATGTCAATTCAGAGTTAATTTATAGTTATGTTAGAAAATACTTATAAATTTAGAAAACGATTAATGTTGATTACATCATTAGTCGTGTCTAAAAGTTATTACGTTCTTCGTAGACTTTTGTTTTTATTTATATTTTTAAATATTGAATGTATCTGACGTTAATTTTGTAGAAATTCATTATCACTTAAATATAAGTTTACAACTAAATGAAACAACGTGATTAGTATTATTTATACTTTATTTAAATTCTTAATCACGGCCAAAGTTTCGTTGAATGACAATATATTCCGGTGGGAAATTGATAAAGACTGACTCGTAGAAACTTCCGACAACATTTAAATATTATATAAGACAATAGCGTAAGTGGGATTGCGCGGATTTTCTTACTGTTAACGTTAGTGAGTTTATTGTGGGGGAGCACTATAGTTATTATTATACTTTCGATAGTTATTATTATGTTTTTATCTTTTATTAAAATTCATGTGTTTAATTCATGTTATATAAAAAAATATTGTATTTTGTCTTTTAACTTTTCCTGGTTTTCAATTGGTTAATAGTTTGGTTTTTCACATTCTAAAAAATACAAGTTTTATTTAAATTTCTGTAACACTAAAGTCCATTTTCGCTGGTTTCCTTTGTGATTTCTTTAATCCTCGTATATTTTTATTTGTACTTTTTATCTGTATGCCCTATTCTTTACATATATCTTTTCCTTTTATTTATCAATTATGAAGCGATATTTAAAACAAAATAAAATTTTGTGAATTAGCCACACGATGACATATTTAAAACTTGACGGGCAGTTTAGACATAAAAATTTCAAATATGAGATTCTTCAAATATAGACAATAAAAATTTCTTTATTATAAATAATAAAAATTTTATTAATTTAAAAGTGGAACCAAATTAGTAATAAAGGTTATGATAACCAGTTATAGACCTTTATGATAACCAGTAGGACCAAAAGGCCCGGAGGGATTTGCACTTCCTTGTAATCTGATTTTTGTTCGTATTGTCAAATTAAATTTATAAATTATTTTTATACGCATGTATAAATCGTATATACCGTTGTAAATTTTAAAATGATATCTTGATTAGTTGGAAGAAGCAGTTTTAGATAAAATTTCCAAGCAGGCATGCACACAAAAAAGTACGGACACGTGTGCTAAATACGTGCATTCGTATGTGCTTGCGTGCTTGCATGACTCAATTAATTTAATCTCGCTACCCCGCAATAGTAACTACGAAATTTCCAAAAAATGCTCATATATATGCTCCATAATTAAAATAATTTACGTATGAATTAACATTAACTCCAATAACGTAAAATGGTAGTTGATATCGACATTGTACCGAGATCTGGATATTGGAAGGTAATATTTGTAATGCGAATTCGTGTTGCGAATTTTAAAATTGTGTCTTGATTAGTTGGAAGAAGTATGCACAAAAAAAGCAAGCACACATGTGCTAAATAAGTGCTTTCGTGCTTGCATGACTCAATTTAATCTCGCTACCCCGCAATAGTAACTACGAAATTCCCAACAAAATGCTCATATCTGTGCTCCATATTTGAAATAATTTTACGTATGTATTAACAATTTAATAACTACTAATAATTTAATAACTCCTGGAGTTAATAACTCCAAATAACATAAAATGATAGTTGATATCGACATTGTACCGAGATCTGGATATTGGAAGGTAATATTTGTAAAGCATAATTACCGTTTATAAAACAGCTATAATGCCAGCTCCGTTTTGGAGTTCGATACAACCAAAAATGATGAAAGGTAGACCATGTAGTCTTTTTCAGCGTACTCCAGAAATTCTGAAAAATTAATTATTTTTATAATAATAAAATCCTTGCCTAAATAGAAAAGTATGGTAATCGTGTGAAAACAGTTAAAGAGGGATGTGCAAGTCGAATTCGTGCAACGGAATCATATGATAGCAGTATGACCGAATAACTGGTATGACAAAAAGTATACAACTACATATTGCATTAAACATATGTACAAGATTATTATATACAATTGATATCTACGTAATGACCTAAATTTTATCCGAGACATATATATTTTACTTTAGTACGGATGTTTCGCAAGTGTCCACTTTGATATCGGAATACGTTACATATGATCAAAAAATAGGTGTACTTTTATTTTGGACTTTTCAAATTTGGAAATCGCTAAGGGTCTTCAAATTTTTAAAATGAGATACGAAAAATTACATAGTTATATTATAGTTAATTGATTTTTATCATACATATCCGTGTAAATAATATTCTTGCAATCCGTCATCCTTATTAAGGGGCAAACAATCCATAATCGATTAGAATGTGGATAATTTTACATAGATTAATCTTGACCTAAATTTCATTTCCTTTAATAAACTAGTTATAGTTAGTAATTAAGAGTTGTCTTTAAGGTATTCGAACACCACTAATTTGCCATTAGAAACATAATAGGTGTCTCAGATTTTTTTGGCTTCCATTAAATTTTCTTATAAATTTCAAAACTTCTAAATATATACTTTCAAATTTGTAATGTCATACATTTAAATTAAGAAAGTGATTTTTTGAGACTTATTAAAATGAAAAAATCTTTAAGGGAAGATTTTACATCCTTAAAAAATAAACGGGTCGAACCAGAAGTACACGGTGTTTAATTTTTGGATTCTTAATTCCAAAAGTCAAAGCGATCGCAAGATGACATTTGAGAACTTTCTCTTGTTAATTCTTTAAACCACATTGAAAACTTTAGGAAGTTATTATATTTCGATTACACAATACAAAATTTCGTTCTTTTATACATAGTAATTATTTTTTTTTGAATAAATTAAATTATGTCAATATGTGTTATTTTTTGCCCCTAAACATTTTTGTTAAAGAAATCCTTTTGAAGCAAAATTTTACTATTTTTAATTAGATTGTTTTTGGACAATGAGTAGTGAATAAAGAAGGAAAAAGATTAGACAGTGAAAGTATTCAACTTCTTTACATTACTCAATCGTTGGCGTACTATTGGCAAACGCTAATATTTCTTTCATGGTATTGTACGCTACTGCCTGCCAATATTCAATTATTAAATTATAGACCTTTAGTGTATGCTTTTTTGAATTTGAAATAAATAGATCCTATTATTCTAAATTCCCTAGCCTCGCTGTGCCATAGCCTCGTTCGTTTTCTTCGGATGAGAAATGAGTGATATTGCGGTACTCCAATTTTTTCAGAATATTCTATGTGTAACTTTAAAAAATATTTTGTCATTTATAACATACACCACTACAAGAGAATGCACTTTTAATATCTTCCAAGTTATTTTTTAATACCTTGGAAAGATTATCGGCAATTATTGATGATGTGTTTTAATTTTGGGCTGACCTTTTATGTACTTTTTATAAGGAAAACTTAGACCAGATCACATAGATGTGATTGTGGTTATAAGGCGGGCATTTATGCGAAAAAACAAATATTCAATAGACATTTTCTAGCCAGACTTCTAAAATAGGAGTATTACAGAACTTATCTCCATAAAAATGGATCCTAGCCCATACGATGTCGCATTTACAATGCGTAAATGAGAAAAAGTGACATAATTTTATTTACTGGAGTAAACGGATAATTGTTTTGGACGAATTTGTTTATTTTACTTGGTGGAGAAATTTTCCATTAAAGAAATACACTTTCATTTTATTCTGGAGAATGGTATCCTACCTTTATTTTTGAGTAGCTTAGAGATCGACTACCAGCCGTGTGTAAACACTGTTCTGTAATGTGATATATTGCACAAGGGAAGAGAAGTAAATATATACATAAATAAGTTAATTATTTTGGCAAAAGTTACCCTATTTATTTCTCGGAAATGGAATTATTTTTAATAATAAAATGTTTATTCCATTATTTTTCTGCACTAATTTTTTTCTTCTAATCACATTTTAGTTCGATTTTTATAATTAAACATTTCTGTATAAAACCAAATTTGCGAATTTGTAGTGCGGCCTCAGTTACTACCTTGATTAATACCTTTTTGTGAATATCTCATGAACAGCTGATCTTATGAAAAAAATACAAGAGGAAAAATGTGTTTTCATAATTTCTTGAGCTTTTGTTTGAGATGCTCTAAGCGCCACTATGGAAGTAACAAATGGAAACACAACCCTTAATAGAAGAGTTATTATAGTTATAGTATATATAAATTAAATTCAAAATTTACACACACATATATATATATATATATATATATATATATAATTATATATATATAAATATATATATGTATATACATATATATATATATATATATATATATATATATATAAATATATGTAAACAACTCACTGTATTATAAAATCGATTCATTCATTTCCGAACATCACGTAGTTTCATTTAATTATCAATAATGAATTCTACAAAATTAACGCCGAATATATTTGAAAACAGCCAATTTGGCTACATCGGCGATATTGTACCGTCGACTCCGAGTTAAATTTCGGAAGACGATACAAAGCATTTGTTTCAACAAAACGTGCATAAGGTCGTGGTAAAGAACTTAAAGAAAGTAGAAATAATACTACATCACGTAGTTTCATTTAATTATCAATAATGAATTTCTACAAAATTAACGCCAAATATATTCAAAAAATAATACTATTTACATTAAATTTACATTAAATTTTATTCGCAAAATGCAGGGTTCGGGTGATTGGCCGACGGATGATGAATGCAAGTCCCTTGCAACGATGGTGTATGTAATACCGTTATTACAAGGGTCACTCGTTTCACCATGGAATTCAAAAAAAGGAACTTGCTAACGCTACCGCACAATTAATAAAATGTTAACTATATTAATACTTTAATTCTCGTGTGTGTATGCCACAATCGCAATATATGTTTGCCACTTTCACGTGGTAAACATATACCGCGAAAATAAAGTAATCAGTTAAAAATTAAAGTTATATTGAAAATCTAATATGATATAAATATAACAATAGAATAACTTACATATTACACCTTGTAAGTACTTTAAAACACAACAGTGCTATTATTTCGAACCAATTCAGAGCGAATTTAGTAATCACATAACCTCCCTCGGAGTGAAACAAATTGTTGGCGCCAATAAGGCGTGCGCGTTAAAGTTGCTCGCTCGCTCCCACGCGAATGTCATACTCTTCTTTTCACACCGCTAAAGAGGTCCATACACTTATCGATTTAGCAACTTATTGAAATAGTTATCATCGTGATTAAATTTGGAAATTAATTTATGACTCAACTTAGTAAACTTGATGACTATTTTCAATTCTTATAAAATTGTAAATTTAACTTAACAAAGGTAATAAAAAAAGCTGAGAAAATTAAAGCGAGAAAATATTCTTAATTCAGTTTAGTTGACGTTATTTTTCTTCAGTTTTTGTGGAATATAAGTTTTGTTTGTTTTATTATACAGCAATGTATTTTTGTAACTACTAAAATACACCCAACAACTTGAAAGCCCTTTCCATTTTTTGCTGTTTTGTATTATTTGACTGTTCATTAAAGTTACACGTTTCCTTCTACATACATGTTTTGATCGTAATTTCAAATCATTTTTTAATTTTAATTGAAACATGTTCTTAAAATGTATCCTTAACGACGACAATTTGATTTTATTTTAAAATCACAACTTTGGAAGACTTAATATACGTATATGTATATATATATATATATATATATATATATATATATATATATATATATATATATACATATATATATATATATATTAATGGCATAGAATTAGAATTATGATTAAATAAAATAATTATTTCTTACTTCGTTTATGAATGCATAAAATGAAATAAATCAAAAAATTTTATTTAAATGAAATATTTTTGTTTTAAATAAGCTTTACACATAATATAATATTACTAATATGTACAAACACAGAGTACAATTCGTGAAGTGAAGCGAGTGGCGTTACACTCCGGTATGAGTTCGAGGAGGATATTGTGAGGAGGGAATCGACCCGCCCGGTTGCGTAATCGGAATCGTAGAACGAATCCACCTTCAACAACATCATGTCTCTGACTGAGAGAATCATCACTCATCCGTTAAGCAATATATCTTTGTTAATTTTTTCTTCAGGAGGGCGTAAAACCCGTGGAAATGCGATGAATGACTGAAAAGTTTGCAAAAAAAAAGTTTTTGAAACTCGAGTCCACGTCGAATATAAACAATTTTAAAGTGTTCGAAATTAATGGAAAACGAGCATTGCCTGTTTTTTGTCACATACCAGCGAGAGAACTCTACGTTCGAAGCACTCTACATGACGAAGAGTCACATTTTCATATTTTATTTATTCTAACAGCACAGTATTCGATATACTGTGCTTTTTAACACGTTTTTATCTCGACCTGTAACTAGCAAACCAAGCATGTAACGGAATTTACAGACAGTAAATTTAAGTTACATGCTTGGTTTCAGAAGCATGTAACTTAAAATTGGAAGTCAGGTCGAAGAATTGGATCGGAAAAGCTGGTCAATATTGATGCATTGGTGGGGATGGAGAGATACAGAATAAAGAACAGACGCCTTAACTTCATCAAATATACTGCTTTGCTGTGTTTAATATTTTTAATAAAGTTTTAATATTTGTAAAGTAGTTCTAAATATAATATGAAATAAGTTCAAAAAATATTCTCTCTTTTAACATAATACGTAAAAATATAAAAATATATTAATAATTTAAGAGATTAAAATAAATATGTTTTAGACAGAGAAAACCAGGTTCGATAATTATATTTTGCTTTATAGTAGTGGAAGTTAGTAGTGTAATATGCATAAAAGTGTAGACCGTATAAATGTGTTTTCTTTTTAGTTTTTTGTACTACTAGAGTTTATTATATAACTTATGAGAGATGTTAAAGAATACTTCGTAATGACCTAGAAGTAGCTTAAAAGCTAATGTGTTTATTATTTGCAAACCTAATATTAAAAGGGTAAAAACTTTGAACGATAAGGTAATTTATTAAAACATTACATGAGGATTTCCATAGTCAATTAATTAAGAAAATAATTTTCAAATGAATTACAGTATCATTTTTTTTCACAATTTTTTCTCTATTTTTTCGTATTTTCATCCAATTCAACAACGTTGGATAATTTTTTTTCGTATGACATACATATTTTGCCCAATTCCTGTCAACGAATATTATTATAAGCAGATCCACGTTGTTTCTTAAAATTAGTCACACGTGATTTTTTTTATGTCGAAGCAATATTAGATCCGACGGGGCATTCAAGCACTTTTAATACGCGTAATGTAGTTTTCTAAATATCTTAATCTAAGAATGATATACGAGGATTGATTTTATTATTTTTAATGATCTGTTTCTCTGTAATTAACAAACTCTTTGCCCAAAACTGATATTTGAAACTAATCACTACTTCAACTCTGATATATTACTGAATACATTTGGCGTTAATTTTGTAGAAATTCATTATTCGCAATTAAATGAAACTACGTGATGTAGTATTATTTCTACTTTCTTTCAGTTCTTTATCACGACCTAGGTTTCGTTGTATTACAACATCTTCAGGTGGAATATTAGCAAAGATCTTTGCTGATGTTGTAATACTACGAAACCTAGGTCGTGGTAAAGAAATTAAAGATAGTAGAAATAATACTACATCACGTAGTTTCATTTAATTGTGAATAATGAATTTCTACAAAATTAACGCCAAATATATTCAATAAATATTATTTAATAAGTTATATAAAATTTTAAAACTACATGCAAGTAATATTGCCTATTTAAGAAGAAAAAATAAAAACGTGCGATTAATTGTTTGGTATCACTTCCTTATAAAAGGAGTCAATAAAATTTTCATTTATATCTACTTATTATTTTTGATTCTCATCAGTTGTTCAATTTATTTAGTTTTCTTTGAAATAAAATTTATAACATTTTTGATATAAAAGTGATGTCAAATATACGGTTCCTGGTAGCAGTTTACGCATATGAAGATTATAAAATTTCTTCGTGACAATTTTTTTTTCTAAATTCCTATCGCCGATCAGTCATTGGAACTAACTTCCCTACTACTGATGTATTAGATCCGTATTTTGTTTATACAAAATTGCTTAGATGAGCTGCTATTTTCAAAGAGCCGCTGTCTTGACCTGATCAAAAAATAAGGAATTAAATCTGGCACTCGCTCCCTTTTATTTGAGAATATAATACCTTTCTGAAAGGTTTTATAGTATAACCGTTTCCGCAGTTTTTCAATAATGGTCAATATTTGATTAAATAGTGGTGGATGGAATAGTGTCAAATAAAATTAAGGTATTGATTTTGTTTTTAAAAAAAATGTTTTAATTAAAATTAATTACTTTGTATCATCTCTCTGCAGATTATTATAGACTTTTAAAAGAAAGTATTGCAGAAGTAGTGGGTGGGGTATACTACCCTGCCACCTTTTAATAAAAGAAAATTAAAGAATTGTAAGCAATTTTCTTTTTCCTGACATTTTTTCTTTTTATTAATATAATGGACCCTGTTGAAAGTCTAAATTATATATGGACATCAAGTTAACAGAGAATTCACGGTATAGTATTTTAGAGCTACTTAAAATACATTAAATATTTGTCAATAATTATAAGGCCTACAAAATGGGGTCAAGAATAATTTCGTAAATTTTGCCCCCGTCGGGAGTGCATTATGGTTACTATTAGAAATACCAGCGATTTTTAACCAAAATACCATACATTTCATATTTTTCTGAAAAAAGAGATAACGATTACATTTTAATACGTGAATATTTGGAATATTGCATGGTACAAGTGTTTGTTACAGCTGATGTTGATAATAGTGTTAACGTTAACATTAACCAGTTAAATATAAGGTTAATTTTGATTGCAAATAAATGTTAATATATTATGCCTTCAGTCAGATAAATCTAAGAACACTTTAAGATCTTATGTATATAAAAGTAGGAACATTATTAATTATAAATTTTGTTAAAATCTTGAGCAAAAAAATTGAGCAATTTATAGTCCGAAGTAGAATTTTGTTAAAATTTTCATACAGACTTAAGTAATAATACAACGTATTGAGTTCAGGGAAGATAAATTTATGGTTTCTGTGAAATAAAAGAAACGAACGAGAGGTGTTGTGAGACACCTGGTTGGAACGAAATTCCTTTCGCTATATATATATATATATATATATATATATATATATATATATATATATATATAGCAAATTAAGTAATTAAATATACTGACCATTTATTGTAATTTATCAATTTAAAAAATTATAAAGAAATAATTTGTAATTTATAATGCAAAGGAATACATACCAAATTAGAAACGCTCTAACAGATGTTTGGCTTCCAATCAAAAGCTAGAAGGAAAATGATTGGACATACGCTTGTAAAAACACAAACGCTTATACTGTAGTAAAAGTGTGAGTAGAAATCTTTTCCTTTTATACTGTACCAAATATGCGATCGAAATCTTATACCGTTTTCAATATATATTGACATCAAACATTCTTCAAACACGTAAATGTTTCATTAACTTATCAAAATAATATCGTACACTATCAACACGGTTTCAACACGACTCAAACCAATATTTACGTGTTTGAATCAAACCGTTTGACATTCTCAAGGGACTTAATATTATAATTATTTACCACTTATAATAAATAGATTCTACGTAAACTATTCCTTTATTTACCTATATATTACGTTACCTATATATACGTTAAGAATGAGTTTGTGGGGAGCGAAAATGGAATATAAGTATCTAATGATTGTCTTTGAAAACTAATCGGCTCGATCAAGGATACGGCATCGATACTCGATCAATGGTTTGATGATCTAGGTAAATGTTTATACGTATCCCAGTTTGATGCCTGCATATGTAATTTTCTGGAAAAGAAGAGAACATGGAAAGGAGACAAATTGTTTCGTCAGCACGGCGAATTTATAAATGAGCATAACAAATTTCAATAAGGCGATGATGTTCCAGACGATGAGGGCGATTTCAATGAAGTTATTTCTGATCAAAATTCTGTCATAATCTTAGATTACTTATTATTCCCTTGGCCACTTATTACAAGCCTTACTTGTTGTACTATCCTTTATAACTAAAATGACCACCTATTTATATTTTCCAGCCAGAATCTTATATTCCGCAAGTATAAGTTCATTAAATACTGAATACTTGATTATTATATTTCTGAAAGCGAGCTAATTGATGAAATTGAGAATATGGTGATAGCAGTTTTATCCACTATGACGCGATTGAAATTTTCCATACTGTAAAAAAATTGTGCTGTCTTGCGACCACAGAGTTTTATGTTTGAGAGTAAATTCTAGTATTATTTTGATTGCCCTTAGACAGAAATTGGTAGTTCTTCAACAAAGCTTACTGATGACATGAAAGCAAGTCGTAGAGAGGATGTATATATTTGTTTGAAGCCTTCTTTTTAATCCTGATTTAATCGAATTTTTCAAAGCCATGTATGACCGTTTCGAAATTTGTACACTGCAGACGAAATTGGTTAGCTCAGAAGAACGGTGCTCTTGCCGATAAAGAAATTCCACATATATTTTGTAAAGCAATGGCAGCAAAGCGTGGTCGCTTGTCGAGGCTATTCTGAAAAAGAATGGTTTTAAACTTTGTAACTGGCTTTTTCGTAAGGAGTGTATACTTACCAGACCTCAAACGTTCTTATATTTTTTATTGCTCAGTATGTCTGTCGAAAATTTTTGTTGAAAAAGATTATTTTTATGATAAAGTTTTTCTGGTTATGTTAGCAAGGTCGATTTGATCCACTTTACGACGATAATATTCAGATCAGGGATAATATGAACTGATTACAATTGCTAGATTTGGATCATACGCTCATTAGGCAAAATAGGTAGAAATTATATGAACTCTAATTCATTTTCTGGCCCATTTTTATTTTCTTTAAAATATTATTTTCTTTTCGAAGATGTACTTTACTATTTTAATTTGAATTCAAAGTGTTATGAAGGAATGAATTCTATTCTTACATCACATAAGCTCAAATATGGGAGATTGATCGTCCTTTTCCTCTAGGAGTTAAAGGTGCTATTTTGGTTAACAAATTTTCTCTTAATCCTTTCCGAGCTAATACGAGTAATGCCTCATTCTGGAAATAAGGTTAAAATATTATACATTTCATAGAAATTTATTAACTTAAAATAATAAAACTGTTACTTTCATTATTTTTTATTAATTAGCTAAAACATGTTATTGGAAGCAATTTTATCTGTTCTTCATCACACCATATCTAACCAAAATGCATTTAATAATCTAGTTTTACATACCATTTTAGAATTCATACTAGAAGATGAATTTTAGAAGCAATCGTGGAGGCTACTCATCAGTATCTGCTATATAGTGTGACTTGTTTTTCTACTCTATTCCAAATATAAGCCCTTATTACATTATCAAACCTTAGAGCCAATCCAGCCTTCTGGTTGCTCTTGTGTTGAATCTGATTCAATTTCTTTCTTATACATATAAATAATTATCAAGCAGAAGATTTTGTAAACTGAAAAAGAAATTATTTCTTTATTGCTTTCATAATCGATTAAATGAGAAAGTGGAGTAACGCTGTTAGTCATATTTGAGGAAAAATGGGTTTTATAGTTTTTTTCCTGATAGGGAAAAAAATTAACAAAATATTACACAAAATTTATCTTAAAAATTAAATAAAAGAATGATAAGAATTTACAAGGTATTAAACGCCGATTAATTATGATGTTTTTCTGATTTAATGCTGTTACAAAACACTCACTGCTGTCAACCTTAAATGTTTTTAAATGTATTTTCAAAACCATTTATTCACATTATATTTTATTATAAATTCGTTTTGGTATTTCATCTTTTAGGTGTTTTATTTTTCTTTCATTACAAATTCGGGTTTTTATTTATAAATGTTTCTACTTATTTAGATTTTGTTATTCTTTCCTCATTACATATTTATTACAAAAAACAAGCAGTTCCAAATACTAAAGACTGTAAATCAATTTGGTTAGTGGAAGTAAGGATTTTTATTTATATTAAAAGAAGTAGACGCCAGTTTTCCAATAAATTGTAAATTCTTATTTTTCTCTTGTGTAACCTTTATAATTGAAATTTCTGTTTACATATTTGTTAAACAATTAATTCCCAATTAAAAATTTGCAGGGAAAATAATGGAAAATGTTTTACAATTATAAAGATACAAGTACACCTTTTGAGTATTTTTTTTAAATTGCTTAAATGGCGAATGAGCTCTATTTTCGTAAAATATTTTATTTAATGACTATTCTTCAACTAAGAAAAAAGATAATAAGTGAAATTCCTGTTTGTGCTTAAAAAAGAGACTTGTTTCAAAAAAGAGGTTATAAGTAAAAGTATTTGGGGATATCCAAATAAAAATGAACAAATTTTTTTGCATTCGTGAAATGAAATTCATCTTGGAAATAAACTGCAAGATTTAGTAGAGAAAGTCTTTTTCATAATTTTTAATTTAATCTAATTCTTACAATATAATTCTTATTACCTTGCATTTAATATATAGTCAATTAAAACATTAAGCAATTGTTAGTTACTGAGTTTGCTAAAATATCGTCAAAAATTAAAACCCAATCAGAGAATATTAGAGAAAATTTCAAGAAAATGAGTTTTATTGAATCAATTAAAATGTAAAATTAAATAAAAGAATGATAAAAGAAGTCATTAATTTTAAAGTGAAGTAAATCAATAATTATATTAGCGAGGTGCTGGTCAATTAAAAAGGATTTGAGTGAAGACACCCCTACAACAAACCTAATTAAGAAATTATCGCCTCTATGTATTTTTTTTGTAGACGTGTTCCTATACATATTCGATGTTTCCTATATGGCTAAAAGTACCTGATATTTTAAGAATGTTTTTCAA
Source organism: Druceiella hillmani (assembly GCA_039881145.1). Taxonomy (NCBI): domain Eukaryota; kingdom Metazoa; phylum Arthropoda; class Insecta; order Lepidoptera; family Hepialidae; genus Druceiella; species Druceiella hillmani. The sequence continues at coordinate 19,917,023 of JAYKKI010000034.1, read as the reverse complement.
GATATGCTTTGTATTTTCATTATAATCGATTATGATTTCCTCTCAGAAATTCAAAAAATAAATTTATCTGTATGCATTTTCCAAAATAGAAAGTTTATCGTATGTATGTATGTTTGTTCGATCTTATGTATTACGATATACGTTTGCTGAAACCTCTTGAATGAAAATCTTAATTTTTATAGAAATCTCGACGAAAAGAAATATCGACAGGTACCTTGTGTTTCGCATTTTTTGTCATGTATAGTATAGCAATAGTGACTTTATTCGACGTTGCTCCAACAAACTCGAATTTGCATAGGAAATACATAAGTACAAAAGTTGATTCTAATTTATTTTTAAGCTTTTTAACCGTAAACGAAAGTGTATATTTAATTTCCATATGAACATACTTTAATAAAATCTAATTATGAGGATTTTTAAGGAAAAGATGGAATAATTAAATAAATAATAATTTTTCTTCAATTATGGAGATACATGTCAGAATAAAGTAGTCACAGACATTATGTCGAAACGTTCGACCGATTGGTTCAATAAATAAATGACATGCAAAAGCAAAAACGTATTTTTGTAATGGTACATTAATGAAAACTGTTTGGACTCACCAATATCAGGAATTATACTTATATAGACATATGGTTCTAAGCAAAAGGCAATTCCAGCTAAAACCAGTATAGTGCCGGTAATAATGATATATGTATTAAGACGAGACGCGTTTTTCTGTAACAAATTGAGATTAAAGGTAAAGTGTACGTTTTATATATCTATGCATACTTACAAACACAGACATACACACATATATATATATATTTATATATATATATGTATATATATACATATAAACCCGATGCAGAGATCTCTATGGATAACAAGAAATTACTACGCTCCGCATGACCAATGGTAGTCATTAATGTGCCGCGAGTTTGGTCGGACCCGTTAGACCGAATGAAGAACAAATAGAATTTGTCCTTTTGGTCTCTTTCTGTCAATTTGACCAAAATGCCTGAGGATGTGTTTGATCTTCATTCATGCTAGAACTAAATCATTGATCTGATATGCTGCCCATGAGATTTGGAGAATTTTCCTCCAACACCACATTTCAAAAGCATCTATGCGTGACCGGTCAGCTTTCTTCGGTGTCCAGGTTTTACAGTCGCTTTAAAAATTTTCAAACCATATTAGTTGAAATTTTGTCATGGCATTTGTAGCCATCCCGATTCGCCAACATACTTAATGCAAGAAGGGTAGATGTCGTTAGTATAGAAGATCCTTCTGTCACTAGTACAAAAGCCACTTATCAGTCTCCCCAGCCTCATCATGCACCCCATAATTATTAAAAATGATTGAAAAGAATTCTTTTTAATTCAAGAAAAGGGTAGTGTCACCCCTTTCTTGAACTTGAAGGGTTCAGGTACTATCTTATATGCTTTGATAGCCCATAGATTCTAAGATTGCAGTATTGCAATCACAGGATCGTGAACTTATACTTTAGAGAGGGCTTTCCACAAAACAGTTCAAATTTTCACTGTTAAATGCTTGTTCTAACCGATAAAGTAAATGTTGAGCGGAGTGCTGAACTAATTTGAATTTTCAATCAGTTGTCATTTTTGGGTGTAATTAAGTAACTATATCTCCAGTTTTCATTGAGAATTTTCACTATATTTCGATCAAATTTGCTCTGATTTGAGATTTTCTGAGCATATCAGCGTCTGAGCATATTAGCGTCATTATTAAGAATGAGGTGTATTAAGCTTCTATTTTATGGAATTTCGGACATATATCTACTAGATGTTTTCCAGAACTCATGGTATACGCATCGAAATCATTTGTGATACTTTCAGTGGAAGGGTGAATCTGGCAATTATTAAGTTATGATCAGGGCTATATTCAATCCCAAAAATGTCCTAATATTTAACTTTGGAGAACTACAGAGCTAACTAAGATATAAATAATTTGGCTACCTCGGAAATGATGTAATACCAAAAGCATCTGTTTGGGATGTAGAGAGTTCATTAGCTAACATTGTAAAAACCTTATATAAGAGAGTTATTGAATTCATAAACAAATTTACTGAAGGAAAATACAGACATTACCACACAACGTGTATTATCATTACTTTTGCGGCATTGCGTTTGAAATGGAAATTTACAATTTATAAAATCCTAGTCATTGGCCGGGAGCATATATATATATATATATATACATATATATATACATATATATATATATATATATATATATATACAAGAAAGGAAAAACGTGTAAAAAAATTCATTGGATTCAAAACCAAACCAGAAAAAATATCAGTTATTTATTGAATTTAAACTATATTTTGATAAAAATATTTAATAAAATTAAAATATTACTCACCTGGTGTGTGCTAATGATTAGAAATCCTGTAAGAAAGAGTTGGCCTATTCCTATTAACAGGTATAAAATCCCGACTTTTTTTTTAGAAAATGACTCGGCTTGAGCCAACAGGGTGACTCCATAAATAAAAATCAGAATATAGAAAACCTGAAACCATAAAGAGATAAATATTACTGAAAAAGAAACTAATCACCACTTTATGCTGGAAAGTTCAGCAAGGAAAATATCAAACCCTCCCAACACTTTATGTAAAAGAGTGATTCTTTAGAATTGTTTCAAATATTCACCTTTACATGTAATAAAATCGTAAACAAGCCGTGCCCAAAAAATAGTTTAAAGACATTTTGTCAGTTTGTCTGTCTGTTGGTCTGTGCATTTGTTAACCTCAGAAATAGCTTAACCGATTGAATGCGGTTTTGTGACTAGCTTCCCGTAACATTTAGTGTTTATTTCATTCCAATCGGTTCACAAACAAAAGAGTTATGTTAATTGAAATAATGCGCGTTATTCTAGAAGCGCGCTTCGGTCAATTTAGCTGAAACTTTTGTTAACTGTAGTTTGTGAAACCATGATTGGAAGTTTAGAAGTTTAAATCTTAATTGGAGATACAGACATGTCCACTGTAAGTTTAACTCTCATCAATATGGTCGACCATATTAAATAGGGATCAGCTTACGGTTCTTCGCGCGTTAGTCGGGCGAGTATTTATATATTATTTTATGTATAGATTATTGTGTGTTTGTAAATATATAATACTTTTCTATTTTGTTATAATTTGAGTATATGTAGATGGACGAATACGTGACAACTTTTCATTATAAGAAAATCTAATGAAATCAAAACTAAAGTCCACGCGAACGAAGTCGCGGGCACCAGCTAGTTTTAAATAAACATCGCGATCTTAGCAATTAATTTAACCTATTAACCTATTTAAATTAGTGTGCTCTATATTAATATGTATTGCCACAATTCTAAAATCCATGAGTAACTTTTAGATAAGAATATGTTGCTTTTAACCTTTGCTTTTATTCTTCTCAACGACAAAAGTACCCGACTCGTGTTTAAAACAAATTTATATGGGTTAAATTTACAATAATAATAATATGGCATAAGTGGAGCCATCACGGAGCCATGTTCTGATGATGCAGTACAAGTGTACATCATGGAAACTAGCTTTTAATTGACTTTAAAAAGAAGGAGAGTTTTAATTCGACGTGTCTAAATTTTTTCTGATGTATGTGCAGCCATGTCTCATAGATGTGTTGGCTGATTTTCATTATTTTTTTTGTTTGGAAGGAAAGTTTTTGAATAGATCCCATATATGGTCAAAATCTGATGATGGACTGCAGAGATATTCTGAAGAACTCCTCGAAAAAAAAGTGATTGAAAGGCCTCTTTGAGAGATTCGAGACCGAGTTTGAATTTACTACTTTACTACTTAATTAAAATTAGTGGTCAGCATCTGATGACGGAGCGGAAAGTGGTATTAGAATTATTCAAGAGTGAGGCATAGATTCATTGATTTTGGACGCGTTCGACTTATTTGGACTAATTTTTGGCTACAATTGGTGTCTGTATTTGATAATGTAGTCAAAGTATGGTGACCTCACTAGTGAAAACGTGTTTATTAATAAATAGTTTTGTGTTCAACCTAATCATTACAAGATGTATTGTATTTAGATTTGCTTAACTTGTTTTAACAATTCCTTGAATTACAAATATTATATATAGTCTGACTATGAAGCCTGAAAGTAATTACGGGAAGTTCTCAATAGACAGTAACAGATTTGGAGAGTTTTTGCTCATTTCATTTGTCTGACGGGTCTTTTGGTTTCAAGCTGTGGGCACGATATAATGGAGGAATCGAAGGCAGTGACAGAATTTTTTTAATGATGAGGAGTTGGTTCGTAGAATGTGGGTTCATTTGATTCGCCTTGACAGAAATATATAGTTAGGTAATGTTCTTTGCATGTAATACAACAGATACGCCAGAAATATTATTATAAAGATTTAACTATGTATGTATACGTATGTATACAGGTATATACAAAGGAATTTGTACTTATATTGTGGCTCTAATGTTTGTGTGTACGGGTTTACATGAACATAAAATAGAAAAAGTGATAGGCAATAGCTTGGTGCAGACTCCTGAAATCTTTCACAGTAGAAGTATTTTAAAAAAAAATATTTATATTCTGAAACGATATTGTACCGTAAACTACATAAAACTATATACTCTCATTTTAATTATTTCAGCGTATTATTTATTTAGAAGTTATTTAATGTCTGTCAATATTTTTGTCAAACATTTAATCATTTCTATGCATATCATAAATGTTTTTTATTGAAAATTTTAAATACTCTTGAAAAATAATAAAAAATGAAGGTAAAAAAATTTTGAGAATTTAAAAAAAAATTAAACTTTTTATTTTTCTTAAAAACAAATATCGAAACTGCTTGAAAATCTCTCTAATGCACGCACGATATCAAAGCAATAAGATTAATTAAGTTTAAAGACAATTTTATTTATGGTTAAATATATTATTTTCAAGCTATTCAAAGATTTAGCACAAATTGTTTCCCTTTATAAAGGTATTTTTGAAGAAATTGTTAAAATTATTTTAATCTTAAATTACTTTCATGGTTTTTTAGGAGCATTTAATAATATCCATAAAAAACACCTTTACATGAAAATTCACACATAGGGCAATTACCTCAAAATAGGTGCCTTCTGTGGTTACATGTTAGTATCCGTTTTTTATATTTGAAGGCAGTAAGATTCTTATTACCATAATTTTTCATTAAATTTGCTAATTTTTACAATGTTTTGCTAGTTCTAAGTAGTACATTTTTGTTTTCAGCACAAACAGTAAACTTTGGTTAACGAAGACTACAAAATGTAAAATGGACAATCTTGTCTTTGAATATTTTTTGAGAGAAATGTTTTAATTCGATTTACGTAGTCATTTACTTCTTTTAATTTAAAACTTAACGAAATTAATTTTTGTAACGTTTCAACAACATGTAAGTGTTTAAGAATTTACCACCTATTAAAAAAAAAAGGATTTAGAAATTAGAGGTTCATAGATTGCAAGCCAAATTAAAGTTGAAAATTTCGCAAACGTTGTCTTAAAATGAGAAATTGTAGATGGAATTATAACTTGGAAGTATCTCCACATGACGAAATGCGCAAAAAGTGTTTGATCTCATTTTACAAGTATCTTAAAAATTATCAATTTTGCAATATATTAATCGACGTATTCATACGAAGCATCTACGTGTGAAATATCAAGTCAACGTAGTATTAACTGTAGAAAATATGAGGTTGGGACAGACAAACGAACAAGACAGGAATATAAGGGTTTCTTGTTAGAACCCTAAAAACCTAGCAAACAACAATACCCGATTATTTTTGAGTCGTTATCTATTATAAAATAGAAAGAATAGTTAAACTCTGTAAATGGTTTGATTTCATAGAAAATATCTAGTGAAACAGGAAATATTTGCTTTCCTGTGGTCGAATCACTAAATATTGAAGTCACGAAAATTATATGAAAAATAGATTTTATATAAATATACTAGGTGGTTAAAAGCTCAAGAAATATAAAAATAGTAGGTACGTGAAAAAGGATCTGAATTTTTTTGATCTATTACCTTTTTGTATTACTTCGAATAATGACTTCAATGGAAATACATCCCAATTTTACAGTTTCATTATATGTATAGATAACAATTTTCAAATATATTTCAATAGTCTAAATATGGTAACGGTTTACATAAACAAATCTATAGTACCAATTGTGTTAAACTTTAATTAAAAGCGCCGCGACCCAACTGATCTTAGTCAATGTCCTTTTTAAATTATTTATGATAGCAGTTCTTGCTAGTTTTCTAGATCGTATGTCTCCTCCAATGTCAGTATTATTCTCGCGACAGGAGCGGTCAGACATGCTGCAGGACGATGCTGGTTATCACTGCAGTATTAGTTACTACGGCCCCGCGTAACTAATACTGCAGTTAAAATTACGGTAGGAATTAATTTTTAAATTATGTTTTTTGGCTATTGTCGTGGTATTCGTCTGTTTTTCATTACGTAGTGTTGTTTATTTGTTATTTGGCGGCTACATGTTGGCGTAGTTTTTAATGTATTGAAATTTAAATCTAATGTTTCCACTTGACAATATAAGTGAATGAGCAACGTTATCTGCTAGGAGCAAACAAAATGTGGAATTTTTTTTAAAATTGTCTTTGTTATTTTGTTCCTATATTGTATTTATTGAATTGGCGAATTTTTGGCGGAAACAACTGAAGTCAAAATTATAATTATCAACATATTTTGATTGAAATATACATTTTAAATTGCCCAGGTAAAAGTTAACAACAATTTTATAAAAGTTTAGTTCAGGTTCCTTAGATGCATAATTTTATCTGGTGGTAAATAATTGTATATTTACAGATATTTTCTTACTAAATACGCATTTAGTAAGCATAGTTTATTTTGAAAATGCATTAATATATATTTTCCCAATAACAAAAATTAAGATTTTATCATGAACTATAATTTTACAACAGGAGTATATTTTTAATGATTATTATTATTGTTAGACTAAGTTACGGTTGATAATATATTGTTAAATCCATATTTTAGTTTTCGCTTTAAATACTAATAATTAGTTATAAAATTTTAAATTTAGAATAACAATTCTAAATTTGATATAGTAAAGTACTAACTTTTATTTTTGTAGTACTACTGAATGGACGATTTTCATTTAATAAATTCCATAAAGAATTTGGCGATGCGTACTATAATATACAAAACTACTTCCACCCTATTGTTTTTAAAAACTATTATTAAAGAAACAATTTATTTTTATAATTTTACACGAATTTTGATTTTTGCCGTACTATTGTGCATACTGTAAACCACTTACTGCGCTGCGCATAAATAGCTTTATTACACAAATATATAGAACTTGGTGACATTTAATTTTTTTTTTATGCAACTATTTCTACCATGTTATTTATATAAAACTGTTATTAAACAAATAACTTATTTTTATAATTATACTTTTGAAAAATAGGACGCCATTTTATTATCGGTAATTATAAAGACCTTGGCCGAATGAGTAATCTTCATCCACTAGGATAAGCTTCACTTAATTTTTTCTTTCGATGACCGTCCTAACTTTGCCCATTATTAGTGTTTAATAAATTTTTGGCATAATAATCCATTGACTTTTAGTGAATTAAAAAATATAATTAAAAAAAAATAAATAAATTTGAAATAATGTGAAATATATATGTTATGGATATGATAAAAGATCAATTGAAGGAAGGGGAGGAATAATTTCATTAATTTAATATCCACATTTAAAGTAAGTTTAGACAAATCTGAGGTCGAAAATATAGAATTATATTTATGTATTGTCAGATATAATTAATGATAGTTATTTTATAAAAATGCCATTATATATTGAAAATATAAGTCATACAGCGATATATTCTAATTCTCTTATAACTAAATTTTATGAAATGTAAGATATAATCAATTATTTTTATGTTAATGTAATCTAGCATTCTTTGATAAAGCAGGAGATAACAGCTTTTTATTATATTTCTGCATTTAGCCATGAAAAAAATATGAAATAATTTTAATCTATGAAAAAATATATTTTATAGAAAAAATAATTGCTCAAATTCAATGCTATGCGACCCATAATAAAAACTAACGAGAGAGTACCTTATCAGCAGATTGACAAAATTCAGGTCTTAAGGGAAATTTATGCGTCAGGAAGCTTTATGCTAAGTGGATACTATATGATTTGACCAAATTCGAAATACTTTTGCGTTTATTTGAGTAGCAAAATGTTATAAAAAATCGGGGAAGGTTATCCAAATGTTTTATTCCATATCATCGCCGCTAATGAAAGCTGGACATACTATTGCAAACTTAAATCTAAAATGAAGTTTTGCGCAGTGGGTTTCTTCTTCTGATGAATTGCCAATGAAGGAAAAGAAAGGACGAATTGTTGAAAAAATGGTGCCATGGCAAAATGGCGACAGATTAATTATTCCGCAATAATTTTTATGGAAGGCAAACAAATAATAATCGGATATTGATAGCAATTATTTGCTAGTTGTTTTGAAAAAAGTTCAAGCGGCAGTAGAATTTTCCTTCAACAAAATGCATAATCAGCAAGAAGAATAACAGAATATTGACTATATCAGGTGTAGAAATTATGGATCATCCGCCACACAGTCACACGATTTTTATTTATTCCCAAGATTAAAAAACATATTGCGAGGAATGGGATACCCAGATGTCGAAGAAGGGGGTGACAAGGCTGTGGAAGAGACGTCCAAAGAAAAGTATACAGATTGTTTATCCCAGTGGTTCCATCGAATGAAACTATGAATAGAGAGCCACGGAGACTATTTCGGAAAACAAAAAATAAATTACAAACTCATTAGTCGTTTTCATTTTGAATTTTCTGAAAAAAAAATTATTTTGTATAGTTGCATTTCTTTTAAAAGGAAATCGGTTGAGTCAATTATAATTTATACATTTTTTTAAGGTTTAATTTTTTATCCTGACACCAAATTATGCGTTATTACGAACTAATACTGGAGAAAATTAGGATTATTATCGATAGCAACTAAAGAACAAATAAAGGAAGCTGATTGGAATGGGGACAAATTGGCCATATATTGGCAATGATTGGCATTGATTGTCATTAAATATTCAATTATATCTGGAAAAACAAACAAAATAAAAATATATTTTTGTACTATTGAATATATTTGGCGTTAATTTTGTAGAAATTCATTATTTACAATTAAATGAATTAGTTTCATTTCATTGTGAATATTTTTGTACCTTATTCTTTATAACTTATATTTTTCTTGAATTTCATAAAAATATTTGTATGATTTCGTAAGCTTTTAATCAATGGTAATAAACATATGTTTTAATCATCTTTTCATATATTACGACTTACTATCTTATTATAAATTATCGTTTTCTAACTAACATTTTTGTCTGCAATGTTGAGATAACTATGTGAAACTTATTAAATGATTCCATTGAAAACTCACCAAATTAATATATCCAATAATTAAAACACGTGTTCTCTTATTCCTGCAACAAACTGAAAAATATAAAATACAATTATAAGTAAAATCTAAAACAAAGACAAGAACTGTCAATGAAGGAAGATAATAGTTTTTTCGATACTGAATTCTGAGATATCCAAAATGTTCTTAATATTGACCTTACCCTAATTAATTCTAAATGAAAATGAACTGAAACACTTGAGCTCGGTTAATATTGAGCTCGGTTATATATTATAACAGTATCTGATAACTTTATCCAATATCATAGTGAAGGAAAATTATATAATCTACCTATTACGAAACCATAATTTCTCGTCTTTTACCTGGGAGAAAGTTTTTGGATCACCGGAAACCTTAGAAAGTTTAATGCAATCCATTTGCGCTTATTAAATGGTAATATAAAATGTATAATAAATTAAATATTTCAAGAACATATTATTTATAGTTTAATCTGGAATGTTAGTTTTATGGAATGGGAAATGTAAATTCTATATTGAATATATTTGGCGTTAATTTTGTAGAAATTAATTAATCTGGAATGTTAGTTTTATGGAATGGGAAATGTAAAATTCTATATTGAATATATTTGGTGTTAATTTTGTAGAAATTAATTAATCTGGAATGGTAGTTTTATGGAATAGAAAATGTAAAATTTTATATTGAATACATTTGGCGTTAATTTTGTATAACTTCATAATTCACAATTAAATGAAACTACGTGATGTAGTACTATTTCTACTTTCTTTAAGTTCTTTACCATTGTAGTGGTAAAGAACTTAAAGACTTAAAGTAGAAATAATACTACATCACGTAGTTTCATTTAATTGTATAACAATTTATATTGTACATAACAGCTTTCGTACGTGAAAACAACATATTAAAAAAAAGTGGTTTGAGAAATAATGCATATGGATTAAAATAGACGGTTATGAGAAAGGTGCCAGTAATGAAAATGATTCGCAAAATAGTACTTACACAAGGTTACATGTTTCAGGATCCAATTCTTTTAAACTCGTACTGAATTGAAATTGCATTTATATTAATATACTTAAAATAAAGACAAATATTTTGTTACTTTGTTTTGGCTGAATAACATAAATAAATAGAACTTGCAAAAATCTTAAAGGTAGCTATTGCTCTTTTTTGTTTCTGCTGTTGCTGTAGCTGTTATCGCTGTTGCCGTAGCTGTATTGTACCTCTTGACTAACTTAGTGATATGTGAACACTACAAATATGCATTAAACGCTTAACTTACGGAAGTAGGCACAAATTCATACATTTACCTAGTTTTCTGTTTATACACAAATAATCAGCCAGATAGTATTTTGAATCTATATCTTCAAAATCGTCTCTTCGTTTAGATATATATATATTTATATATATATATATATATATATATATATGTACATATATATATATATATATATATATATATATATATATATATATATATGTATATATATGTATATATATATATATATATATACTGATGAAATTATGTAAGAAAATAGTAAAAATGAAATATTTACCCATCGTGCTTTACGCTGGAGGAAGGTGAGATGCTCAGTAAACCAGTTATGCAGATGTATATGAACTAATGTACTATTGAGATAGATGCTTCGGTGCTACACTGGAAAAAGACGTATTTAAAAGAGGCTTGTTTCAAATTCTGCTTATATAATTAGACACTACAAATATATTAAACCTAAATTATTATTGAATATATTTGGCGTTAATTTTTAACGTTGTTTTGTAAACGAAACTACGTGATGTAGTATTATTTCTACTTTCTTTAAGTTCTTTACCACGACCTAAGTGTACATCTTCAGGTGGGATATAAGCAAAGATCTTTGCTAATATCCCACCTGAAGATGTTGTAATACGACGAAACCTAGGTCGTGGTAAAGAACTTGAAGAAAGTAGAAATAATACGTCACGTAGTTTCAATTAATCCTAAATTATTAAATAATCAGTTCAGAAAGAGGGAAATTATATAAATAAATCTAATTAAAAAAGGAAACAATTACAAAATTTGTACCGCCTAAAACTGAAGTAAGCAATTTTGTAGTAATGATTATATCTGAACTTAGTTTAGTATATGCCTACTTTTTATATTATATTAATTAGTTTATTAATTAGTTTATTAGTATAGTTAATTAGTTTTATATTATATTGATTTTTATTCGTGTATGCTTATGAAACTAGCTTATTAAAATATGTTGTTATTAATTGATTTTTTAAGTAAAGATAGAGATCTCGTCCTAATTATATTCCGTTTCACGATATTCCTTTTCTTAAAGAATGCTTTTTAAATGTAAATGATATTAATTTCATCATTGTAGATATTCAACATACATTAATATATTAATTTCTATACACAACCAAATTAAATGAATATTTTAAAATATTTCCTAAAGAAGTTTTATATCGACAGTGCTTTAGTATTTATTAAACTAGTTGCAAAGAAAAAACAAAACAAAAACTATTATAAACGCAAACGATATCTCGCCATATAAGCATAATAACATGTTTCTCTCATATTCCTTTACGAGTGACATATTTAAATATGTTTTTCTCATGCAAAACAAACATGTCCAATAACTGGTTTGGTTTTGAATCATTAGCCTCAAATTATCAGGTTCAATATTTGTTTGAATAATGTAAAAAATAGTTGACATCGTGTATTAAAAATAAAAAAATCATAAATAATACGTTCGAAAAATATAACTGATATTTAATTACGTGAAATAGGAAATAAAATTAGGAAAATTGTGTTGTAAAAAATTTATAAGTAAGGATCAAATCTACCCTCGACAACACAGTTTACCTGCAATGTACCTGTTCTATCGTGTTAGTAAAAAAACTAGCTAAATAGAGTATATGATTATTGCAAAAAGTAATAACAAAATGGTAACTTTTTAAAAAAAAATATTTTTCGACAAAAGATGACAAAAACTAAGTAAAAATAATTAAATTATTTGTCTGGTAGTTTAAGTAATAATAATCATAAATTAATTATTTGTCTGGTAGTTTAAATAATAATAATCATAAATTAATTATTTGTCTGGTAGTTTAAATAATAATAATCATATATTAATTATTTGTCTGGTAGTTTAAATAATAATAATCATAAATTAATTATTTGTCTGGTAGTTTAAATAATAATAATCATATATTAATTATTTGTCTGGTAGTTTAAATAATATTAATCATAAATTAATTATTTGTCTGGTAGTTTAAATAATAATAATCATAAATTAATTATTTTTCATAAAATTTCTTTAAAATGACCATTTCCTTACTTGTATTTTAATATTATATATCATTTTTAATATATTTTATATACCAATAATTTTTAATTAATATACCAATAATTTTTCTCTAGTAATAATTGAGTGGGGATTACGTATTAGTCTTTTAAAAATATGCTATCATAAAATATCAATGAATGAAAAAACCAAATTTCTTTCATTTATTATTCAATGTCATTAATATTTACCATTATATATTAAATTAGTTCGATATAAATTTATTATACATATTTAAAATTACATTGTTTGGATGAATTTGAAATCGTTACCTAATTATTTTTATTTATATTAATTACGACAAATTTCAGTCTTCATTATAAGTATGAATAATTACAAAATTTAGATAATTGCGTACTGTAATCAGATATAATGGAGAGTTAGATTTTGCAGGTCTATCTGTATTTGTAAAATTAATTTAAATTTAATTGAATCGTTATATAAGTTAAAAGGTAATTATCTGGATTCGATTCTTGCAGATAATTTTCTAATTGTTCAGAAATCAGAATATAGAAAATTGTGAGAAAAATTTAGGTTCACGCAAAGAAAAGGAAACTTCTTGTTTTTGCAATACTTATGATAATTTAAAATTTCATAAAAAACATGAGTATATAATAAAATGTACCATTAAAGCGATATAATTTTATGGAAATATTTCAGCCAGAAGCCACTTCAATTAGTTTAAGGTATTTTTTCAGCATTTTGTGTAACGTGTTTGTATCAGTATGTTATTTGGAATATTTTCCTTCAATACAAAAAAAATACTTTTCTAAATTTCCGCTGATTTATCCCGGTAAAAGCAAATGCTTGTAATATTTTTAAATTAAATTTTAATTCTCACTCCAATATTTAAGTTTTAATTCTTGTTTTTAACAATTTTCTTTCGAAATACTTATAATTTCGAAAAAAGTTCATAATTTATTACTTGTTCATTACATGTATCCAATTATTTGAAAAGTGGCTTGAAACTTAACACACATTATATAATTCCTCATAAATAAATATGGAATAAAAAAAATTATGTTTAGTAAAACTATTTACTCAAATTGCACAAATTTGCAGTAAAACGTGTAATAATAATTTCCAACTGATTTTATGGAGGGATATGTTTATAATCATAGTGCTGAAATTAACAAAATAATTTGTAATATATCTTATGAGACTAACATGAAGAAATGATGTCGTCGGTGATATCAGCAAGGGATAATAAATATTTTATTACGTATATATATATATATATATATATATATATATATATATATATATATATATATATATTTAATACTGTTAGTAATAGTGGTCCATGTCGCTTCGCATATGTAAACCCCGAAGATATAATGATCAGTTAAAATATGATATTTAAAATTTAATACAATATAAATATAACAATGAAGTAACTTACCGAGTATACAATTTAAGTGTGTTAAAATATAACAAAACTATTATTTCAAATTACTTTAGAGCGAATTTAGTAATCCACTAACTTCCCTTCGATGTCCAGAAATTGTTGGCGCCAAGAAGGCGCGCGCGTCACAGGCTGTTTGCTCTCTCGCTCTCGATAAGATATTGTTGGATTCCGTCACTAAAGCGAGCCATACACTTATCGATTTATCGTTACGTATATTATAAGGCGGTGCGTAAAAGAGATAAAACCGTCCAAGTTACATGTGGACAGATCAAAATATTGTACGATTTCGCACTTCGCATCCCATCATATTTTAATATGAAAGTCTAAATTCTTGTCTCTTTTTGCACTTACTTTGTTTTTTACTGAAAATGGCGAAGGGCGAATTTGATAAAGGATTAGCTCCTAATATGAATAAAATTTTCCCATGTGAAATTTTTGAAAGAATTCATAATAACTTCATTAAAAAATTGACCTAATTATCTGAAAATGTTCTTAATTTATTGCAAAAATTATGGCCAAGGAGATAAAAAAAAGACAATACTGCAAGGAATTTAATTTCTCCCTTTAAATACCACAGGACAATTAAAATGTTATTTGACATAATTCACTACACATAAGTTGAAGAATAACAACCCGAAATTATAAATTATATTACCAGTATAAATTGAAACTGGTTAAAATAATAATGATACGCAAAGTAATAGTGAAAATTTAAAATAGGAAGTTATCAATAATAATTATAACAATAATTTGATAATATAAACAATAATAAACAAAGAAAAATCGATAACTTGTATCGGGAATAACAAGCTAGTGAATTTGTCGACTGAATTGAAAATTTTGTGGCAGTCATCACAGAGTCTGCGCAGTGGTGCATGGATACCGGCCTTAATACGAGCTGTGAGAAGGTAAAAGAACGCAGAACTGCGGGTCGATCTTCCGATCACACGAATGTGTGTTTGTCGCTGTGGTTTGTTTATCTGCGAATTAAAATAGTGCTCGAGAAACAAAGAATTGGCCCATGGTAGTATTTTACCCTATGCTGAACGTCAGTACTATACAGTCAGGTGACACATGAAGCTAACAATCAAAACACGAAACTTCAGTGCTGTCATTTTATTAAGGATTTGGTCATGAAACTTATTGATGCCTTATATGAGAGAGCGGTAGACACAATTGAACTTGCCTCGCAAATTTTGAAGATCGATGATATCACTCGGACAGCTGGTCTTTCGAAAAATGGTGGGTATTATGAGAACCTGGAAAACAGAAAAAACTAAATACGTATTCCATAAATGTAATAAATATTTGGGTCTCGAACACGTAGTGCCTTTTGCAAAAGTTGTTTGGTTGTTGAAGAAGAGTAATTTTCGGTAGGTATTTTTTTTAGAAGGATAATCATTTTTGTGAATTTTATAAGAGTTCCTAGAGAGTCATAAAACTGATAAAGGTTGATTTAATTACAAAACTATAATATAGTTTATAAATTTTATAAATTTATAAACTATATTATAAAGAGAGTTTATAAATTTTAAAATAGGGTTGACAAAAAAAAATTATAATAATAATTCGCGCTTTAAGTCGCGCGTCAAACTGACGTCACCAGGGGCGGGTGAAGCTGCTAGTATTAAAATAAGCGTCTATTTGGCAAATTAAAATTATATGGTACCGCCACTGTTTTAAGTGAAGCCGAATAAATAAATTTTCAATATGAATTAATTGCACAACATAGTCTTTATTTTAATGTTAAAGAGATTAGCAATAAAATATTTTTGGGCTAAACCTCATGCTTACATGCATTTGAATTTTTCTTTTTTTCTAACAGAGTAAACCAGGATATATCAAAGCCTAGGTAGGCTACTTGGTCGTCATGTTGGTAATCGGTGTTATATTGACAATCGCCTCAATTGTACACCCTTTTTCCCGCAGTTATTTGTTTATCGATTCGCTTTGTGACAATCATATTTTGTCCGTATTTATTTATGTCGTAATTTTCCACTATGAATAGCATAGCCGATTCCTATAGTTAATAAGTTTCTGCACCTGTTTTTACGTTTTAATTGCAATTTTAAACTTATCTATTTAAAATGTATATCAAAATTCAAATACCGGATGTCAGTAGTTTACACGAAATGAAGATTAATTGAATTTTTTTGTCCAAAAATACTTTTTGAAAATAACTTATAATCTATATACATACTAGATGATATGATGTTGATTTTCTTAGTAATTGTACACATTCCTTCTTGCACAATCACATCACAAAGTTATGCCGGGTGACAGTTTACGAAATCTTCTAAAATTGCTTGTTCCAGGTTATGGTGTATAATTGCGAAAGCATGCGACACCAAAGGCGATTTAATCCACAAAAGATGTTCTCACACAAAAAAAAAACCATGAGCTACTCTGTTAGACAAGCGGGCAGATATGTGCCCTGTCAGTGCGACTTCTGGTTGGCTCAGAAATTCCGGCCTGTTCTTTTATTTCTTTATGGTTCAGGTGTAGAATGTCCATTAATGAAGTTGTCAGGTGTGCATTAATTTAAATAAGTGGATTACTTAAATACTGTAACGAAGATTGATTTCGGAAAATCTAGCGTAGAAAGTAGGCATTAAATCTTAACCAAGCTATAAATTAGTGATGTAATTCTTAATATTAAATTTCAAGTATTGCCATATACTTATTTGTCACATAACATCATGACTAATCGTGAAACTTTAAGTCAAGGTTTAATAGTTAACCTGACGAGCGAATCTTTAATTTTTAGAAAAGTGATTGACAGACAAGACATCGTGGTAGAAAATTTTAATAACCTTTCTAGTAGTTGTCGGTAGAGTCGACAGTCGAGTTTAAAATACTGCCGCAGGAAGAATTTGCAGTGGAGTCACCGGGAGAGTCAGAGTCAGATAATATATTGAACGCGGTAAATTTGCCGGTGGATATGTTACTAGAGCTGTCGGTAGAATCAATAGGGATGATAAAACTGACCAATTAAGTCCAGTGATCTCAAAACTGTGCTTCAATGCGTTACTGAATGACCGGTAAAGTTTGCTTATTGAAATGAACCTGAAGTTGACCTGGAAGCAATCAGAGCTTTTGCTGTATTAATATTAACAATAGAGAGTCTAATGATAAACAAGGTTTTCTGCTTTTAAAGAAAGAAAAATGTAGCGAAACCAAGCTTGAAAATATAAGGGTTCATTCAAAATATTGAACAATTTTGACGACAGGTACTTAATGAAAGCTCTAACACAAAACAGGACCTATAAATATGAACATGACCGTTTGAGACGAAGGCCTAAAAATCATATTCCGTTTGATCTTAATATTGAGCCCACAGAGCAAACTTCTGTGTACGAGAGTAAATAATTTTGTATTAGATTGGCACTGGTGATGTGTATATTGCTGTCGATGATTAAATGACAGTTACAGAATATTGATTAAGCACTAGATATTTTGCTATCGCTGGTTAAACGTTTATTGCAGAGTGCTGGTTAAGCACTAGGTGTTTTGCTATCGCTGGTTAAGTAACAGTTGCCGAGCGCTGATTGAGCATTAGGTGTTTTGCTGGTTAAGCTTTTGTTACAGAGCGTTAGGTGAGCGCTACTTTGATGTACAAGTAGTATAGCAGGAGTATTAATTTTTTTGAGAGAAATTGATTTGCATTCATTTCGATAATTACTTTCTATTATACAAAGTATAGTTTAAGTTTTCTTGTAATCAAGTCGCAAATTATATTAAGAATTTGATTCCCATTTTTGAGCTACGATAGCCGAGCGGAACTACTTTCGTTCTTTTGTTTTATTTCAGAGACGTCATGCGAGGACTTATGACAGATTAGAAAAGCCACACTGTAGTTGAGTAACGTCGAGCGTAGTCAATTACCAACATAGTTACAAACTCCACTGTGTTCGAGGGGAATCGGCATACGGTGTGAAGCGAGCGATAGTTAGTTGACAGTTGTTGCAAGTACTGGCAGATCTGAGTAGAGCAAGAGTCGCACGCGCTTGCTAAAAGCAAAATTCTGTGGAAAATATTTGAGAGTGAATGATTTTATATTAGATTGACATGGTAGGGTGTATCGTTGTCGCTGGTTAAATGAGAGTTGCAGAGTGCTGGTTACGTACTAAATATTTTGCTATCGCTAGTTAAACTTTATGGTAACACATTTAAACTTATGATTTCTCCTTTAGAAACATATCTTCCTGTAAATAATAGTTTAAATGCACATAATATCATATAATCCATGCCAAATATTCCGGACTCTATTTCTTAATTAATGTTATTATCGTTACTGTTATGTAATATGAAAATTAAAACTTGTGACCCAAAGTACTGTTTCCCCTTGATTTTGTGATTAAATTGCAGTTATGGTATCATTATTTTTTTTAACATGTGAACATCAATGTTGACCGTAGTGTTACTAAAGAGTAAGATTTTTTTATATATTTATTTATTGATAATATTACAATAGCTATAACAGTCACTTTTAGATAATAGTTCAGTAGCATTTATAGTTACTTTAAATTGAGTTGCAAATACGGTCCATCGTAAGGAAATTATAAAGAATACATAAAAAAATCTAATATCTTCGATATGCTAATACCTTCCTAATCTTTGAAATATTAGATGTTCTTTTAATATTGTATTACTTTATAGTCTGAATAACCATCATTTGACATAATTCGTAGAACAGAAATACCGAGTAATATGTCATCAAAATTACCTCGAGTTGCGAAAAGGTGATGACAGTAATTAACACGCGCCAAACATAGTTTCATTCAAGTAATTTGTTTCAAATTTTATATTGGTGTGGTATACTAACGTTGATTTCGTAAAATAATAAAACATTTCAGTTTTAGTCAACAGGTTAGTATACCAATGCAGCTTAACATAGTAGAATGGGATACACTGGTAGTCACGTGGAACCAGCTTTTGCCCACGGCTTTGACGGCATGGTGTTAGGATAATATTTTAAAAAATCAAGGTAGTAGGTATAGATATCATTAGACCAGTTATATGGCTGGGTGGTAAGTAAGGTTTTGAACATAATTTGCCAGGTTTAACTCTAAATATTTGTTGCGGCACGCGCGAGTTATCCTATGGTAGTTTGTAATAAAATTGTATGCAATTATTCATCCATGAATTTGGCGTAATGCATGCTCCACTGGTTTTAAAAAAGGAAATAATATTGCAATATGTTGTGCGTAGCGATATATCCTATACGTGATTTGCCTTACTATGTTATGTTGCACCTCTGGCTAACAACTTGGCTTCAGCAAGTCAGCATTTCAAGCAGTTCCCAAGCTTTTATTTTCAGTATCTGCACACTAGTATTTAACCACTGAAATATAATTTTTAATAAAAAGACTACACAGCAGTAGGCCGGCTTCCCTCCCACAGTCAGTATGTCCAACAGTTCAGTTCATCACGTGCCTCTGATCCGACGACATTCACCAGATTCTGATTTGTTAGTTAATTAGCAAAAAATAAATAAAATAATGTAAAGTAAATAAAATTATCAATTTTTAAAAAAAACAAAACAACAATAATAACAAATCTGATGACGGCTTAAGGGATACACATATAGTAGAGTCCATGGTACGTTACGATTACGCTTTGGTTTTGACTCAAAATAATACAATCATCTTTATACGCATTTTAATTCATAAATTGTGTACTAATGAATATCGTCACAAATATTTCCCAATTTTAGCGTTAAACTCACCACTGTATCCGTGTTCTCTAAGTGTCACTCCGTCATAAATTTATCAAATCCTGAACTTTTATATTTTTATTTTCTACCGTCAACATCTCGTCGCTGTTTTGCTGTTGAAAAAAAAAAAGTGAACTCCTGTGCACATCATCCAATTTCTGTATAGCAGTATTCACAGCGCCCGTGTAGTAATCACATCACATCATCATTCAGCACATTCCGAGCCACTTTGCACAACTTCGTACTCCTGGGGTAATATGTTCCTGTTTTTCTTCTTCTTTGTGTTTCCGTAAATAAATATTTTTTACATTATTCAAGATATAAAGTATGTACATTAATTTACAACTCATTGACATCGCAAACAAATTCTATGGTACACCGATAAGAAAAAGCGTCGCTTTGGCCCAATCATCTTGTTTACAACCAGTTTAGCCTTATCAGTCCAGTTAATATAAACAAGCTTCTCATTTCTTCTATACCGCTTTATTATATTATATTTTGTTTACTATTAACTTTTATTATGACTACAAGAGACGAATCCCGAACGCCTGTTAAGGCTGAAGGAGATGAAAACATTCAAACAGGTACTTTTTCAGTTCATTAAAACCATCGATGGGTCACGAGATAAACTCAAATCTTTTTTAACAAACTGTAATAACATAAAATTCAGCATAATGGGTAACATTATCGAAGGACCACAGAGGTAACCAGCCCCAAGAACGTGTTCCATCTTCTATACCTTCTACATTCAAGGACCACATGTGTAACAATCCCCAAGCACGAGTCCCATCGTCTATATATTCTATATCCAAGAACCACACGGGTAATTAGCCCCAAGCACGAGTCCTATCTTCTATGCCTTTTACATCCAAAGACCACATGGGTAACCAGCCCCAAGCACGAGTCCCATCTTCTATATCCAAGGAGCACACAGGTAACCAGCCCTAAGCACGAGCCTAATTTTCTATATCTTCTACATCCAAGGATCATACGAGTAACCAGCCTCAAGCAAGGGTCATATCTTTCATATCTTATATATTTTTCACACTGGAGGACCACACGGGTAACCAACTCCTAATAAGAGCTTCTCTTCCAAATCCAAATCTCAAACTGATAATCAGCCTCAATTTAGTGTTTCATATCACGAATTGAATCTTCAATTTTGTGTTTAATAGGACGTATATTCGAGTCATGATATATTTTAGGTAATTCTTTAGATTTTATGATATTTTCCTGAAATTTTTCCCTAGATAACTTGAGACAATGTTGAAACATTTTTATAAAGTCCAGATAAGTAACATCTACAACAGGGTCATAAACAGAATTGGGGATGAAAGTCATAAGGTATTCTCATAAGGAGAATATTTTACAGTGGAATTTTTAACGGTATTGTAAGCTAGTATTAGTGTTATTTACATATTTGGCCCAATTGTCTTGATTTTCGGAAACATAGAATTTAAGGTACTCCTTAAGGGCATCTTGAGTCTGGGGATGGTAAGAAGAAGACCA
This sequence comes from Druceiella hillmani, assembly GCA_039881145.1. Taxonomy (NCBI): domain Eukaryota; kingdom Metazoa; phylum Arthropoda; class Insecta; order Lepidoptera; family Hepialidae; genus Druceiella; species Druceiella hillmani. The sequence continues at coordinate 19,895,602 of JAYKKI010000034.1, read as the reverse complement.
AATTTGTTTAATTTTTAGGAAGGGGCAGGTTTTTTGGACAAGTCCGCAGTAAAATTGATATCTTTGTCAGTAAGGATGGTATATGGAAAGCCAAATAAGAATATGAAATGAACAAGGCACTTACTGGTTTGTTCGGCTGTGGTGTTTTGGATAGGGTAGGTATAGAGAATTTTGTTATATCATATTGTAAAGTTAATATGTATTTCAACTTAGCGGAACCAGATTCAGGAAGTAGACCAACTGTATCTAAGAATATTCGCTCAAGTAGGGTTGTGGACATGCTCGTGATCTGCATGGGAGCTCGGTTAACTTTGTATAGGGCTTTGTTAATTTGGCATGACAACCAAGTTTTTACTTAATGTTCAATGTCACTACGCATCTTTCTCCAATAAAATTGTTCGCAAATCCTGTCACACATTCGATTTGCACCGAGATGTCCTGGATGTCGTGATTCTCTCTACGGAATGTCTAATAGAGTGGGATATTATATATTATTGTGGTAGATGTGTAAATCTATATGGGTGTTGTGAAATATGTAGGCTATCATATTGTACATCTTTATGTAGGAGTGTCGGTGAAATGGGCTTTTGAAATCTGTGATGGTTGGTTCATTAATATTATCTGAACATACTACAAGTTCCTTTCGAAGGGTTTTTAGTGTTGTGCATATGGAGGAACAATTATCAAAGTGTTGAACTTTGAAAAATTGGAAATAATAAGTTTTGTTTTTAAAAGTATGAGGTTTAAATGAACGGAGTATTCTCTCAGACTGAATAAATATTTCGGATTGAGAGGAATTATCTAAAACTTCTTGCACATAGGGCACACTTTCGTCGAGCGCAGGAAACGTGGGAATTATGATTATTTTATTATTACTTTTCCAAACGCTGTAATCGAAGTTGCTAGAGGATTTCAGGAATTTCGAATAGGTATCTTCAAATGCTTCATCTGGAACAAATGGGCTAACTGAAGGGTTTGGATTGTTAGGGGAATGTTAAGGATGTGGGATTTGTAATGGTATTTGTGATAGTGGATTTTGTGCATTCTCGATATTGATGTTGGAAGAATCGTTGGAATCTGTGTTTTGATTGAATGATTTGGGAGATAATTCAGAATCTTATGTTTTACTATTTATAGTGTTAACAGAGACAGTGTTTTGAGCGAGAAAATGGAAAAATGCGTCTGTTGTTGACTTTAGTTTACCTTTGCGATATATAATTTTGTACTCGTACTCCTCGAGTTGAAGATGCAATCTTTGTAATTTACTACTTGGGTTAGTATGGATAAACAACCACTTTAAAGGTTGATGATCGCGGACAATACTAAATTTTCTGCTAAAATGTAAGGTCTAAAAGTATTATAACCAAAAACTGTATATAGAAGTTCCTTTTTGGTCAAACTATAAGGACAGGAACGGTTATCAATTTATTGTGTAATTGTTTTAAGGCTGATTGTTGCTCATTACACCAATTTAAGGGAGTATCTTTTTTTAAGACTGAAGTAAGGGGTTTGAAATCTTAAAGAAATCTGGAATGAAACAGCGATAGTAGGATAAAGCCTAGGAAGGATTTAATGTCCCTTGGACATTTTGGAATACAGAAATTTTGGACGGATTTTATTTTATTAGGATCTGGTTTCACACCGTATTCGGTAATGATGTGGCCTAAGTAGACGACATTTTTTGCAGGAATTCACATTTGTCGGGTTGGATTTTCAGATTGAATATACGTAGTTTTTTAAACATTTCAGAGAGATTTTTGACATGGGATGTGAGTTCTTCAGAATATATGACGATATCATCTAATATGCAAAACAACGCTCACCTCGGAGACGTGTGAGAACGGAATTCATAAGCCTTTGGAAGGTAGGATGAGCATTTTTGAATTCAAAAGGCATTCTATTGAATTTGAAGTGTTCTTGCGATACACTGAAAGTAGTTTTGCATGAATCTTCAGGAGACGTCTTTATCTGATGGAAACCAGACACTAGATCTAAAGTAGGGAAGTATTTTGATTTTAGGAATAATAATATTTAATATTAGTAATAGTATAAGTCTCGCCGATGGTTACATTATTTAATTTCTCATAGACAATTACTATATGCCAATTTTGGCCAGAAGCGTTTACCTTTTTTGGAACTATCAAAATTGGAGAAGAACAGTAGAAGACTTGAAAGGTTTGACGATTTTTTTGATCTAACATTTTATTATTTTGGGAAGTCGATAGGATTTTACAGTAATTAGGTGAGAAGTGGTAATTCTAATTTCACGCTGTCCTGCATCTATTGAGTTCAGTTCATCGTTAAGTAGATGAAAGACATCTGAATATTTCGAGGACACGTCGTAAAGTGCATCGGACTATTCGTGATTTAAATGTGAAGGTCGTAAAAGGTGAAGGACGGCTTAAGTTCTGTCAATACAGGGATGTTCGGGATAAGAAGGGAAGTCATAGAGAGGCAGGAAGTCAGGTGAATATGATGAAAGGTGAGTTGGATATTTGAATTTAATTTAATAGGATATTCGGATATGTCCAGGACTGCGCAAGTAACTCTATTGTTATTTTTTACTTTTACTATACATTTTGCAATAAACAGAGTTTCAGATATATTTTTATCAAGAATTATTCCTTCTTTTAAATCAGGATTTTTCAAGGAGCATTCGATAAATGATTTCAGATTGAGCAGGAATATTGTAAATTAGATCAGAAAATTAAGCTTCGGTAAATTTTTATCTATGTAGAGGGTACATTCGATTTTGCATTGATATTAATTTAATAAATTGTTGCCTGTAATTCCAATGGAGGTCAAATTGATTTTTTCATTAACATGAAAAATAAACGAGATATATTCTTTGGAAAATAGGAGCTCTACATCAAAGTTGCTGAGAGTTGATACTGTGCTATTGTCTTTGCTATTGTCAATACCATTTAAGTATTCGATTTCTCAGCTTTATATTAGAATAAGGTTGGATTCAATCCAGTCTTCTCATAAGACAGATAAAACAAACGGTATGTTAAAAATTATTTCAGGCAAAGATATTTTGGTAGGATCACAGGATATTTCGTAAATAAACTCGTCCTTATTTATTAAACCCAGATTCAATTCGAGATTTGAAACACTAAATTGAGGCTGATTATCAGTTTGAGATTTGGATTTGGAAGAGAAGCTCTTATTAGGAGTTGGTTACCCGTGTGGTCCTCCCGTGTGAAAAATATAAAAGATATGGAAGATATGACCCTTGCTTGGGGCTGGTTACTCGTGTGATCCTTGGATGTAGAAGATATAGAAAATTAGGCTCGTGCTTGGGGCTGGTTACCCGTGTGCTCCTTGGATATAGAAGATATAGAAGATGGGACTCGTGCTTGGGGCTGGTTACCCATGTGGTCTTTGGATGTAAAAGGCATAGAAGATAGGACTCGTGCTTGGGGCTAATTACCCGTGTGGTTCTTGGATATAGAATATATAGACGATGGTACTCGTGCTTGGGGATTGTTACACATGTGGTCCTTGAATGCAGAAGGTATAGAAGATGGAACTCGTTCTTGGGGCTGGTTACCTCTGTGGTCCTTCGATATAGAGGGGGTAGCATTATGTTGAATTTTATGGTATTACAGTTTGTTAAAAAAGATTTGAGTTTATCTCGTGACCCATCGATGGTTTTAATGAACTGAAAAAGTACCTGTTTGAATGTTTTCATCTCCTTCAGCCTTAACAGGCGTTCGGGATTCGTCTCTTGTAGTCATAATAAAAGTTAATAGTAAACAAAATATAATATAATAAAGCGGTATAGAAGATATGAGAAGCTTGTTTATATTAACTGGACTGATAAGGCTAAGCTGGTTGTAAACAAGATGATTGGGCCAAAGCGACGCTTTTTCTTATCGGTGTACCATATAATTTGTTTGCGATGTCAATGAGTTGTAAATTAATGTACATACTTAATATCTTGAATAATTTAAAAAAATATTTATTTACGGAAACACAAAGAAGAAAAAAACAGGAACATATTACCCCAGGAGTACGAAGTTGTGCAAAGTTGACTCTGGCTCGGAATGTGCTGAATGATGATATGATGTGATAACTACACGGGCGCTGTGAATACTACTATACAGCAATTGGATGATGTGTTTTTTTTCAATAGCAAAACAGCGACGAGATGTTGACGGTAGAAAATAAAAATATAAAAGTTCAGGATTTGATAAATTTATGACGGAGTGACACTTAGAGAACACGGATACAGTGGTGAGTTTAACGCTAAAATTGGGAAATATTTGTGACGATATTCATTAGTACACAATTTATGAATTAAAATGCGTTTAAAGATGATTGTATTATTTTGAGTCAAAACCGAAGCGGAATCAAAGACGTACCATGGACACTACTATATGTGTATCCCTTAAGCCGCTATCAGATTTGTTATTATTGTTGTTTTATTTTTAAAAAAATGGGTAATTTTATTCACTTTACATTATTTTATTTATTTTTTGCTAATTAACTAACAAATCAGAATCTGGTGAATGTCGTCGGATCAGAGGCACGTGATGAACTGAACTGTTGGACATACTGACTGTGGGAGGGAAGCCGGCCTACTGCTGTGTAGTCTTTTTATTAAAAATTATATTTCAGTGGTTAAATACTAGTGTGCAGATACTGAAAATAGAAGCTTGGGACCTGCTTGAAATGCTGACTTGCTGAAGCCAAGTTGTTAGCCTGAGGTGCAACGTAACATAGTAAGGCAAATCACGTATAAGATATATCGCTACGCACAACATATTGCAACATTATTTCCTTTTTTAAAACCAGTGGAGCATGCATTACGCCAAATTCATGGACGAATAATTGCATACAATTTTATTACAAACTACCATCGGATAACTCGCGCGTGCCGCAACAAATATTTAGAGTTAAACCTGGCAAATTATGTTCAAAACCTTACTTACCACCCAGCCATATAACTGGTCTAATGATATCTATACCTACTACCTTGATTTTTTAAAATATTATCCTAACACCATGCCGTCAAAGCCGTGGGCAAAAGCTGGTTCCACGTGACTACCAGTGTATCCCATTCTACTATGTTAAGCTGCATTGGTATACTAACCTGTTGACTAAAACTGAAATGTTTTATTATTTTACGAAATCAACGTTAGTATACCACACCAATATAAAGTTTGAAACAAATTACTTGAATGAAACTATGTTTGGCGCGTGCTAATTATTGTCATCACCTTTTCGCAACTCGAGGTAATTTTGATGACACCATATTATTCGGTATTTCTTTTTTATGAATTATGTCAAATGATGGTTAATCAGACTAGAAAGTAATACAATATTAAAAGAACATCTAATATTTCGAAGATTAGGAAGGTATTAGCATATCGAAGAATTTTTTTTATGTATTCTTTATAATTTCGATCTCACTTGATGTGTTGTAAATCTATTGATCTAAAGATAAATCAGACTAGCTTGAAATACAATATTGAAGAACATCTAACGTTATCGCAGATTGGAAAAATCTTGACATATTGAAGAATTTGTTACGTATTATTTACATACTTTCTAAAAATTTTACAGCGGAAATTTGCGACAACTTAATTCAAAGTTTAGGACCTTATTTGCAACTCAATTTAAAGTAACTATAAATGTTACTGAACTATTATCTAAAAGTGACTGTTACAGCTATTGTAATATTATCAATAAATAAATATATAAAAAAATCTTACTCTTTAGTAACACTACGGTCAACATTCATGTTCACATGTTAAAAAAAATAATGATACCATAACTGCAATTTAATCACAAAATCAAGAGGAAACAGTACTTTGGGTCACAAGTTTTAATTTTCATATTACATAACAGTAACGATAATAACATTAATTAAGAAATAGAGTCCGGAATATTTGGCATGGATTATATGATATTATGTGCATTTAAGCTATCATTTACAGGAAGATATGTTTCTAAAGGAGAAATCATAAGTTTAAATGTGTTACCATAAAGTTTAACTAGCGATAGCAAAATATCTAGTACGTAACCAGCACTCTGCAACTCTCATTTAACCAGCGACAACGATACACCCTACCATGTCAATCTAATATAAAATCATTCTCTCTCAAATATTTTCCACAGAATTTTGCTCTCCGCAAGCGCGTGCGACTCTTGCTCTACTCAGATCTGCCAGTGCTCGCAACGACGATTCTCAACTACGGTATGGCGTTTCTAATCTGTCATAAGTCCTCGCATGACGTCTCTGAAATAAGACAAAAAAACGAAAGTAGTTCCGCTCGGCTATCATAGCTCAAAGATGGGAATCAAATTCTCAATATAATTTACGACTTGATTACAAGAAAACTTAAACTATACTTTTTATAATAGAAAGTAATTATCGAAATGAATGCAAATCAATTTCTCTCAAAAAAATTAATACTCCTGCTATACTACTTGTACATCAAAGTAGCGCTCACCTAACAATCTGTAACTAAAGCTAACCAGCAAAACACCTAATGCTCAATCAGCACTCGGCAACTGTTACTTAACCAGCGATAGCAAAACACCTAGTGCTTAACCAGCACTCTGCAATAAACGTTTAACCATCGATAGCAAAATATCTAGTGCTTAATCAATATTCTGTAACTGTCATTTAATCATCGACAGCAATATACACATCACAAGTGCCAATCTAATACAAAATTATTTACTCTCGTACACAGAAGTTTGCTCTGTGGGCTCAATATTAAGATCATACGGAATTTGATTTTTAGGCCTTCGTCTCAAACGGTCATGTTCATATTTATAGGTCCTGTTTTGTGTTAGAGTTTTGTGTTAGAGTTTTCGTCAAAATTTCTCAATATTTTGAACGAACCTTTATATTTTCAAGCTTGGTTTCACTACATTTTTCCTTCTTTAAAAGCAGAAAACCTTCAAGTGAGAACCTAATTGGCTTAGGCTTATTGCAATCAAACCTTATTTATCATTAGACTCTCTATTGTTAATATTCACTACAGCAAAAGCTCTGACTGCTTCCAGGTCAACTTCAGGTTCATTTCAATAAGAAAACTTTACCGATCATTCAGTATCGCATTGAAGCACAGTTTTGAGATCACTGGACTTCATTGTTCAGTTTTATCATCCCTATTGATTCTACCGACAGCTCTAGTAACATATCCACCGGCAAATTTACCGCGTTCAATATATTATCTGACTCTGACTCTCCCGGTGACTCCACTGCAAATTCTTCCTGCAGCACTATTATAAACTCGACCGCCGACTCTACCGACAACTACTAGGAAGGTTATTAAAATTTTCTACCACGATGTCTTGTCTGTCAATCACTTTTCTAAAAATTAAAGATTCACTGGTCGTTAATTATTAAACCTTGACTTAAAGTTTCACGATTAGTCATGATGTTATGTGACAAATAAGTGTATGGCAATACTTGAAATTTAATATTAAGAATTACATCAGTAATTTATAGCTTGGTTAAGATTTAATGCCTACTTTCTACGCTAGATTTTCCGAAATCAATCATCGTTACAGTATTTAAGTAATCCACTTATTTAAATTAATGCACACCTGACAACTTCATTAATGGACATTCTACACCTGAACCATAAAGAAATAAAAAGAACTGGCCGGAATTTCTGAGCCAATCAGAAGTCGCACTGACAGGGCACATATCTGCCCGCTTGTCTAACAGAGTATTAGATCTCCCGGCAATGACCTCCAGCATTGACTTAGCAGCGGACACCTTGATGCATAATGCGCCATGCGGCCACGTTTGAGAGTGGAGATGGATGTTTCACTTGTCATCTTCGCCATTCCTCGATTCTTATTAAAATGCTGATTACCACTAATGTTAGGCTTCCCAATCTTTGCTAATCTAGTGTCAGTTCCACACATTGGTGGCTTATGATCTATTTTTCAACATCGATAACCTTTGAGGGGTTAAGATCACGTCATGTTTAAGTATCTGCATTTTTATATCACGTTCACTAGGTTTATATTTTCTCTTCAAAAAAATTAAGCTCAGGTTTTTTTTTGTGTGAGAACATCTTTTGTGGATTAAATCGCCTTTGCTGTCGCATGCTTTCGCAATTATACACCATAAACTGGAACAAACAATTTTAGAAGATTTCGTAAACTATCACCCGGCATAACTTTTCGCTCGAGAGGTTAATTTTTTTCCACTTTGCTTACTTTTTAAAGCACCTCAATATCTACACGATGGCGTATGAATAGCTTGTACAATCCTCACCTTTGCGGAGTTATGACTAATATCTTTAGTTTACACAGTGAATTTTGAGGTTCTATTTCGATTAATGTATGGATGTGATTGTGCAAGAAGGAATGTGTACAATTACTAAGAAAGTCAACATCATATCATCTAGTATGTATATAGAATATAAGTTATTTTCAAAAAGTATTTTTGAACAGAAAAATTCAATTAATCTTCATTTCATGTAAACTACTGACATCCGATATTTAAATTTTGAAATACGTTTTAAATAGATAAGTTTAAAGTACAGAAACTTATTAACTAATAGAAATCGGCTATGTGATTCATAGTGGAAAATTACGACATAAATAAATACGGACAAAATATGTTTATGTCACAAAGCGAATCGATAACCAAATGTAGGAAATGAAATGAGCAATAACTGCGGGAGAAGGGTGTACAATTGAGGCGATTGTCAATATAACAGCGATTACCAACATGACGACCAAGTAGATTAGGTAGGCTTTGATATATCCTGGTTTACTCTGTTAGAAAAAAAGAAAAATTCAAATGCATGTAAGCATGAGGTTTAGCCCAAAAATATTTTATTGCTAATGTCATTAACATTAAAATAAAGACTATGTTGTGCAATTAATTCATATTGAAAATTTATTCATTCGGCTTCAGTTAAAACAGTGGCGTTACCATATAATTTTAATTTGCCAAAACAGACGCTTATTTTAATACTAGCAGCTTCACCCGCCCCTGGTGACGTCAGTGTGACGCGCGACTTGAAGCGCGAATTATTATTATAATTTTTTTTGTCAACCCTATTTTAAAATTTATAAACTCTTAACTATATTATAGTTATGTAATTACATCAACCTTTATCATTTTTATGACTCTCTAGGAACTCTTATAAAATTTACAAAAAAGATTATCCTTCTAAAAAAATACCTCCCGAAAATAACCTTCTTCAACAACCAAACAACTTTTGCAAAAGGCACTACGTGTTCGAGACACAAATATTTCTTACATTTATGGAATATGTACTTAGTTTTTTCTGTTTTTCTGCCGTCCATACTCATAACACCGACCATTATTCGAAAGACCAGCTGTCCCAGTGATATAATCGATCTTAAAATTTGCAAGGCAAGTTCAATTGTGTCTACCGCTCTCTCATATAAGGCATCAATAAGTTTCATGACCAAATCCTTAATAAAATGACAGCACTGAAGTTTCGTGTTTTGATTGTTAGCTTCATGTGTCACCTGACTGTATAGTACTGACGTTCAGCATAGGGTAAAATACTACCATGGGCCAATTCTTTGTTTCTCGAGCACTATTTTAATTCGCAGATAAACAAACCACAGCGACTCCGCCCTGGTGTCATTGTAGCTCAAAATGATATAAAGTTTTTGAGTTTGACATCGACATTTTGCATAGTGAAACTCAATAGCACGTTTTTTTCTGCCTTTGGAAAATGTGAAATTAAAACGATGTTATCACTAAACTAAATATATTATAATTCAAATTCCGACCACGCAACATTAAAACATTGAATTTTCTTCCTGTTCTTTCTGATTGTACCAATTTTTTAATTGCTAATTGTGGCACTGCGACCGGTGTTGAAAATTGATTGGCATAATCTTTCAATAACAGCTAGACTAGAATTGTCAACATTATCTAGACCTTTATTTAGCTGTTTTCTAGTGTTAATTTCCGTCCAAAATTGTAAACATTTCAACGTCACAGAGACCTTGGATCTTGATACCATAGGGATTTGATTTATTTGGAATATTTTTCCGAAAGTAGCACCTTCCACGAGAAGCTTCCAATTTTCACCAATAATCACAAAAGTAGATAAGATAATTGTCCTTGAAATTGTGGACAAATTTCTCTAATTTTCTCTGAGACAGCAAATCTTGTCACGTAATTTTCCCTGTGACGTCGTTGTACTATCACCGAATCTCAAAATTTATAGCAGAAATTAAAATCTCTGAACAGACATAAAAAGCTATAATATTTCTATCGCACCACCATCCGTCCTAAAAAGTTCTTCAATATTCAGGTGATTAGATTTCTTTACTCCTGCTGACAGTATCAAACCCATCAAGAATTGTATTTTGTTTGTATATATATATATATATATATATATAAATAGCAAAGTCGTGGATATTTTTATACAATATCGATAAAATATTAGAAAAATCTTCACAACATATCACAATAATATAATCGCACAATAAAAATAACAGCGAAAGTAAGTACATAGACTATCTATCAAAATGTGTAAAATAAAAGAATCAACTATAACCATTTGACTTGCGTAGTCGATGATGCCGGTCTCACGCACCGGATAGGCGCCAAAACTCTGAAACGAGCACCAGCGTCACCACTGTGGAATGGACTAATGGTGGGGTTCGTGCGATAAGGTTGCTACAAAATCACAACATAAATCAATGCCAGATAAAGAAATTATATATTTGTCGTGATCGATACAATTGTTCAGATATTGCAAGCCAACTGCGTTTTCGTGTGATCGGAAGATCGACCCGCAGTTCTGAGTTGTTTTACCTTCTCACAGCTCGTGTTAAGGCCGGTATCCACGCACCACTGCGCAGAATCTGTGATGACTGCCACAAACTATTCAATTCAGTCGACAAATTCACTAGCTCGTCATTCCCGATACAAGTTATCGATTTTTCTTTGTTTATTATTGTTTATATTATCAAATTATTGTTATAATTATTATTGATAACTTCCTATTTTAAATTTTAACTATTACTTTGCGTATCATTATTATTTTAACCAGTTTCAATTTATACTGGTAATATAATTTATAATTTCAGGTTGTTATTCTTCAACTTATGTGTAGTGAATTATGTCAAATAAAATTTTAATTGTCCTGTGGTATTTAAAGGGAGAAATTAAATTCCTTGCAGTATTGTCTTTTTTTTATCGCCTTGGCCATAATTTTTGCAATAAATTAAGAACATTTTCAGATAATTAGGTCAATTTTTGAATGAAGTTATTATGAATTCTTTCAAAAATTTCACATGTCAATATTTTGATCATATTAGGAGCTAATCCTTTATCAAATTCGCCATTCGCCATTTTCAGTAAAAAAAAAAATAAGTGCAAAAAGAGATAAGAATTCAGACTTTCATATTAAAATATGATGGGATGCGAAGTGCGAAATCGTACAATATTTTGATCTGTCCACGTGTAACTTTGACAGTTTTATCTCTTTTACGCACCGCCTTATAATATACGTAACGATAAATCGATAAGTGTATGGCTCGCTTTACGCGGCAGAGTTCGCGGCAGAGCGAACAGCCTGTGACGCGCGCGCCTTCTTGGCGCCAACAATTTCTGGACATCGAAGGGAAGTTAGTGGATTACTAAATTCGGTCTAAAGTAATTTGAAATAATAGTTTTGTTATATTTTAACACACTTAAATTGTATACTCAGTAAGTTACTTCATTGTTATATTTATATTGTATTAAATTTTCAATATCATATGTTAACTGATCATTATATTTTCGCGGTTTATATATGCGAAGCGACAGAAACCACTATTACTAACAGTATTAAATATATATACATATGTATATATATATATATTACACTTATTTGTTAAATTTCAGCACTATGATTATAAATATATCCCTCCATAAAACCAGTTTGAAATTATTATTACACGTTTCAGTGCAAATTTGAGTAAATAGTTTTACTAAACATAATTTTTTTTTTATTCCATATTTATTTATGAGGAACTGTATAATGTGTGTTAAGTTTCAGGCCACTTTTCCAATAATTGGATACATGTAATGAACAAGTAATAAATTATGAACTTTTTTCGAAATTATAAGTATTTCGAAAGAAAATTGTCAAAAACGAGAATTAATACTTAAATATTGGAGTGAGAATTAGAATTTAATTTTAAAAAATTACAAACGTTTGCTTTTACCGGGATAAATCAGGGGAAATTTGGAAAATTATTTTTTTGTATTGAAACAAAATATTCCAAATAACAGATACTGACACACGTTACACAAAATGCTGAAAAAATACCTTTAACTAATTGAAGTGGCATCTGGCTGCAATTTTTCTATAAAATGATATCGCTTTAATGGTACATTTTATTATATACTCATATTTTTTATGAAATTTTAAATTATCATAAGTATTGCAAAAATGAGAAGTTTCCTTTTCTTTGCGTGAACCTAAATTTTTCTGACAATTTTCTATATTCTGAGAACGATTTCTCAACAATTAGAAAATTACCTGCAAGAATCGAATCCAGATAATTACCTTTTAACTTATATAACGGTTCAATTAAATTTAAATTAATTTTACAAATACAGACAGACCTGCAAAATCTAACTCTCTATTATATCTGATTACAGTACGCAATTATCTAAATTTTTTAATTATTCATACTTATAATGAAGACTGAAATTTGTCGTAATTAATATAAATAAAAATAATTAGGTAACGATTTCAAATTCATCCAAACAATGCAATTTTAAATATGTATAATAAATTTATATCGAACTAATTTAATATATAATGGTAAATATTAATGACTATGAATAATAAATGAAATAAATTTGGTTTTTTCATTCATTGATATTTTATGATAGCATATTTTTAAAAGACTAATACGTAATCCCCACTCAATTATTACTAGAGAAAAAAATATTGGTATATTTTATTAACAGTATATTGAATTTTAATAAAGTGTTAGATAATGAAATACAAGTACGGAAATGGTCATTTTAAAGAAATTTTATGAAAAATATTCAATTTATGATTATTATTATTTAAACTACCAGACAAATAATTAATTTATGATTATTATTATTTAAACTACCAGACAAATAATTAATTTATGATTATTATTATTTAAACTACCAGACAAATAATTAATTTATGTTTATTATTATTTAAACTACCAGACAAATAATTAATTTATGACTATTATTATTTAAACTACCAGACAAATAATTAATTTATGATTATTATTATTTAATCTACCAGACAAATAATTAATTTAATTATATTTACTTAGTTTTTGTCGATCTTTTGTCCAAAAAATTTTTTTTTTAAAATGTTACCATTTTGTTATTACTTTTTGCAATAATCATACACACTATTTAGCTAGTTTTTTTACTAACACGATAGAACAGGTACATTGCAGGTACATTGCATTGTAGAGGGCAGATTGGATCCTTACTTATAAATTTTTTACAACAAAATTTTCCTCATTTTATTTACTGTTTCACGTAATTAAATATCATGATATTTTTCGAACGAATTTTTTATGATTTTTTTATTTATAATACACGAGTTAAACGATTTTTTACATTATTCAAACAAATATCGAACCTGATAATTTGAGGCTAATGATTCAAAACCAAACCAGTTATTGGACATGTTTGTTTTGCATGAGAAAAACATATTTAAATATGTCACTCGTAAAGGAATATGAGAGAAACATGTTATTATGCTTATATGGCGAGATATCGTTTGCGTTTATAATAGTTTTTGTTTTGTTTTTTCTTTGCAACTAGTTTAATAAATACTAAAGCACTGTCGATATAAAACTTCTTTACGAAATATTTTAAAATATTCATTTAATTTGGTTGTGTATAAAAATTAATATATTAATTTATGTTCAATATCTACAATGATGAAATTAATATCATTTACATTTAAAAAGTATTCTTTAAGAAAAGGAATATCGTGAAACGGAATATAATTAGGACGAGATCTCTATCTTTACTTAAAAAATCAACTAATAACAACATATTTTAATAAGCCAGTTTCATAAGCATACACGAATAAAAATTAATATAATATAAAACTAATTAACTATACTAATAAACTAATTAATAAACTAATTAATATAATATAAAAAGTAGGCATATACTAAACTAAGTTCAGATATAATCATTACTACAAAATTGCTTACTTCAGTTTTAGGCGGTACAAATTTTGTAATTGTTTCCTTTTTTAATTAGAGTTATTTATATAACTTCCCTCTTTCTGAACTGATTATTTAATAATTTAGGATTAATTGAAACTACGTGACGTATTATTTCTACTTTCTTCAAGTTCTTTACCACGACCTAGGTTTCGTCGTATTACAACATCTTCAGGTGGGATATTAGCAAAGATCTTTAAAAGAGAGAAGAAAGTAGAAATAATACTACATTATGTAGTTTCATTTAATTGTGAATAATGCATTTCTACAAAATTAACGCCAAATATATTCAATAATAATTTAGGTTTAATATATTTGTGTCTAATTATATAAGCAGAATTTGAACAATCCTCTTTTGAATACGTCTTTTTCTAGTGTAGCACCGGAAGCATCTACCTCAATAGTACATTAGTTCATGTACTTCCGCATAACTGGTTTACTGAGCATCTCACCTTCCTCCAGCGTAGAGCACGATGGGTAAATATTTCCTTTTTACTATTATCTTACATAATTTCTTCAGTATATATATATGTATATATATATATATATATATATATATATATATATATATATATATATATCTAAACGAAGCGACGATTTTGAGGATATAGATTCAAAATACAACCTGGCTGATTATTTGTGTATAAACAGAAAACTAGGTAAATGTATGCATTTGTGCCTACTTGCGTAAGTTAAGCGTTTAATGTATATTTGTAGTGTTCACATATCACTAAGTTAGTCAAGAGGTTTAATACAGCCACGGCAACAGCGCTACAGTAACAGCAGAAACAAAAAAGAGCAATAGCTACCTTTAAGATTTTTGCAAGTTCTATTTCTTTATGTTATTCAGCCAAAACAAAGTAACAAAATATTTGTCTTTATTTTAAGTATATTAATATAAATGCATTTTCAATTCAGTACGAGTTTAAAAGAATTGAATGCTGAAACATGTAACCTTGTGTAAGTACTATTTTGCCAATCATTTTCATTACTGGCACCTTTCTCATAACCGTCTATTCTAATCCATATGCATTATTTCTCAAACCACTTTTTTTAATATGTTGTTTTCACGTACGATAGCTGATATGTACAATATAAATGAAACTACGTGATGCAGTATTATTTCTACTTTAAGTCTTTAAGTTCTTTACCATTACAGTGGTAAAGACCTTAAAGAAAGTAGAAATAGTACTACATCACGTAGTTTCATTTAATTGTGAATAATGAAGTTATACAAAATTAACGCCAAATGTATTCAATATAAAATTTTACATTTCCCATTCTATAAAACTACCATTCCAGATTAATTAATTTCTACATAATTGACGCCAAATATATTCAATATAGAATTTACATTTCCCATTCCATAAAACTAACATTCCAGATTAAACTATAAATAATATGTTCTTGAAATATTTAATTTATTATACATTTTATATTACAATTTAATAAGCGCAGATGGATTGGATTAAACTTTCTAAGGTTTCCGGTGATCCAAAAACTTTCTCCCAGGTAAAAGACTAGAAATTATGGTTTCGTAATAGGTAGATTATATAATTTTCCTTCACTATGATATTGGATAAAGTTATCAGATACTGTTATAATATATAAAATATTTTTTAGCGTACAGAAATGTTAACCGAGCTCAAGTGTTTCAGTTCATTTTCATTTAGAATTAATTAGGGTAAGGTCAATGTTAAGAACATTTTGGATATCTCAGAATTCAGTATCCAAAGAACTATTATCTTCCTTCATTGACAGTTCTTGTCTTTACTGATTTGTTTTAGATTTTACCTATAATTGTATTTTATAATATTTTTCAGCTTGTTGGGGGAATAACAGAAGACGGGTTTTAATTATTGGATATATTCATTTGGTGAGTTTTCAATGGAATCATTTAATAAGTTTCACATAGTTATCTCAACATTGCAAACAAGAATGTTAGTTAAAAAACGATAATTTATAATAAGATAGTAAGTCGTAATATATGAAAAGATGATTAAAACATATGTTTATTACCATTGATTAAAAGCTTACGAAATCATACAAATATTTTTATGAAATCCAAGAAAAATATAAGTTATAAAGTACAAAAATATTCACAATGAAATGAAACTAATTCATTTAATTGTAAATAATGAATTTCTACAAAATTAACTCCAAATATATTGAATAGTACAAAAATATATTTTTATTTTGTTTGTTTTTCCAGATATAATTGAATATTTAATGACAATCAATGCCAATCATTGCCAATATATGGCCAATTTGTCCCCATTCCAATCAGCTTCCTTTATTTGTTCTTTAGTTGCTATCGATTATAATCGTAATTTTCTCCATTATTATGTGTCAAGCATGTTTTGGTGTCAATATTTTTTCTCTTGACACCAAATTATGCCCCATATTTGGTGTCAAGAGAAAAAAATTTTTATATTTAAAAATATAAAAATTAAAACTTTAAGAAAATGTATAAATTATAATTGACTCAACCGATTTCCTTTTAAAAGAAATGCAACTGCCAACAAATAATTTTTATTTCAGAAAATTGAAAATTAAAACGACTAATGAGTTTGTAATTTATTTTTTGTTTTCCGAAATAGTCTCCGTGGCTCTCTATTCATAGTTTCATTCGATGGAACCACTGGGAGAAATAATCTGTATACTTTTCTTTGGACGTCTCTTCCACAGCCTTGTCACCTCCTTCTTCGATATCTGGGTATCCCATTCCTCGCAATATGTTTTTTAATCTTGGGAATAAATAAAAATCGTGTGACTGTGTGGCGGATGATCCATAATTTCTACACCTGATATAGACAATATTATGTTATTCTTCTTGCCGATTATGCATTTTGTTGAAGGAAAATTCTACTGCCAATTGAACTTTTTTCAAAACAACAAGCAAATAATTGCTATCAATATCCGAATATAATTTTTTTACCTTCCATAAAAATTATTGCGGAATAATCAATCTGTCGCCATTTTGCCATGACGCCATTTTTTCAACAATTCGTCCTTTCTTTTCCTTCGTTGGCAATTCATCAGAAGAAGAAACCCACTGCGCAAGACTTCATTTTAGATTTAAGTTTGCAGCTTTCATTAGCGGAGATGATTGGAATAAAGCATTTGGATAACCTTCCCCGATTTTTTCTAACATTTTGCTACTCAAATAAACGCAAAAGTATTTCGAATTTGGTCAAATCATATAGTATCCACTTAGCATAAAGCTTCCTCACGCATAAATTTCCCTTAAAACCTGAATTTTCTCAATCTGCTGATAAGGTACTCTCTCATTAGTTTTTATTATGGGTCGCATAGCATTGAGTTTATATTCAATGGCCACTCTTGTGGTACGTCACGAAAATCATATCTGAACTTGGTACAACCACACTTGTATTCATTAAAACAGCTGTAAAGAGTAGCGTGAGATGGGGCTTCAAATAAGTGAAAAGAGCTTTAATTTTTTTTAAACTTTTTATATTCCCTTGAGCAATTATTTTTTCTGTAAAATATATTTTTTCATAGATTAAAATTGTTTCATATTTTTTTCATGGCTAAATGCAGAAATATAATAAAAATCTCTTATCTCCAGCGTTATCAAAGAATGCTAGATTACATTCATCTAAAAATAATTGATTATATCTTATATTTCATAAAATTTAGTTATAAAGAATTGGAATATATCCCTGTATGACTTGTATTTTCAATATATAATGGAATTTTTATAAAATAACTATCATTAATTATATCTGACAATACATAAATATAATTCTATATTTTCGACCTCAGATTTGTCTAAACTTACTTTAAAAGTGGATATTAAATTAATGAAATTATGCCTCCCCTTCCTTCAAATGATCTTTTGTCATATCCGTAAAATATATATTTCACATTATTTCCAATTTATTTATTTTTTTTTTATTATATTTTTTAATTCACTAAAATTAATGGATTATTATGCCAAAAATTTATTAAACACTAATAATGGGCAAGATTAGGACGGTCATCGTAAGAAAAAATAAAGTGAAGCTTATCCTAGTGGATGAAGATTACTCATTCGGCCAAGGTCTTTATAATTACCGATAATAAAATGGCATCCTATTTTTCAAAAGTATAATTATAAAAATAAGTTATTTGTTTAATAACAGTTTTATGTGAATAACATGGTAGAAATAGTTGCATAAAAAAGAAAATTAAATGTCACCAAGTTCTATATATTTGTGTAATAAAGCTATTTATGCGCAGCGCAGTAAGTGGTTTACAGTATGCATAATAGTACGGCAAAAATCAAAATTCGTATAAAATTATAAAAATAAATTGTTTCTTTAATAATAGTTTTTAAAAACCATAGGGTGGAAGTAGTTTTGTATATTATAGTACGCATCGCCAAATTCTTTATGGAATTTATTAAATGAAAATCGTCCATTCAGTAGTACTACAAAAATAAAAATTAGTGCTTTACTATATCAAATTTAGAATTGTTATTCTAAATTTTATATTTTATAACTAAATATTAGTATTTAAAGCGAAAACTAAAATATGAATTTAACAATATATTACCAACCGTAACTTAGTCTAACAATAATAATAATCATTAAAAATACACTACGGTTATACAATTATAGTTTATGACAAAATCTTAATTTTTGGTATTGGTAAAATGTATATTATTGCAGTTTAAAAGTAAACTACGCTTACTAAATGCGTATTTAGTAAGAAAATTCTGTAAATATACAATTATTTACCACCAGCTAAAGTTATGCATCTAAGGAATCTGAACTAAACACCATATTTAGACTATTGAAATATATTTAAAAATTGTAATCTATACATATAATGAAAATGTAAAATTGGGATGTCTTTCCATTCAAGTTATTTTGGGAAAAAATAATTCGAAGTAAAACAAAAAAGTAATAGAACAGAAAAATTCAGATCCTTTTTCACATACCTACTTATTTTTATATTTCTTGAGCTTTTAACCACCTAGTATATCTATATAAAATCTATTTTTCGTATAATTTCCGTAACTTGAATATTTAGTGATTAGATCACAAGAAAGTATATATTTCCTGTTTCACTAGATATTTTCTATGAAATCAAACGATTTCCAGAGTTTAACTATTCTTTCTTAGTTGTTCTATAATAGATAACAACTCAAAAATAATCGGGTATTATTGTTTGCTAGGTTTTTAGGGTTCTAACAAGAAACCCTTATATTCCTGTCTTGTTCGTTTGTCTGTCCCGGCCTCGTATTTTCCTCGTTATTACCTCATACAATTCCAAAAAAGTTCCATCAACAATTTCTCATTTTAAAACAACGTTTGCCAAATATTCAACTTTAATTTGGCTTGCAATCTATGAACCTCTAATTTCTAAATACTTTTTTTTAATAGGTGGTAAATTCTTAAACACTTACATGTAGTTAAAATGTTACAAAAATTAATTTCGTTAAGTTTTAAATTCAAAGAAGTCGAATTAAAACATTTCTCTCAAAAAAATTCAAAGACAAGATTGTCCATTTTACATTTTATAGTCTTCGTTAACCAAAGTTTACTGTTTGTGCTGAAAACAAAAATGTATTACTTAGAACTAGCAAAACATTGTAAAAATTAGCAAATTTAATGAAAAAATTATGGTAATAAGAATCTTACTGCCTTCAAATATAAAAAACGGATACTAACATGTAACCACAGAAGGCACCTATTTTGAGGTAATTGCCCTATGTGTGAATTTTCATGTAAAGGTGTTTTTTATGGATATTATTAAATGCTCCTAAAAAACCATGAAAGTAATTTAAGATTAAAATAATTTTAACAATTTCTTCAAAAATACCTTTATAAAGGGAAACAATTTGTGCTAAATCTTTGAATAGCTTGAAAATAATATATTTAACCATAAATAAAATTGTCTTTAAACTTAATTAATCTTATTGCTTTGATATCGTGCGTGCATTAGAGAGATTTTCAAGCAGTTTCGATATTTGTTTTTAAGAAAAATAAGTTTAATTTTTTTTTAAATTCTCAAAATTTTTTTACCTTCATTTTTTATTATTTTTCAAGAGTATTTAAAATTTTCAATAAAAAACATTTATAATATGGATAGAAATGATTAAATGTTTGAGAAAAATATTGACAGACATTAAATAACCTCTAAATAAATAATACGCTGAAATAATGAAAATGAGAGTATGCAGTTTTATGTAGTTTACGGTACAATATCGTTTCAGAATATAAATATATTTTTTTAAAATACTTCTACTGTGAAAGATTTCAGGAGTCTGCACCAAGCTATTGCCTATCACTTTTTCTATTTTATGTTCATGTAAACCCATACACACAAACATTAGAGCCACAATATAAGTACAAATTCCTTTGTATTTACCTGTATATACTCATTACATAGTTAAATCTTTATAATAATATTTCTGGCGTATCTGTTGTATTACATGCAAAGAACATTACCTAACTATTTATTTCTGTCAAGGCGAATCAGATGAACCCACATTCTACGAACCAACTCCTCATCATTAAAAAAATTCTGTCACTGCCTTCGATTCCTCCATTATATCGTGCCCACAGCTTAAAACTAAAAGACCCGTCAGACAAATGAAATGAGCAAAAACTGTCCAAATCCGTTACTGACCATTGAGAACTTCCCGTAATTACTTTCAGGCTTCATAGTCAGACTATATCTAATACTTGTAATTCAAGGAATTGTCAAAACAAGTTAAACAAATCTAAAGACAATACATCTTATAATGAACACAAAACTATTTATTAATAAACACGTTTTCACTAGTGAGGTCACCATACTTTGACTACATTATCAAAAACAGACACCCATTGTAGCCAAAAATTAGTCCAAATAAGACGAACGCGTCCAAAATCAATGAATCTATGCCTCACTCTTGAAGAATTCTAATACCACTTTCCGCTCCGTCATCAGATGCTGACGACTAACTGTAACTAAAGTAGTAAAGTAGTAAGTTCAAACTCGGTCTCGAATCTCTCAAAGAGGTCTTTCAATCACTTTTTTTTCGAGGAGTTCTTCAGAATGCCTCTGCAGTCCATCATCAGATTTTGACCATATATGGGATCTATTCAAAAACTTTCCTTCCAAACAAAAAAAATAATGAAAATCAGCCAACACATCTATGAGTCATGGCTGCACATACATCAGAAAAAATTTAGACATGTCGAATTAAAACTCTCCTTCTTTCTGAGGTCAATTAAAAGCTAGTTTCCATGATGTACACTTGTACTGCATCATCAGAACATGGCTCCGTGATGGCTCCACTTATGCCATATTATTATTATTGTAAATTTAATCGATATAAATTTGTTTTAAACACGAGTCGGGTACTTGTATCGTTGAGAAGAATAAAAGCAACGGTTAAAAGCAACATATTCTTATCTAAAAGTTACTCATGGGTTTTAGATTTATGGCAATACATATTAATATAGAGCACACTAATTTAAATAGGTATCCATTAATTGCTAAGATCGCGATATTTATTTAAAACTAGCTGGTGCCCGCGACTTCGTTCGCGTGGACTTCAGTTTTGATTTCATTAGATTTGTATTCGTCCATCTACATATACTCAGATTATAACAAAATAGAAAAGTATTATATATTTACAAACACACAATAATCTATACATAAAATAATATATAAATACTCGCCCGACTAACGTGCGAAGAACCTTAAGCTCATCCCTATTTAATATGGTCGACCATATTGATGAAAGTTCAACTTACAGTGGACGTGTCTATATCTCCAATTAAGATTTAAACTTCTAAACTTCCAATCATGGTTTCACAAACTACAGTTAACAAAAGTTTCAGCTAAATTGACTGAAGCGCGCTTTTGAATAACGCGCATTATTTCAATTAACATAACTCTTTTGTTTGTGAACCGATTGGAATGAAACAAACACTAAATGTTACGGGAAGCTAGTCACAAAACGGCATTCAATCGGTTAAGCTATTTCTGAGGTTAACAAATGCACAGACCAACAGACAGACAAACTGACAAAATTTCTTTAAACTATTTTTTCAGCCTCGATAATTGGGCACGGTTGTTAACGATTTCATTATATGTAAAGGTGAATATTTGATGTAGTATTATTTCTACTTTCTTTAATTTCTTTACCACGACCTAGGTTTCGTTATATTACAACATCTTCAGGTGGGATATTAGCAAAGATCTTATCTCGATCGATCTATCTTTGCTAATATCCCACCTGAAGATGTTGTAATACAACGAAACCTAGGTCGTGGTAAAGAAATTAAAGAAAGTAGAAATAATACTACATCACGTAGTTTCATTTAATTGTGAATAATGAATTTCTACAAAATTAACGCCAAATTATTCAATATGTGAATATTTGAAACAATTCTAAAGAATCACTCTTTAACATAAAGCGTTGGGACGGTTCGATATTTTCCTTGATGAACTTTCCAGCATAAAGTGGTGATTTGTTTCTTTTTCAGTTTATTGTGTGTAAGTATACTGTTATTGTAATATTTAACTCTTTATGGTTTCAGGTTCTCCATATTCTGATTTTTATTTATGGAGTCACCCTGTTAGCGCAAGCCACGTCGCATTCTAAAGAAAAAGTCGGGATTTTACTCCTTGTAACAGCTATAGGCCAACTCTTTCTTACAGGATTTCTAATCATTAGCACACACCAGGCGAGTAATAGTTTAATTTTATTAAATATTTTTATCAAAATATAGTTTAAATTCAACAAATAACTGATATTTTTCCTGGTTTGGTACCAATGAATTATTTTACACGTTTTTCATTTCTTGTATATATATATATATATATATATATATATGTATATATATATATATATATGTATATATATGTATATATATATATATATATATATATATATATATATATATATATATATATATATACTCCCGGCCAATGACTAGGATTTTATAAGTTGTTAATCCATTTCAAACGCAATACCGCAAAAGTAATGATAAAACACGTTGTGTGGTAATGTCTGTATTTTCCTTTAGTAAATTTGGTTATGAATTCAATAACTCTCTTGTAGTAAAGAAAGTATCAAAAATGATTTCGATACTTATACCATGAGTTCTGGAAAACATCGAGTAGATATACGTCCAAAATTCCATAAAATAGAAGCTTAATAAACACCTCGTGCTTAATAATAACGCTAATATGCTTAGAAAATCTCAAATCAGGGCAAATTTAAATGTAAAAATTGTCAATGAAAACAGGAGATATGGTTACTTAATTACACCCAAAAATGACAACTGATTGAAAATTCAAATTAGTTCGGCACTCCGCTTATCATTTACTTTATCGGCTAGAACAAGCATTTAACAGTGAAAATTTGAACTGTTTTGTGGAAAGCGTTCTCTAAAGTAGAAGTTCACGATCCTGTGATTGCAATACTGCAATCATAGAATCTATGGGTTATGAAAGCATATAAGATAGTACCTGAACCCTTCAAATTCAAGAAAGGGGTGAGACTACCCTTTTCTTGAATTAAAAAGAATTCTTTTCAATCATTTTTAATATTTATGGGGTGCACGATGAGAATGGGGAGGCTGATAAGTGGCTTTTGTACTAGTGACAGAAGGATCTTCTATACTAACGACATCTACCCTTCTTGCATTAAGTACGTTGGCGAATCGGGATGGCTACAAATGCCATGAAAAAATTTCAACTAATATGGTTTGAAAATTTTTAAAGCGACTGTAAAACCTGGACACGGAAGAAAGCTGATCGGTTAAATGTGGTGTTGGAGGAAAATTCTCCAAATCTCATGGGCAGCATATCAGATCAATGATTAAGTTCTAGCATGAATGAAGATCGAACACATCCTCAGGCATTTTGGTCAAATTGACATAAAGAGACTAAAAGGACAAATTCTATTTGTTCTTCATTCGGTCTAACGGTCCGACCAAATTCGCGTCATATTAATCACTACCATTGGTCATGCGGAGCGTAGTAACTTTTTGTTATCCATAGAGATCTCAGCATCGGGTTTATATGTATATGTATATATATATATATATATATATATATATAGATATACATAAGTGTGTGTCTGTATTTGTAAGTATGCATAGAGATATAAAATGTACACTTTACCTTTAATCTCAATTTGTTACAGAAAAACGCGTCTCGCCTTAATACATATATCATTATTACCGGTACTATATTGGTTTTAGCTGGAATTGCCTTCTGCTTACATCCACACGTCTATTTTACTATGATTCCTGAATTTGGTGAGTCCAAAGAGTTTTCATTAATGTACCAATACAAAAATACGTTTTTGCTTTTGCATGTCATTTATTTATTGGACCAATCGGTCGAACGTTTCGACATAATGTCTGTGACTACATTATTCTGACATGTATCTCCATAATTGAAGAAAAATTAATATTAATTTAATTATTCCATCTTTTCCTTAAAAATCCTCATAATTAGATTTTATTAAAGTATGTTCATATGGAGATTAAATATACACTTTCGTTTACGGTTGAAAAGCTTAATAATAAATTAGAATAAACTTTTGTACTTATGTATTTCCTACGCAAATTCGAGTTTGTTGGAGCAACGTCGAATAAAGTCACTATTGCTATACTATACATGACAAAAAATGCGAAACACAAGGTACCTGTCGATATTTCTTTTCGTCGAGATTTCTATAAAGACTAAGATTTTCATTGAAGAGGTTTCAGCAAACGTATATCGTAATACATAAGATCGAACAAACATACATACATATGATAATTAACTGGGAATTAATTGTTTAATAAATATGTAAACAGAAATTTCAATTATAAAGGTTACACAAGAGAAAAATAAGAATTTACAATTTATTAGAAAACTGGCGTCTACTTCTTTTAATATAAATAAAAATCCTTACTTCCACTAACCAAATTGATTTATAGTCTTTAATACATGGAGCTGCTTGTTTTTTGTAATAAATATGTAATGAGGAAAGAATAACAAAATCTAAATATGTAGAAACATTTATAAATAAAAACCCGAATTTGTAATGAAAGAAAAATAAAACACCTACAAGTTGAAATACCACAACGAATTTATAATAAAATATAATGTAAATAAATGGTTTTGAAAATACATTTAAAAACATTTAAGGTTGACAGCAGTGAGTGTTTTGTAATAGCATTAAATCAGAAAAACATCATAATAAATTGGCCTTTAATACCTTGTAAATTCTTATCATTCTTTTATTTAATTTTTAAAATAAATTTTGTGTAATATTTTGTTAATTTTTTTCTCTATCAGGAAAAAAAACTATAAAACCCATTTTTCCTTAAATATGGCTAACAACGTTACTCCACTTTCTCATTTAATCGATTATGAAAGCAATAAAGAAATCATTTCTTTTTCAGTTTACAAAAGCTTCTGCTTGATAATTATTTATATGTATAAGAAAGAAATTGAATCAGATTCAACACAAGAGCAACCAGAAGGCTGGATTGGCTCTAAGGTTTAATAATGTAATAAGGGCTTATATTTGGAATAGAGTAGAAAAACAAGTCACACCATATAGCAGATACTGATGAGTAGCCTCCACGATTGCTTCTAAAATTCATCTTCTAGTATGAATTCTAAAATGGTATGTAAAACTATATTATTAAATGCATTTTGGTTAGATATGGTGTGATGAAGAACATATAAAATTGCTTCCAATAACATGTTTTAGATAATTAATAAAAAATAATGAAAGTAACAGTTTTATTATTTTAAGTCAATAAACTTCTATGAAATGCATAATATGTTAACCTTATTTCCAGAATGAGGCATTACTCGTATTAGCTCGGAAAGGATTAAGAGACAATTTGTTAACCGAAATAGCACCTTTAACTCCTAGAGGAAAAGGACGATCAATCTCCCATATTTGAGCTTATGTGATGTAAGAATAGAATACATTCCTTCATAACACTTTGAATTCAAATTAAAATAGTAAAGTACATCTTCGAAAAGAAAATAATTTTTGAAAGAAAATAAAAATGGGCCAGAAAATGAATTAGAGTTCATATAATTTCTACCTATTTTGCCTAATGAGCGTATGATCCAAGTCTAGCAATTGTAATCAGTTCATATTATCTCTGATCTGAATATTATCGTCGTACAGTGGATCAAATCGATCTTGCTAACATAACCAGAAAAACTTTATCATAAAAATAATCTTTTTCAACAAAAATTTTCGACAGACATACTGAGCAATAAAAAATATAAGAACGGTTGAGGTCTGGTAAGTATACATTCCTTAAGAAAAAGCCAGTTACAAAGTTTAAAACCATTCTTTTTCAGAATAGCCTCGATAAGCGACCACGCTTTGCTGCCATTGCTTTACAAAATATATGTGGAATTTCTTTAACGGCAAGAGCACCGTTCTTCTGAGCTAACCAATTTCGGCTGCAGTGTACAAATTTCGAAATTGTTATACATGGCTTTGAAAAATTCGATTAAATCAGGATTAAAAAGAAGGCTTCGTTCAAATATATAAATTCTCTCTACGACTTGCTTAAATGTAATCAGTAAGCTTTGTTGAAGAAATACCAATTTCTGTCTAAGGGCAATCAAAATAATTCTAGAATTTACTCTCAAACATAAAACTCTGTAGTCGCAAGACCGCACAATTGTTTTATAGTATGGAAAATTTCAATCGCGTCATAGTGGATAAAACTTCTATCACCATATTCTCAATTTCATCAATTAGCTCGCTTTCAGAAATATAATCATAAAGGATTCAATCTTTAATGAACTTATACTTGCGGAATATAAGATTCTGGCTGGAAAATATAAATAGGTGGTCATTATAAGGGATAGTACAACAAATAAGGCTTGTAATAAGTGGCCAAGGAAATAATACGTAATCTAAGATTATCACAGAATTTTGATCAGAAATAACTTCATTGAAATCGCCCTCATCGTCTGGAACATCATCGCCTTATTGAAATTTGTTATGCTCATTTATAAATTCGCCGTGCTGACGAAACAATTTGTCTCCTTTCCATGTTCTCCTATTTTCCAGAAAATCTTGTCACTTACCTATGCAGGCACCAAACTGGGATACGTATAAACATATACCTAGATCATCAAACCATTGATCGAGTATCGATGCCGTATCCTTGATCGAGCCGATTAGTTTTCAAAGACAATCATTACATACTTATATTCCATTTTCGCTCCCCACAAACTCATTCTTAACGTATATATAGGTAACGTAATATATAGGTAAATAAAGGAATAGTTTACGTAGAATCTATTTATTACAAGTGGTAAATAATTATAATATTAAGTCCCTTGAGAAGGTCAAACGGTTTGATTCAAACAAGTAAATATTGGTTTGAGTCGTGTTGAAGCCGTGTTGATAGTGTACGATATTATTTTGATAAGTTAGTGAAACGTTTACGTGTTTGAAGAATGTTTGATGTCAATATATATTGAAAACGGTGTAAGATTTCGATAGCATATTTGGTACAGTATAAAAGGAAAATATTTCTACTCACACTTTTACTACAGTATAAGCGTTTGTGTTTTTACAAGCGTATGTCAAATCATTTTCCTTCTAGCTTTTGATTGGAAGCCAAACATCTGTTAGAGCGTTTCTAATTTGGTATGTATTCCTTTGCATTATAAATTACAAATTATTTCTTTATAATTTTTTAAATTGATAAATTACAATAAATGGTCAGTATATTTAATTACTTAATTTGCTATATATATATATATATATATATATATATATATATATATATATATATATATATAGCGAAAGGAATTTCGTTCCAACCAGGTGTCCCACAACACCTCTCGTTCGTTTCTTTTATTTCACAGAAACCATAAATTTGAAAGAAATTTTCAATCCTTTTCTGATATAATAAACGCATATAACGCATGAGAGATAAATCAATGTCGAATTTTAAGTATTTATCTTCCCTGAACTCAATACGTTGTATTATTACTTAAGTCTGTATGAAAATTTTAACAAAGTTCTACTTCATACTATAAATTGCTCAATTTTTTCGCTCAAGATTTTAACAAAATTTATAATTAATAATGTTCCTACTTTTATATACATAAGATCTTAAAGTGTTCTTAGATTTATCTGACTGAAGGCATAATATATTAACATTTATTTGCAATCAAAATTAACCTTATATTTAACTGGTTAATGTTAACATTAGCCATTTTATCAACATCAGCTGTAACAAACACATGTACCATGCAATATTCCAAATATCCACGTATGAAAATGTAATCGTTTTCTTTTTTTCAGAAAAATATGAAATGCATGGTATTTTGGTTAAAAATAATGCTTGTAATTCTGACAACAGCTCTGATATTTCTAATAGTAACCGTAATGCACTCCATATAGACTGGCGTAAAATTTACGAAATTATTCTTGACTTCATTGTAGGCCTTATAATTATTGACAAATATTAGCTCTAAAATACTATACCGTGAATTCTCTGTTAACTTGATGTCCATATATAATTTAGACTTTCAACAGGGTCCATTGTATTAATAAAAAGAAAAAATGTCAGGAAAAAGAAAATTGCTTACAATTCTTTAATTTTCTTTTATTAAAAGGTGGGAGGGTAGTATACCCCACCCACTACTTCTGCAATACTTTCTTTTAAAAGTCTAAAATAATCTGCAGAGAGATGATACATAGTAATTAATTTTAATTAAAACATACTTGTCTAATTTTTTTTTTAAAACAAAATCAATACCTTAATTTTATTTGACATTATGCCATCCACCACTATTTAATCAAATGGATAGTCAAATATTGGCCATTATTGATAACTGCTGAAATGGCTATATTATAAAACCATTCAGAAAAGTAATATTATATTGTGAATTAAAAGGGAGCGAGTGCCAGATTTAATTCCTTCTTTTTTGATCAGGTCATCACAACGGCTCTTTGAAAATAGCAGCTCATCTAAGCAATGTTATATAAACAAAATACGGATCTAATACATCAGTAATAGGCAAGTTGGTTCCAACGACTGATCGGCGATAGGAATTTAGAAAAAAAAATCGTCACGAAGAAATTTTATATCTTATGCGTAAACTGCTACCAGGAATCCGTATATTTGACATCACTTTTATATCAAAAATGTTATAAATTTTATTTCAAAGAAAACTCAACAAATTGAACAACTGATGAGAAACAAACATAATAAGTAGATATGAATGAACATTTTATTGACTCCTTTTATAAAGAAGTGATACCAAACAATTAATCGCACGTTTTTATTTTCTCTTCTTAAATAGGCAATATTACTTGCATGTAGTTTTAAAATTTTATATAACTTATTAAATAATATTTAATTATCAGGAAATTGATTATTAATAAAATTTTAGTTCAAATTTATCAGGTTACTGATGAAAATATGAAAAAGATATAGCCAGAGACGTGGTTATAAACAAATGGTTAAGAGATGTTAACATTGCCATTAACTTAATCCGTAATTTTTTTACCACAACTTTACAGTTACGTTCTTCTAATATTAAGTTCTTCAACATCATTTTCATTGATAATCCTTGGATCAGTTTTAATTGAAGTTTTCCGACAGTTACTAAGTATGAGACAGTTATTATGATCCTCATTTATTTATTTGCATATATTATGAAAACATCATAATTTTTACATTTTTACTTTTCAGTAACGACAGTAGGACAATTGATTGAATACAGTAGTATTACCGCACATAACGGTGACATACTTCAACAAGTTTACTCTCCATCCTTCCATACACGTCATACTCCGTTACAACCCCGATCAGGCGGTATTAGCGTCTTAGGAAGGATCTAACCAGGCTGTGGTTGGGCGGGTAGACTCGGTACCACTCGCTGGGCCAAGTAAGGGTCTGGTTTTTAGCGTCCCTTTGCTGGCTGACGACGTCAAGTGGCGGGTTTTTCCCAGACTGGGAGTTAAATCGTTGTAAGCTGAAGGTCAAATACCCGTTATAATGCACGGGCATTATTTTTTTTTAATTTTTATTTTATAAAATCTTTCTATTTAACAATCTAAACAAACAGCTACACGAATTTAATTAAATTGATGTAGCAAGCTAGATTTTAGTTCCTGAATGCAAAACAAGATACCTTATGATCAAAAATATTTTCTTGTATTTCACCCCGTTACTGAGATACAATAATATCAACGTTACTAAAGCAACATACCGCCAACGTCGCGCTATGCATAACGTCATGTCGCAACATCAAAACTATAAGAATGTTCATATAAATTTTACTGCTAATTTGATGTTTCCTTCAAGTTTTTTTTGTTTTATTGGAAATTCTGATCATAATATTGAAAAATTAAAATGAAATTATGATTATGGAAACTTTGAAAGTGAGAAAAAATACTGAAGGTTAAATTACTTCTCTGTGATAAAGGTTCAAATAAAAAAGTTTGTAGAATATTTTCGTCTTGTATTTTGAGAGTACTTTAAAACTTGCTGTACAAATTAGCATACGAATAATACAGGGAATAATTTAAACGCTACCAAAACATTTAATTTACAACAATTTTTTTTTGTTTATTTAGTATGAGTAATTTATTGATTCGATTATATAAATAAATAAACAAGGACTGTTGATAACGTACATGTGACATTTGTGCAATTTTTTTGAAGTTAGTGCCAATATCGTATGCCTCGCTCACTTATTTAATGTAATTTATAATTATATAAGTTATATTTTATATAAGCGCATTCAATATACCAACTCATAGGTATATAAATTACATGAAGTAATATATCAGAATTAAATGAAACTACGTGATGTAGTATTATTTCTACTTTCTTTAAGTTCTTTACCACGACCTAGGTTTCGTTGTATTACCACATCTTCAGGTGGGATATTAGCAAAGAATGAAGAAGATATAATTCTTTGCTAATATCCCACCTGAAGATGTTGTAATACAACAAAACCTAGGTCGTGGTAAAGAACTTAAAGAAAGTAGAAATAATACTACATCACGTAGTTTCATTTAATTGTGAGTAATGAATTTCTACAAAATTAACGCCAAATGTATTCAGTAATATATCAGAGTTGAAGTAGTAATTAGTTTCAAATATTAGTTTCGGGCAAAGAGTTTGTTAATTACAGAGAAACAGATCATTAAAAATAATAAAATCAATCCTCGTATATCATTCTTAGAGCCATAGAACATTAGAACAAAACTACATTACGCGTATTAAAAGTGCTTGAATGCCCAGTCGGATCTAATATTGCTTCGACATAAAAAAATCACGTGTGGCTTATTTTAAGAAACAACGTGGATCTGCTTATAATAATATTCATTGACAGGAATTGGGCAAAATATGTATGTCATACGAAAAAAAATTATCCACCGTTGTTGAATTGTATGAAAATACGAAAAAATAGAGAAAAAATTGTGAATTATACTGTAATTCATTTGAAAATTATTTTCTTAATTAATTGACTATGGAAATCCTAATGTAATGTTTTAATAAATTACTTTATCGTTCAAAGTTTTAACCCTTTTAATATTAGGTTTGCAAATAATAAACCCATTAGCTTTTAAGCTACTTCTGGGTTATTACGGAGTATTCTTTAACATCTCTCATAAGTTATATAATCAACTCTAGTAGTAAAAAAAACTAAAAAGAAAACACATTTATACGGTCTACACTTTTATGCATGTTACACTACTAACTTCCACTACTATAAAGCAAAATATAATTATCGAACCTGGTTTTCTCTATCTAAAACATATTTATTTTAATCTCTTAAATTATTAATATATTTTTATATTTTTACGTATTATATTAAAAGAGAGAATAATTTTTGAACTTATTTCATATTATATTTAGAACTACTTTACAAATATTAAAACTTTATTAAAAATATTATACACAGCAAAGCAGTATATTTGATTAAGTTAAGGCGTCTCTTCTTTATTCTGTATCTGTCCATCCCCACCAATGCATCAATATTGACCAGCTTTTCCGATCCAATTCTTCGACCTGACTTCCAATTTTAAGTTACATGCTTCTGAAACCAAGCATGTAACTTAAATTTACTGTCCGTAAATTCCATTACATGCTTGGTTTGTTAGTTACAGGTCGAGATAAAAACGTGTTAAAAAGCAGAGTATATCGAATACTGTGATGTTAGAATAAATAAAATATGAAAATGTGACTCTTCGTCATGTAGAGTGCTTCGAACGTAGAGTGCTCTCGCTTGTATGTGACAAAAAACAGGCAATGCTCGTTTTCCATTAATTTCGAACACTTTAAAATTGTTTATATTCGATGTAGACTCGAGTTTCAAAAATTTTTTTTGCCAACTTTGCAGTCATTCATCGCATTTCCACAGGTTTTACGCCCCCCTGAAGAAAAAATTAACAAAGATATATTGCTTAACGGATGAGTGATGATTCTCTCAGTCAGACATGATGTTGTTGAAGGTGGATTCGTTCTACGCAACCGGGCGGGTGGATTCCCTCCTCACAATATCCTCATCGAACTCATACCGGAGTGTAACGCCACTCGCTTCACTTCACGAATTGTACTCTGTGTTTGTACATATTAGTAATATTATATTATGTGTAAAGTTTATTTAAAACAAAAATATTTCATTTAAATAACATTTTTTGATTTATTTCATTTTATGCATTCATAAACGAAGCAAGAAATAATTATTTTATATGTAAGCATTTTGTTGGGAATTTCGTAGTTACTATTGCGGGGTAGCGAGATTAAATTGAGTCATGCAAGCACGAAAGCACGTATTTAGCACATGTGTGCTTGCTTTTTTTATGCGTACTTCTTCCAATTAATCAAGACACAATTTTAAAATTCGCAACGATATATACATGCGTATAAAAATAATTTATAAATTTAATTTGACAATTCGAATAAAAATCACATTACATGGAAGTGCAAATCCCTCCGGACCTTTTTATATAATATACAAGTGTTATACGTATTTTTGACAAAGAAGATCAGTTATATAAAATTTCCATAAATTACTCTAACTGGTTATCATAACCTTTATTACTAATTTGGTTCCACTTTTAAATGAATAAAAAAAATTTTATTTATAATAAAGAAATTTTTATTGTCTATATTTGAAGAATCTTATATTTGAAATTTTTATGTCTAAACTGCTCGTCAAGTATTAAATATGTCACCGTGTGGCTGTTTCACAAAATTTTATTTTGTTTTAAAAATCGCTTCATAATTGATAAATATAAGGAAAAGGTATATTTAAAGAAAGGGGCATACAGATAATAAGTACAAATAAAAATATACGAGGGCTAAAGAAATCACAAAGGAAACCAGCGAAAATGGACTTTAGTGTCACAAAAATTTAAATAAAGCATGTATTTTTTAGAATGTGAAAAACCAAACTATTAAGCAATTGAAAACCAGGACAAGTTAAAAGACAAAATTAAATATGAAATCATTACAAAACAAAGAAAATCTGTCTTCTTAAACACGTATTTTTAATATAACATGAATTTTAATTAAAGATAAAAACATAATAATAACTATCGAAAGTATAATAACTATAGTGCTCCCCTACAATAAACTCACTAACATTAACAGTAAGAAAATCCGAGCAAATCCCACTTACGCTATTGTCTTGTATGATATTTAAATGTTATCGGAAGTTTCTACGAGTCAGTCTTTATCAATTGTCCACCGGAATATATTGTCATTCAACGAAACTTAGGCCGTGATTAAGAATTTAAATATGGTATAAATAATACTAAATCACGTTGTTTCATTTATTTGTAAATAAAACATAAGTGATAATAAATTTCTACAAAATTAACGTCAAATACATTCAATATTTATAAATATAAATAAAAACAAAAGTCTACGAAGAACGTAATAACTTTTAGACACGACTAATGATTTAATCAACATCAATCGTTTTCTAAATTGATAAGTATTTTCTAAAATAATTATAAATTAACTCTGAATTGACTTAACATTCATTCTGTGAATAAATTTCTCTTTCACCCCTCACCAACCCTCTCGACTTTGCGAGTTTTATGGGTTAGAATGTTATACGAGTGTATAGAAGACATAATCTATACATTTTTATCTTACCGGTTCAAAGAGTTCCATTGCATTAAGGTATACAAACTATTATGAAAAATAACCTGACTTTATATAAAAAAACAAAACATCTTCAATTATCTAATTAACAACTTAAATAAAACTCTTGGTCTATACAAGAATATTTGATCTATATAAGATTATTATTTCCATTCAGGTAATACCTAGGCTCAAAATTATATGAACTTTTTCCAGTCTTCTTTCAGGTTAAAGTCATATTTGATTATTGAAACCGGTTGTATCATAATTTACAAATTAATAACTAGCTATTTTCAATTTCCTACTATTATTGAGTAAATTACAAGAGAAACAAATATCTTACATTAAGAGTTTCAGCCCTATATTTTGAGGTACAGGACTAAAAACTGTTTTACATAAATACATTGCATTACAGTGCGATGGATAATGAAATGGAATAATATGGATGATGCTTCCAGTTTTCCTACATTACCATCGATGGAGCTTTTGGCATTTTTATTAAAAGCTTCATCAATTACATCTATCGCCCCATGGATTATATTCGCATTATCCATCGATTATATCTAAAGTGCTGTAGATAATGAAATAGAATAGATAATACGAACAACGCTTCCATTTTTTTGCATTACTACCAATTAAGCTTTTGGCGTCTTAACAAAGAATTAGTAAATTAGATTATCTGAAAAATAAATATTGAGGCTAGACAGCATGAAAAACCAATGCGGTTTCGTATTTATTATGTATGTAAAAAATATACCCAGAAAATATTGAATTTATTTGTTCATATTTCGAGATGACAAACAAAATGTCGCTTAATCTCAAGACTTAACCTATGATACTGTCTATATAATAAACTAAACTGTCTGAACTGAATGTCTCAATTAAATGTTCACCCACTTCTAGACGGTCCACGTGTCAAGAACGGGTGACAATGCAATAATTTCGTAGTTATTTTCTGATATTCTCACATAGATCAATTCACAAAAAATGCCTTCATTTTTATCACAAGTTATATATACTAGATTGACACTAAATATGACGTCGCAGTGGTGTCATTAGATTGGTTACAATTCACATGGCCTTTGAAGACGCGGCGTACCGCAGGAACCCGGGATCGATTCCCGGTCGTTGAGCGGAGCTGGACTGGTGTTCTAGGGCATAAATAATAATATTGTATCTCGTCAGAAAATATGATTCACTGGATGGTCTCCAAAGAGAAGAACTTATTGGTCCAAGCTAATTCCTTGTAATAGGAGAATTTCATGTAATGGTGACCATTAGATGAAATGGCTAGTTACGCGAATATTAATAAAATAATTTTTAGTGCTCTCGACTAACATTTTCATAGTCTACCTTTACAAATAGTTAGCTATAAAAAAATTATAACAACAACTTATATCAAACAGCCCGCTCTTTTTTTATATTACAGTTTTTATTTTTGTCGTCGCTTTTGACGAAAATCTTTATATTTAAAGATTAGTTTTTATTTTTTAGTTCGTAATGCTACAAAAGGGCGTTTTTTTAGATTTTTTTAAACTCTAATTTTATTGTCCTAATATTTCTTGAACCGTAAAATATACATTAAATAGTTAGTTTCTATTTCTGATGTAATAGAATTAGAACTTCTATAAAGAATGATGAACAATAAACGATTTTGTCTACTCCTTTTATTTAAAAACTATAGAACATAGACCTCATCTAAAATTATTGAGCACATTGTGCTCAAATAATTAGTGTAATCAGCGGTTACTTTATATAAATAATTTACTTCGTGTCTGTCTGTAAATTTGCCCGTCCTTATTAACAATTTTTTAGTCCATTCAACAATACTAATTTCTTAAAAAAGGATTACTCTTTTCTTCTACAAAACAGTTCTTTTGTCTTTCTTTCATACAAAATAGATATATTCGAGATATATACAAAAATCATATATCAAGTTGGCGACTGACGCACACCCCGCAGCGCCGCGCTATCTTGATTTCATACTCGTAATAGATACGCTAATAAATCCCATTTAAATATATTGGACATGCCTTTGTTTCTCATATATTATAAATAATATTTGTTACTTATGAATTTACTTGTAATTATTTACTTTACATTAAAAAAAGATAATACAAATGACTTAACTCATTTTCTTTCTTTCCAGGCTTGGAAGTATATGTCATAACGACAGTGTTTAGTTTCTACAAAATGTTAAAAAGCCGTGACGGCGTAGAAGAACGCCAAGAGATTTCTACGAGAATTTATTTTCAAAAACCGGCAAATTACGAGTATGGCTCGAGCATCGAGGGTTCCGTGCCTTATTAGAAGTGAAATGACTTTATCATAAGCCGTCATTAATATGAACTTTCTGCAGAAAACCTAACAAAATTAAGTCATGTGTATTTTTGTAAATATCTCAATAACTATAATATTTAAAGTCATAATTACAGTTTTCTTACAACCTACGTGTAGGCTTATAAAAATCCCAATTTTTCATAATTTTACATACAGTAGATCGATAAATAGTTATCAACAATAGGTCAATAAAAGAATTTGATATTTATTTTTACATACGCTTTTCTTGTCGTCTACAAGTAAAATGGACCAGTATTTTTAATAGATTATTAATATAAGAAAAAATTGTATATTAAATAGTTAAACATAATTGACAACACTTTACCTTTGCAATTATTCAAGTTAAGTCAGGTAATGTACCACAACTGAAAATGGTGACTGGTTCCAAATATAAACTTAGACCAGAGACTTGCATTAATTTCAGATGTAAGAATTTTTAGAAGTAATAGCATTAAAGTTAATTTATATTTGAAAATCATTTATTGCTAAATTTATAGTAATACAATCCTTTCTAGTACACCTTGGAACTAATCAGCTGCAGTACAAACTCCAAATTAATTACAAATTAATTAACATATAAATAAATAATCATTAATATACATGCTATTTTGATGCATATATCGAATGAAATAAATAAAATATCGAACACTTTAAATAACAATGTAGAATTATTTGCTATATATATATATATATATATATATATATATATATATATATATATATATATATGTGTATGTAAATATACAATTTAAATATACACTGAACTCTTTAAGTACGAACACTTTTTAATTATTACAGCTTTGTAATATTTCAATGTTAATTTAATGTTACATGTTTCTTTCTAAACATACGTTTTTGACCTAAATTAAAACCATTTGATTTGTCCTAGAAATAAAACATACATATTTTCAAAAAAGTTTGTTTTTAATAGCCAAAAGCATTAACGTAGCGTCGCGATGCGGTGCGGCGCTTCACTGCACTACGGTGCCTCTAGTCGTGGTCATACGGTTGCGAACTGCAGACAACTCTCAGTTAATTTTTCTATATATGTATATATATATATGTATATATATATATATATATATATATATATATATATATATATAATAAAAAGTTATCAAAGTGGTGGAAAAACAGTGTGAAAGTGTAAATAACTTATAAACGCAGTGATATAAACATATTTATTGAACTCAGTTATCTGCATGAACATAAAATAGTGATACAAGTGGTAACAACAAAACAGTGACATTATTCTTCTTGTGAACAATTAAAACAGTACTTACTCGAACTATTCTTACTCAGTGATTAGTACGGATCATTAAAAAACAATAACCCAAACAAATCAAGTTAAAGAGTGGAAGTTTAGAAATTCTATAACCTACAAAATATTTACTGCGTTGTCATTTCTTTAGAAAAAACTCAGAGTAATTTAGATAAGCGACATCTAGCGGTCCTGCAAAGTACTAAGTAGTATTGACAATATCGATAAAGTAAGCAACCACGGTTTCTCCAGGCACCGAGCTCGTAGTACTTCATAAAACCAATAGAGGGCGTAAAACTAAAAAAATGGATGAAATTAAAGAAATGCTACAAAATATGCAGGTTGAAATGAGACAAAACAAGATGGAAATGTTGGCCATGAAGGAAGAACTTAAAAATACCATCATTATAAATATCAACGAGAAATTTACTAATTTAGAAACCAAATATGAGCAAATCGAGCAAAATTTAGAGACACAAAAATTGGCAATTGATGGTTTTGAGCGTTTCATGAGAAGGAAAAATATATTACTTTTTGGAGTGGAAGAACAAGAGAATAGCTACCAAGAATTAGAGGTAAAAGTTCTAGATATTATTAACAAAACATTAAAAATCAAATGTGAAAATCACTACATTGAATCAGTGAGAAGACTTGGCATAAAAAGTGATAAAGCCAGACCTATTGTAATAACTTTGCTTACTATGGGAATAAAAATCAAAATATTAAGGAATAAAAAGAACTTGGAAACCTCACCCTACTATATTAAGGAAGACTATCCACTAGATATCCTGAAGAAAAGAAAAGAACTCCAAATTGAAGTAGGCAAATTAAGAGAACAAGGTAAAAAAGCGATAATTAAATACGATAAAATAGTAATACTTCAAAATAAAAATCAACAAATACAGTCTACTTATATATATAATAAAAAGAGAAATTTATCAGATTCCCCCGAGCAGGCAACCAATCCTGCCAGCGCAGAGAACCAGTTTAAAAAACAGCCTGCCAAGATAAGTAAGAACAACAGTATAAACAATTATATGATAAAACCTACGCTCACAGTACCTGATAAGACGCCTCCTGAAACGCTCTCATCAAAACAAACTACAAAATAGCAACCCACACCGGCCCCTCTCAATCTCCCAACACGGCTGGTCACCGCGGGAGACCTAGACTGCAACCCTCCAACAAGCCAAGAACTATACATCTGCACATACAACGTAAAATCACTACTATCGCCGCGAAGGATAAAGCAAGATGGAGGCAGTTGGAGGAGGCCTATACCCGAAAGGGGCCATGACAGGTTATAGTCAACTTGTTAAAATATAGTATATTTCACTAATACACATTATAGTTGTTTTTTCATAGTCAAAGTTATATAATTTAATTGTAAAAGTATGTCATGGAAAATAAAGAGGCTTATTATTATTATTATTATTATTATATATATATATATATATATATACATATACATATATAATAGAATTGTATAAATCAAATATTTTTCTTAATTTAAACTAATAATATTGCAAATTAACGCATTAGCGCGTATTAAATATATTTTAATAGAAATTCCATGGGTATAGAATATAAGGGAAGAAGAATTAAGAAAATCCCAGTGCTTGAAATGTTTTTCTTTTTTCGCTACTTTTAATTAAACATATTATTTCTGTTTGCGTCAAGTTAAGCATATTGTAATATGTTACAAATAAATAAGCTCTGTTGCTAATGGGCTGAAGTATATTGACAGTTAGATTTGAAAAAGAAGACCTTTTTTAAGATGTTTTGGTTTCTGCAATAAGTATATAAACAATATAAGCTAGAAAAAGTTTATATAAATTATGTCAAGTTAAGCATAAAAGGTAAATTGGTAATTGGTTTAGAATATCAAATTTGGCCAAAGATTTTGTTAATTGCAAAGACAAGGATTATTAAAATTAATAAAATTAATCCTCATAAATTATTCTTATAGCTAAAGGGATTTAAAACTATAGTTATACTGAGCGTGTTAAAAGTGAGTGAACTACACCGCTCGGTTTAATATTGCTTTGACACAAAATATATTTCACGTGACACTTTAAAAAGGTTTATGTGCCTAAAGCAAATGAAAGGAAAATTATCCAACGTTTTTTTGTTATTTAAAAACACGACAGCAGAATTAAATAAATTGTAATTTTGAAAAATTGTAATTTATATATTATCTTAAATGTTATTTTCCAAAATAGCCAATTTCCAAAACACTTATGAAAGTTGGGCTTTATATTTTAAACAATTACTTTGTCAACCAAAATTTGACAATGCTAAACTAATTATCCTAATACACATATTAGGGACATTGAATTTTTATTAGTTCAAACGAACGGCCATTGAATAATGTTAACTCATTATAAGAAAGTAACATTTCATGACAACAACAAATTTTAAGTTAACGATATTAAAGTTAGACTAAATTGCGTTAATGATATTAAAAATTTCATAAAATAAATTAAGCATCAGTTAAATTAGGTTTTCATTCTGATTAAAAAAATATAATATTTGACATGATCTATCGTAAATTAATAGTAGCCAACGCTTTATGATTAAATGTTTCCAGTATCCGAATATTAATTTGCATTTTTCAGTATATTAAGAGAAATTTTTAATACTCGTGCTACTGGTGCTAATAAAAAAAATGTTCCCTCTGACCAATATGTGATTTAACTTTAAAATTAAAAAATATGAAATTCGCAGATTTGAAATAAATGTTTTGATATTTGGAAAATTACACGAAAGTTATTTTCCCGCAGTTTAATTTGGGTGAATTTTCGGTTAAGACTGCGAAATTTGTCACCGATCCAACGAGACTATCATAACATCACTATAAAATAATGCTAAACCATTAATATACATACTGTTGACATGTGTTGGTACAAAACTCTCGATAACATATATGCGTAATTATGTCTTAAAAAGTTTAAAACATAAAATAAAACAATAAACAAAAC
The DNA here is from genome assembly GCA_039881145.1 of Druceiella hillmani. NCBI lineage: Eukaryota > Metazoa > Arthropoda > Insecta > Lepidoptera > Hepialidae > Druceiella > Druceiella hillmani. Next base: position 19,854,698 of record JAYKKI010000034.1, on the reverse strand, counting down.
AAGTAATGTTTTGTTTATTGCTGCCGCATTTTTCGGATGTTGATTACTATCCTAAATATATCTAACAATATATGTTGAACCTAAAAACATCATTTAAAATTGCACGATTTTTCTAGGAGAATAATTTAATTAAAAAAATAAATAAAAATGTATGTATCCTTTAACACATCGAAAATAAAACATAAAATTATACTCAATATAAACCAATATTAATAACAGTCGAAAAAACCTGTCAGGCATGAGGTGAACTTGAACAATGATGGTTGCGAAAATATTTAATTACTCATAAATATTTAAGAATTTATAGTATTTCTAACAAAGTATTACCAATATAATTTTTTGCGACGTAAATATATTGCTTTTTATTACTTTCTAAGGCTTAAAAAGTTAGTGAGTATTGTTTTTATATTTAAAAAAAAACATTAAAATTCACTTGACTAGCTATTTTTCGAATTAAAATGTAACCTATATGCTTATTTGAATCATAAACTGTATCTATCCCAACTATCACGACATTTTGGCCAAAAGTTTATTTATTTAATAATAAATATTTTAAAACACTTTTTGTAGAATCAGTACTCTTTGCTGGCAAAGCCACTTGTCATTTCGTTGTATGATCTAAGTTTACCAAATATATCAACGATTTTTTATTTAATTGTAGATTTACAATATAACAAAAACACACTTTCGAATTTATTATGCTAGTAAAAGGCGCGGTTCATAAAAGTACCTGAGGGTACAAAATTAATTAGATTTGATTGGCATGAAAATTGAATATTTAAAACGTTATGTAATTATAATAATAATTTTGAAATATGTAGATAAATGAACTCACAGTAATTAAATAACATGGCATCATGTGGTTTTGAGTTACAACTCTCTTAGAACTTGTTAGGAATACGTTTAGGGACAAACCTACTATAATAAGTGGTAGCGAATTAATTTCCTGGCGCTATAAAGAAATTGTCCACGAAATCCAAAATAATGAATGCACCATCTAGGCAACAAACTGAGGTCAGCGAATGTTAATTTTGAGAAACAAATAATAAAAGTAAAATTGGGCTTCCAATTTTTTAGCCATTCCGTTGCTGACGCGATCGATTTCTGTAGAGAAAAATTAAAAATTAGAGGAAGTAATACAACCTCTACTTTTATAGGAAATTTTACTGATTTATTTGATATTTTAAATAGTCGAAACCTATACAACCAAGGCTTAAAACAACCTATGTGTAGTATAACAATCGAGAAAGTTTAGTCATTTCTTATGAGTATGGAAGTTTGTATAAATGAGTTAAAATTGTATGATAGGCAACTTTTAATAAATTCTCGGAGAAAAACTGAGTTCATTGGTTTCAAAATTTGCGTTCGTTCCATCTTCTATCTATACAATAAATGTATTGTTTTTTCTCTTTAGTATTTTTAAATTCAGTCAAGACCATTTGGAGCTTTTTTCAGCGCGATTCTATCTAAGTCCCCCCTCCCCCCTTAATATAACAATATCAGTCCAACGGCAAGACAATTTACAGCCGCCTATAAATAGTTGCTAGTGCATCCAGAGTTAAAAAAACTAGGTAGTTCTTCCGCTGTATTCTATTAGAACAAGTCCATAAGTCAATACAAAAGTGCTATAAATTCAAATTGGAATGCAAGTAGTATGATAGACGAGTAAGGTGGATTAACTCCTAACGAAAATTATGATCACGATTATTCGTTTGATCCATCAGGGTTAACAGAATACTTGAGGGAAGTAGTTGCCTATATAGCAAGCTATGTTGTTCAAAAATTATCAAAGTCTTTGTATTGCAATAAACGCATAGGGGCCCTGCACAGTGAATGGAAATCGGTCTAATTTATCCAAATATAGATGACGTAGAAATTATTGAAATACATTCACATTTACCAACCGAATTATTTTCGAACCAATCCGCATTTGGATAATCACATAAATTTATTAATAAAAGTGATAGTTTCTAAGTATTACAGTATTCGTATACATTCTGTTACAAAAATCATATGGTATCCTATAGAAAAAATTCACACTTATTACAATAAACTGATTTTATTTAAGGGACAATAGTCAGAGGTAAAATTAATTTTGTTTTTTTTTTTGTAAAATAATTATGAAAATATGTTCTTGTCGAACGTAAAATTTCATTGTATTCATAAGAACATTTATGTGTTTTCTTATTAAAATAAATTGTATTATTGTTATATATATGTAATTCAACATTTTCTTAATAAATAATATGTTTAGTTATTTTATTATTGCTGCATATAATATTAGAAGAGCAAAAGGCAAAACTTAACATTCACTAATTTTTGATTTTCAAAAATGACTCTCTTGATGGTACAAATCATAATTATTTTAATCGCTTGCTTAATTTATTTTGTCAAGAATTTTAAACTCACTATGGCTTAATTAAGTGTAAACAGAAAGATAAGGTTGTATAAAAATATTAAAAAATATAATGTTAACTTTTTCTACACTATTTTATATTTGTCCGAACATAAATTTTGTCCATCGTAAATATATTTCATCGAACACAATTGGTAACTTCACTAGAAATGTCAAAGTAATGTATATATAACAAGTGGTAGGTATGTGTAATCGAATTGGCACGCTATAGTCGCATCTATTGCTTTATAATTCCATGCATACAGTATACAGCTAATGCTAAATAATATATATTTAATGCTAAATAATTAATGAAAGGTAATATGACAGCCATGACGTTGTGACTTGGAAAGGAAAGATTTCTAAAAATTTAAAAATTAAGAAAAAGTTTCATCAAAAAAATACCAAAAAACCCAATCACTCAAAAACTAAAATGAAAGAAACAAGTTTGGCTGATACGGTTAATATTTATTTCACATAGGTTTGTAGCCGAGATTGTTAACAATAGACATTTTATTATTGGATCTGACCTATAGACTATAGTTTAAATAAAGCGTCAACATTTCTTTTTCTTTGCACTATTTGTTTTTTTTACAACAATATCTGTTTCATAATACATAATTTTGCTATTTAATAATAATGTTTATATTTATTCTGAGAAATAAAAAAAACGAAGAGTTTATCTTCGTTTAGGCTTTTAAATTTTTGGTAAAAAACCGAAGAGAAAGTTAAGTAATTTTAATATTGCTATCATTGCATTTATTACAATAAAACAATAACATGTCTTTTATTTAATATTTATTTACTTAAGTTAAAATATTAAGTTAATAAAAAATGATGCATATAAATAATAAAACCTACACCATCTTCTTTTAATTCCGTCACAATTTTAATTTCATTACATCACTTAGCAGTTTATTGGGTAGCCGTTTGTGTGACAGGTTGCTGTTCTTTTAATGATTTTACGTAGTTATAAACGACTAGTAGGAAGTAACACTCGAGTGCTGTAAGTAATGGTAAAATATTTAAAACATTGAATATATTTGGCGTTAATTTTGTAGAAATTCATTATTCACAATTAAATGAAACTACGTGATGTAGTATTATTTCTACTTTCTTTAAGTTCTTTACCACGACCTAGGTTTCGTTGTATTCAATATCTTCAGGTGGACTGTTAGCAAAGCTCTTTGCTAATCTAATCTATCTTTGCTAACAAATCTATCTTTGCTAACAATTCTATTTTTGCTAATAAATCTATTTTTGCTTACAGCCCACCTGAAGATACTACAACCTGAAGATAATACAACGAAACTACATCACGTAGTTTCATTTAATTGTGAATATTTAATACACTTAAAATTAATATGGCATTTTTAATTATAAAGAAAGGCGCGTGCCTTTCACGTACGTTAGAATACCATTATGTAATGTTATTTTGAAGGATACAAAAGAAAATATTAAAAAAAATGTTGAGAGAAAATAAATATGATTATAACATTTTAAACTGTCTATATAGAGTTTAAATAATGAAGAAGATTTACGTAATTGCCTTAAAATTATCAATAAATAGACGAATACGTATTTTAATACGACTGACAGCATAAACAAACTGTAACAATTTATAATAACTTGCAGTCGGCTATTCAATAAAATATTAACTGGTAGTAATGGGGAAATATATCTATAATGGATACGTAGATAGGTACTTGCTATATGGTATCGATATATTTCACTATCCTCAAGTATAATTTTGTCAATACTCAGTGTATGTTCGTATTTTGGCAAAAATACTACATAGATTTAATGGAATAGGTAATACATACTTAATGATTTTTTTTTACAAGTAATCAGTATTTAAGAATAGAAATACATGTAAAATATAGCTTATAGTTTACCAGAAATAGCTCAGAGAATAAATAAGCTAATATTCGTAACGTTAACTTTTTGAAGATGCATGGCAGACCACATTTTTTTTACAAAAAAAATGTTATTAAAAAACAATAAAAAAATGTTTTTCAATTATTTGTCAATCCAAAGAGTCAATGTAGGATATTTGAAATGGGACAAAATAAGTACATTAATTTTAGAAAATTAAAGTCTTAATTTCTGAAATGTAATAACCGAAGTATTTGTATTCTTGCAGTCCGGGGATCGGTAGTTTTTGACGTTAAGGTAAGAACTTTAATGACAAAAATGTGGTGTGCCATGCATGTTCAAAAAGTTAGCGTTACGAATATTAGCTTATTTATTCTCTGAGCTATTTCTGGTCAACTATAAGCTATATTTTACATGTATTTCTATTCTAAAATACTGATTACTTGTAAAAAAAAATCATTAAGTATGTATTACCTATTTCATTAAATCGATGTAGTATTTTTGCTAAAATACGAACATACACTGAGTATTGAGAAATTATACTTGAGGAAAATGAAATATATCGATACCAGATAGCAAGTACCTATCTACGTATCTATTATGGATATATTTCCCCACTACTACCAGTCAATACTTTATTGAATAGCCGAATGCAAGTTATTATAAATTGAAAACAAAAAAATATTAACACAGGCATATAATTATTTTCTATCAATATTTTAATAATTTTCAAATCGAAGTTATACTTACCCACAAGTATGACGTTTACTATAAAGCTCTCCTGTGATATTAATGATATAATCAGTCGTGTCAAAGTACATAATGGTGCAATTATAAGGTAAGCCCATATAAATTTTGGTTTTGTCTGAAATTGATGGAAATTAACGTTTATAGAAGTTATTTGTACATCTGGAAAATGCTATTTTAAGTTGTAAAATATTGTATTCTAGCATATAAGTACTAGTGTAATAGAGAGGAAGCGGTATTTTAAAAGAAATTAGTCAAATGAGACTTATATTCTCATAGGTAGGGTTTTTCACCCCCATTGTCATTGTTAATTTTGAATTGTTTTATATTTACATTTATATATCGTTGCTTAAGTCAAAATTGTTTCATTTCATTCTACGTAGATGAGACAACTTATTGTTTAGCTTATTATGGGTTATTAATGTAAATTTACTATGGTTTTAATTGCAAGTACTTCAAGCAATTGAGATTATACGGTTTCTAAGAATATTTGAGCACATAACAAGGCGAATATGATCAATACAATTTTCAGGCATATCATTTTATTCTATGCAATACTTCAACGTTAACTCAATGTTTAAGCCTTCTATAGCATGCAAACCACACTGCATTATCAAAGTATTACAACGTGACACAACGAACGATTTATTTGACTTTGAATATTGAGCTATATATATGTTATTTCGTAGAAAGAAAAAATGCTTGAATTGGCAATGAGGAGTTCTTATTTTTATGATTACGAAATAATTAAATGTAATTCTTATTAAGTAAATGTCGAAAATAAATATTTTATTATTTGGAAATAAATAATTTTATCCGTAATAAAAACTCAAATGAAAAATATTATAGATTATTTTAGTCTTTTATTTTGGAGAATCGGAAAAAAATTGTCTATGTCAATTAACCAAAAACCTGCATATGCATGTTAGGGTAATTTCTTTTTTCAAACCCATGTTTTATTCGTAGAGTCCTTTCCAAAATTTTTAATAAAAAGGACTGTGTGTCAAATGGCAAAAAGGAATGTTTATAGTTTTCTTAGGTTCATCTGTATGTGCGTCCCTGTTTGTCATATCCTTGGAGTTTATGTAGTTTTATACCTACGCAAATGGAATTTTGTTAATCGATGCTTAATATGGAGATCTCATTAATACATGATAATATTTTAAAAAATATATTTTTAACGTATCTCCAAGTAAACAGGGGACGTTTTTTCCCCTTCATCTCATCGGGTAGGTGTTTTAAAATAAAATCAAAGTTCCGTTTACGATTTTCTTTTAATTTTTTAAGCTCCATTTGTGAAATACTAAGACTTATAGTGACATAAAATGTCTCCCTTCCACCACTATTTTTTCATTAATTTGTTCGGAAAATCTGAAAATATTCTAAAGATAATTTGATTAGAATTTTGAAATGAAATTATTATGGTTAAATTGTATCAAACATTTTCAGCGATATATGAACCAACTAAAATCACGGTACTCTCCTTTGCGCATGTTCCGATGCGCACTTGGTAGGTTTATTATTACTTCAACTCTGACTTTTTTTAACATTCTGGATTTAGAATATTATATTATACTAATATACTCCATAGTATGAGGGTTACCCTAGGACTAAGTGAAATCAAAACGATTTTATTCATACCTATTCAATTAATACCCTAGAAATGTTTTTATGCAGAGTAATATATTCCCTTAGAATATATTTAAATAGTCCTTAAAGATGGATTTATACATTTATATTTACTTATTTTTGGAGGCTTCGGGATAAACAGAATTTCTTTATATATAACTCATGTGTCGTTTGTTGTGGTATAATTGAAGGGTTCTCAAAATTCTTTTGTATTTTGAAATGAAAATTAGAGACATTTTTATAAGGATATGCTGCATGCTGCATTTCGAAATATTTCCTAGACCTCAGAGAAATAGTTCATTAAATATAAATTCATCTTAAAATGCTCTTATAATGACAAACAAATAATGTTAAACTGTTCTTAAGTAATAAAACTGAAGAACTTTTCTAAGAAGACAATCAAATAATGGAACTCGAGACGATTTCTATAAAGACGAATTTAGCATGTGGTAAACGACGGCTGCACTGTAAGTAACACACCGTCATCAGTGGACGTCGACGCGCGAGCGGCGGCATGATGCGCCAGCATCTAGTGCCGTGCGCTCAGGAGCTCCGTTTTATCATGGCGATCGGCGGCAAAAAGGAAAGAGTGGGCTTAGCGAGGATCTATTTATAGACAATTAACGTTATGCTCTGTCCTACTCATCGACGGTCCATCTCTGTCAAAACGGTTTGACACTATGCCTGACTTATACATTGCCATCTTTGTCTTGGGTATCGTGTTGCTGTTTGTAAAAGTGCATGTTGCCCAGTGCCAAAATCATTCAGTTCTGTGGATTTTCACGTTTTACATATCATTTCTATAACCTTAAAGTAGGTTATAGAAATAAGGTGCAAACTACTCGCCATTACAATTTATATATTACAGGGAATATCAAGAAAATGAAAGAGAAATTTAATTCAATTTTTGAAAATCTCGTTAACAAAGAAATAAATTTTGCATTTGTCCTACTCTCCACCGTGTAATATATAAATTAATAAAGTATACATAGTTACGTCAATGGAAATTTTTAATTATCAGAAAGTTTGGATGATAAAATATTAGTAACGGAAAAAAATACTTTCACAACTCCGTAGATCATGAGACCATTCCCCAAAAAGAATATAAGAATAGGTATCTGCACAACCAATGAATAACTATATCCTTTGGATGCGAGCGCCATGTACCAGATTAGAGTTGTCAATAAAACTACCTGCAAATAGAAATAAAATAATTTTTGTTATTTGATTTTACGGACATTACTTTTTTTTTAAATTTAGGCCTATATCGAAGTCTTTTTGAATTAATGACGCTACTCGTACATAATAAAATATTTTCATTGTTTGTCGTTGTTGAAATCCGACATAATGTTTTTAATCATCTGTATATATTATTAAATTAGAAAATTTTGCGTAGGTTTAATTGTTGTCCTAACAATTAAATAAATAATAATTAAAACAAATTCTTAAGCATTAAACATAAAATATTAATAGAATGAATAAGATTGAAATAAATTAAAAATCTCCATGAAGACGTATGAAAATAAGCATTTGACATCCGCAAGAAAATTATTTGAATTTTGTTTACATAATAAAATTGTGTAGATTATTATATTTTATCAACATTTCATTAAATTTAGAATATTTATACAAAATATAAATATATTTTTAATTAACATTCTTTAAGACAAGTAAATCAATTATAATCACCACATGAATGGCTCCTATGAAGAGACATCCTTTTTTCAACGAGTAGTAAAAACAACAATAGTTAATTGTAAACATATTTATACTATAAATAATTACAGACAAAATTATGCTATTTAAAATATATGCATTTCCAGGAAAAGTTATAAAAATTGCAAACGAAACATAAATTTCTCTTGACACAAGTGACGTTTACTTTTTTCGAGTTAAATGGCATCTAAAATATTATCAGATGCCAAAAAAATTAACTTTCACTTAAAAAAAAAAGGAGGAAGGGTGTGCTCTCGACTTGCACTTTCATAATGACTACATTTACTAATAGCTAGCGATGAAAAAATTTACGTCAACTGATTTCAAACATCCATGCTTTTTTGACTTGAAAGTTATTTTTTGTAATCAGAAACATCCTTTTGTTCTTGGCTAAAATTTTTATAAGTAAATATTGTTTTTCATTTTTTTTAGTTCATATTACTAAAAAAGTCTTCTTAGTTTATTTAAACTACAATAGTCTTTTTATATTTTTATTCTTACTAGTTTTACGAATAAAAAGACATTTTTTTCTAAAATTCACGTATTGTTATCGGTTTTAAATATACGTACAAAATTATAAATAATTCGGACGTTTGAATTAGGTGAAAATTTAATTGAAACATTCATTATTTGTTTAGTCTTTGTTGTTTTGAGACTAACAATTTTTTATACTGTCGTCGATACTTGATACTTGTACAAAATTTTAAATAATTCAATCATCCGGAACTGGGTGAAAATTTAATTGAAGTTTTCGTTATTTTTTTGATAATGTTATTGATTTGAAATCAATAACGATTATGCAGTGTTGGCTGAATTTAAGTACACGCTTTTGCAAAAAAAGGGATGCTTAAATTTTTTCTTTACAGCTATGGAAATTTAAAAAAAACAGGTTTTTTATGCATTCAAGTAATCGGAAACATTTATCTGCGCATTATAAAATGTACTGGTAGGTGCGGTAAATTATTCTAAATTTGTGAATTTTAAATATATTTTTAAAATATTGGTTTAAATTAAAGGAATGGTTTAGTAACAGTATAATAACGTATAGTAAGAGACGTAATAAACATCGCTGGTGATGCTGCGACCCTTCTTAAAGAAGTTTGTATTCAATTTTGTGTTTCGCGACAGTTTAGTGTAAGTCATTGTACTGTTCAGAGAACCAAGAAAATATTTCAAGAGAACGATTCATTAAAAAAGACGAGAATGTGGAAGAACCCGGTTTATTGAGATATGGAAAGTCTACTTACACAACCATCAAAAACAATCTCAAATAAGTGGGATATGTAAGTGTAAGCTTGTGGATTGTTAGAAGACTTTTAGAAGTTGCTAATCACAGCCTAAATCGACTAGAGGTCCTAAATTCTCTAGTCATAAAAAATAAAGAGGTCCTAATTCTTATTAACTCCATTGGCACCGTATTGCAAAATCGAGGTTTGCCTAAAATTATGCGACTCAAAACGATGTGGGTTTAATTTCTGATACAACCAGAATCTCTTTATGTGATAATCAACGAAGTCGCAAAGTACTCAGAAGACCCGGGACGTTTTAAGTATATGTATGTTTTGAAGAAATTACGCTTTACAGCGGAACTCTATCATGTTTTGGACAGACATAATTTTTGAAGATCGCATAGAGTTAGTTTTTCTTGAAAATGGCTCTCCGAAGGTACACCGATGCATCGAGGAAATCCTGGTTCCTTATGCACAACAAGCACTAGCCTTTACAGGAGTTGTTTTCGTAGTAATGGATAACAACGCTCGAGTACACCGAGTGGAAAAATTACACGTTTACATAACTACATAAGTCGGGATTCACCGTTTAGATTGGACATCACAAAGTCTTGACCTCAGTTCTATTGAGCATCGATGCGATATTCTAAAATGGCGTGTTAGAGCTATACATCTAACGCCATAGGATACCTGAGAACTAAAAACAAGTATCACAGCCAAATGGGATTATATTCTCCAAGAAATTATTAAAAACCTTATCCAGGATATGCCATTAAGAATTGTAGCAGCAGCTTCTGCAAGAGAAGGCCACACTCGATAATAATTTAATTTTTCTTATGTAATAACATTTGTTAAATAAAAGGTATTACCAACTGAATGTCCTTCTTTTTTTAGTGGAAAAGTGTAATTTAAAAACAATACAAAAACAAACAAATGAGAACATTTAATTTACAACTCAAAAGTTTTTACTTTTAGTAAATATTATTCACATAATTATATTGTATAAAATCTCATTTATTCTGCAAGCTCCAACTCACGGAATAGAATTATATTGTATGATCCGTGCTTCAACTAATCGAAAGAGTCCGAAGTGCCGTTTTCTTCGACGTCGCTTCGTAGCGCTGCTGTTAAGTATAATTCCTTATACTAATATTCTGGAAATTAGGACCTCTTTTCCAGGAAGTTCTGAACTCGTTTCTGGATTTTTGCTAAAAATTCAATAATTAGTAATTATAATTATATATTATACATAAAATAATTGTATATACATATATATATATATATATATATATATATATAATGTATGTATGTATAAAATTTTTACTTTAGGTCATATTACTTTAAGTATGTTTTTCTATAATTTTATGAAATATATTCTTAGTTACGAAAATTCACTTCGTACATTTTTTCAACATACGTTCTTCAATCAGTTTCTTTAAATGATAAAATGTAGGAAATTGAAGTAGTTGACTTTGGAATAGCTATAGCACTATAAATTGCCAAAGTTACAAAACCATGGTCACATATAAAAATTATATCTGCTTGTTTCTTTTAATTGTTTCGGAAAAGTCTGCCGTAAATTTTAATTTCACAGTGAGTTTTTCTTTTGCTTTCTTTAATTGCTTGAAATTTGGAGTAAATGTATTATTTTATATGAATAATACTTCCATCAAACCAGGTTTAATACTTAGAGAGGACGTAATGTTAAATACGTCTCTAGAGTTTAAGCAATACAGAAAAGGGAAACAGGTATTTACAGGAAATATCCGAAAAAATTATTCAATTTCACAGATATATAAAATCACAATTTTTATTATATATTAAATATAAAGTTTCAAATTGAACAGAAGGGAAGGTTAAATTGCAAATTGGAAGTAGTAAAAGTTGATATATAAGAGAATTATTTACATATATTATGCTATATAAAGAAATAAGTTAATTCTGTAGACTTATTATTAATTATATAGACTGATAATTGTAACAAATAGAATAAAGTACGATAATAAACATTATGAAAAGGCTAAAAGTACGCCAGTAAACGGTAGTAAAAATAATTTTTTTTCCACTGCTAATCAACTCTTTACTTAGCTACAAAACATAGCTTAATCGTTATTAGTTATTAGTATATCTATATTAGTAGAATATTTTATTCCACATAAATTCCATTATTTTGATAATAAGAAGAAATTATTTTACAAATGGCAATTGTGCTTATATTAAACATAAAATGTCTATGGAAAGTAAAACAGCGCATCAAACTAAACAATTCCATGATCATATTAGATAACAAGTATTTGATATCTGTTGGAGTCATTTACCAGTAGTAAAAAAAATTTAAATATGGTTTATTTAATTAAATCACATATCACTTTTATTTTTATGTAAAACATTTTCTTCATTTCAAATTTGATATTAATTAATAAATGCGTCTTTTGCAAAGTTTATTGCATTTTTTAGTACTAAAGTATGCAAATATATAAGATTAACTGACCCGTGCGAAGTCTTCGCACTATATCGCGATCTAGCGTGTTCTAAGTATACAATTTGGCTAAGATATTTGATGTGTCGCCCACAGATGGCGCTCATGCCAATTGTTATAAAAATTAATTTTTTTATTAACAAAAAGATTTTTTTCCAATTTTTTTATATTTTTCGCCCAAAGTAGAAAACATAAGCTTTAAGTGGGTATTTTTTTATTTTTTTTGGTGCAGTAGTTAAAGAGATCGAGCCGCTCGACCAAAAAACACCTTTTAGAAATAATACATTTAGATTGAGCAAAACAATTAAATCATGATAGTCAACATCTGGGAGTATCCTCTAAGTCATAATCGTTTTTTCGATGTGCTGCAAAGCAAAAATCCTTTACTGTAAATGTATTTATATCACAAATATTTACGGTAAAATATAATGTCAATCTTTACATAAATAAAATTTCCTGTTTTGAGGTAAATAACATACAAAATATTTTTACATTTATACTTTTAACTTCAATTTTATTTTTAATTAAATTAAGAAAGCCGAATTCTCAAAATTATTGTACCCTTTTTGGCCATTATCCATTAAATACCACGTGTTAGTGAGGAGCGTTGGGCTGAGGTAATATATTAAGGTGCCACTATAAATAGTGAAAATGTAATGTGTAAATTATTTTTATAATTAATTTTGTTTACTTTTATTTATAGTTCTTTTCCTCAAAATGTTTATTACATTTATACATATAAAAAAGAACCCTTACAAGATCATTTGCGTGTCCGTCCATCCGTCTGTTATAGCTATTTTTTAATTTGGCATGGGGATAAAGAGTATTAACTCCTTAGCCTCAAACATTTCTATTTAAATTTTAGAGGAGATATCACGTGGGGTACCTACCAAAAGAGCAAGCAATAAGAATTCAAAAAAATTATTGTCAGAAATTTATATTACGTTGTTTTAAAAGTAATTTTAAACACTTTCTTCGGTACTATTAGTTTTTGAAAGAAAATTTGGAAAAATCTCTAGGAGTATCAATGGTTTACAAATTTATTTAGCAAAATACCGCAAAACTTCACACTGAGTACTCGTGTTCTCAATATTTTATACTTTTTGTGAGCTTCTTATTCAGTAGTTATTTGAACTCTGTTAAATTTTTTGTAAAAATCTTTCTTCTTTTTTAAAAATCTTTTGTAATTTTGTCACATTTGAAATCAAATTTCAAATTCAAAAAATTCTGCTCGGTCATTTTCTAACGATATCTTTTACCAATATCACATTTTTGTCGTACTCCTGATATATATGAATGTGCATATATATATATATATATATATATATATATTTACATATGTTTGAAGTAAAAATTTAGATAGTTTGATAAGATACTTTATATAGGAACATGCATAAATCCGCTAATGGCTTTAGTTAGTAAAATTAACGATACAATTTTCATTTGTATAAAAGACCTCTTAAGTACAAGCAGATACTGCGCGGTTGGAGTTCTGTACAATATTTATAGTATTATACTTTGATACATAATTTGAGGGTGAAATTATTTCTATTTCATTAATTACATATATTAATATTGTTTTTCAGCGTCCATAAATGCAGGTCTTTTACAAGAGTAAAAAATTATGAATGGTTCAAATGAATGGTATCTGGAGATATCCTTAGCGTTTTTGGAGGGATATTAAATCCAAAATATATTAAATAAAAATAAAACCTTGTCACAAAAAAAAATTAACTGATTGACTTCAAATACCTCCGAATGAGAAGCAAACTGAAGAGTATAAAACTATAAAAATAAGAAATGCAGTTAACATTTTTTAAAAAATATCTTATTTTTCCATTTTTAGTGCCTGCGATATTCCACGTAACCCAAAATGTCTACATACATATATGAATGTATATACTTACAGACATATAAAATCCATTTCACCTTTTGGCTTCACAATAGTCAATTTTTAGACCCTGTGCACCTTAACGTACTTTATATCCACATGCTAACATTCTAGTTGCTGTGTATCCTTATATTACCTGTGCATATTTAATTTTATACCTATGCACCTACGTACAAATGTTTGCTCAATTCAATTATTAGTTTATACCCATTCTTACTTATCTACCCACGAATTAATAGCTTAGTTGAGTCATGCATTTGCATGTACCTGCAGTTACTTCTCTTCCTTTTTATTTTATTATTTTCTTACGTCTTATGTACTTACGTTAACACAAGAAAAATGAGTCCGTACTTAATGAATTCACTTCTCATCAAAATCAGCTCCATTGTGTCCTGATTTTCAAAAGGCGTCGATTTATGCCATGCAAAAAAATGTGCTTCAAAATTTTGGAGATTTTATTTTTTTATTAGACCTAGTTTGTTATTAGACCTCTATCAATCGATTGATCATAACACGTGTCCTGTACATTGTCAAAGAATTGTATGGTGTACCTTAAAATTATAATTTAAATAGTCAAATTTTAAGCAAATTTTTTTGATATCACACTGATACCATTCAAATAAAAAGAATCACGATATTTGGTTGATTATTGCTCGACAACAGATAGTACCACCACAGCATCGGCCTGAAGACTTGCAATCCAGAGTTTAACGAGAGAGTCTTTGTTTGAGACCCACAATACTATTTAAAAACTGTAAGTCTTAAAGTCTCTATGGATGAGAATTGAAAGATAGGGTAGGTTTAAAGGATGAGGATTGAGAGGTAGGGTAGGTTTAATGACAGGTTCTTTGCTTAAGACCCATAATATTAATTTACGAAATCCTCAATTATGACGATTTAAGCAGACCCTGCCACCACAGCGTTAAAACTGAGAAGTTGTAACCCGAAATTCAGTGGTTATCGAGACAGAAAATATAATCTAAAAAGAACAGATCGACAAGTTTCACAATTTAAGCAGACAGTAACCCCACATCGTTGAGATTATGAAGATGGAACCACTAGTTTAGTGGCAGAGTCTCCACTTAACATTCACAATACTAACTTGAAAATATAAAATCATTCAGTATCACGATTTAAGCAAACAATACCCCTACAGGGTTAAGACTGAGAGATTAGAACCCAAAGCTTAATATCACAATCTCTGCTTCAGCGCCAAAGTACTAATTTAAAAACAGCAAATCTTCAAGTCCCACCCGTATATACTTATATACCTATTTACTTTATTACTTTCTTGCTAAGTTAGAATAAGTCAAACGAGTCCAAACTCGATAAGTTTACTCCTCATCACTGAAGAGTTTCTGTCACCACATTCCGGCCTAATCTTTGCGCCCTGATTTTGTTAAAGAGCAAATTTATGTGACCCTTAGTCGTGTCTTATTAGATTATCATTAGACCTAAATCATCAGATCTCAATCAGGGCACCTGTGTTGTTCTGAATTGAGGAATTCTATAGTATGTCTTTAATTTTTTTGGTCGAATTGTAACCAAATTTTTATGGAAACACATTTGGAATACACAAATGTAAACAAACAAAATCATCCAAATTGATTAAACCTATATCATCCAAACTCGATTACATCCCTATTGCTGTCGAATTTTGGAGAAAGTTTTAGTATATATTTTGTCAGATTTTTATCAAGTTTTCATGGGAGCGTACTAGATGCATACTCTTTCAAATATAATAATAAAGATACAAGTTGGTAGAAAAATGCAATTAATATGCCTTATTACTATGTTATATTTACACAAACTCACGTACGGATTCACATCCTTATTTCAGTATAGAGACTTAGTCATGATAGTTAAGTCTCTTTGTATAGTTTTGCCAACTTACTCTGTCCGTACCAATCTATTTTTTGCACCAGCAGTAAAAACACGGTTCTCAGGGGATTTATTTCAAAGGACATTTGAAAATAATTTAAATGCTTTAATTACTCAAAGTCATAGCTGTAGATCAGTTATACTGGTGGTATACTTGTAGAGTTTTTTGCGGAGAAACGTCTTTTGCAAAACAAAAATTTACTGTAATTTTTGTGCCAATGCACATATGTCATCTCTAACAAAAGCCACATATTCTAAAATAATTTTCAATGCAATAACTCTCATCAAGAGTTTTCGAGAGTATTACACACTTTCATCTTGCTCGTTTTCCAGAGTATAGTCATACATTTCGAAGTGAACTTTCGGTGAAATTTACATTATCTACATTCCAAGTGAAACGCTGATACTTCTTGACTCTGACATTTTTATTTATCTTGACAACATATTCAATTCAATAAACTTTCTCCTTGTAGTCTTCGATGTAATTTATAATTCATTTAATACCTTAAAATGGTTTAAATCCTACATATATGGTATTACGGAAAAACTGAATTGATTGATCTGCTGGTTGGTTTACCTCGAGACGAAATACTTTTAGGGATTCTTAATGATACGAGGAACCTCTGTCATTTCATCGTGACACTATGTGTTAACGACCTACTTGCATAAAATTTAGTAAAGTATATTCTTCTTAAAAAGGTTTTAGTTAACTTATAAAATATTTAAAAAAATATTTTTTCCGTATCATCAATTTTTCATTTTCAACACGCCTTTGTGGCGTATTAAGCAACAACATCACTTGTATTATGGATGCAAATGTTTGCAACCATGGCTTTAAACAATTTAAACTATTTTTTTTTATATTTCATTTTACTTTGTTTTATCAAAAATAATTTTTGCTACAAAAAAAATTCTTAGACCCAATGGAACATTAATAATTGTTTTATATTTTATATATTTCTAATTGTGCTGGATTCAGAATATGTCAAGTTTATCTTTTTTTTCAATTAATGGGGTCAAAATTTAATTTCGAATTGAAAAATATTGGAATTAAACTTACATTGTTTCAAAGTTTGCATTCATTTAATTCAAATCCCATTTCTTGTCCATCCAAAAATTGTAATTAAAATCCATTTGGTCGAACGATATTTTCCACCTTATATTTTTTTCTTTTTTATTTGATAGTTCTAAAGTATTGACAAAAATTCTATGTATGTAAAATTGAAAAGAAAAACTAATTTCAGTAACGGCGAGAAACTTTTATTTAAACACAAAAACAAAATTTATAAATTTAACAAAGAGCGAGTTTAATAAGAGACAAATTTTATACTTTCACACAATATTACACCAATAATCAATATCTGAAACAAAACAGATGATTGAATTTATAAAACATTATGTTAAAAAAACTCAATTAAAACTTGCTCAAAACACACACAATGTTGTAAAGTACAAATTATATATATTTATATTAAACGCAGTGTATTTTGAGTCATAAAATCGTTCGAGATAAACAACTTCATTGTAACTGTGTGTTTGTGTTATTATAGTTCAGGTTCGACAAAGCTTGCTCTCGCAATTTTTTATTTCAATGGTTTCAAATCTTATGGGTTGCCATTTTCGGGAAAATTTTGAAAGTTATGAGGGTTTTAGATATTAGGAGAATCACTGATATATTTATTACTGATTACACAGTTTAAGTACATGACATAACTGAGATTGATTATAGGTTATTGGAAATAATGAACAGGTTTTTATAGGTCTTCAATAGAAGAATGTATTTGAGTGACGAAACCGAGAGGTGTACGAAGTAATTTGTTTTAATCTGCCAATATTTGTCAATTATTCAACAGACATCAATCAGTTAATTAACACTGCAAAATTATTGGTAATGAGTAACAATTAGTACATAACTGAACTATACTGGAATCAGCTTATAATAGAACAATGGAAAATAAATATTAACCTTCGTTATACTACCACTAATAATGGAGCTTGCAAAGAAAATTTGAAAAAACGGGTAACTACAAATAAAAAATCTACCTGATAACCGTTTAGTTTTTCTAATTTTCCTACACGTAGAGGAAATATACGTATTATGACTTCAAAACTTGAAGAAGATTGACGTTCTAAAAGTGCACGAATTCTGGAAATAAACTGGAATACACATAATATACGTACGTTGTGACGGAACTTTACAAAGCTTTCTTCGCATTACGTAATTGTGTATAGCTGAGGACAACTATTAGGAAGTAGATTGTGATAACTGTAGAGTAAGAAATAATCTATCAACAGTAATACATTGGGTTAGCTAGGTTCAAAATCTATGATAAAATTGCAGAATTGACGTGTCTCTACATTTATTGTAAAAATATTTAGGAAAACATGACAAAAGTAATAGAAAGCAAAAGTATTGTTTTGGAAAATTTATTTTTCTTTCATTTCATTTCTCGTACATTTTATCTGCGAATGTGTTTATTTCTCGCATATAAAGCAAGCATTTTTTTAAATTTTCTGAAAAAAGTCATGTTTTAAATTTTATTTTAATGACAATCAATTATTTTTCAGCCAATGACTAGCGTCTTTCTTTGTCCGACACTTATTCCCGGATACCGCATATATATATATATATATATATATATATATATATATATACAAAAAATTTAAGAATATCTCATGGGAAAATTTCTCAATATTTGCTTCATCTCATTTAATTATAGAATTTTCTTGCTATGTAATAAAAACCTAGAAGATATTGTGCACCAAATAATGTCATTTAAACATAATGAAAATAATGTATTAAAATGTATAAACGTACTTTCGGTAATAGCTTCAATGATTGAAAACGTATCTTGAACGAATATAACCATAATAAGTGAAACAATCGCTAAGGCAATTGCATATCCCAGGTAACACCACAAGTAGAGCGGAATGTTCTGGAACAGACAATGTTGAAAAGTTGTTTTTTATTATAATTAAGTTACATAATTTATTTTATATTTTGGGTCGGCAAATAAGTTTGTAACCGCATACTTGTTCTTACAAAAAAGAAGATGTTGACTCTCTTCTATAAAATCCCCAGAGTTATATAATTCTTTTCATATAGGAACATTATTTCTAAGTAATTTTCTACAACGATTTGCACGTTTTTTGCTTAACTTTAAAAATTTATAGCACACCGACCAGATTAGAATATCAGACCAGATTAGATGCGTGTCTAATGCAATACATTTAAAAAGTTTAAGCAATAAAGGCAAAGAAAAAATACGTTTAAGAAAGTTAATTTAAATAAAATTATTAACTAGAAAAGATCTGATAATAAATATTTCTAGAAGAGTTACAATTTAAATTAAGCAGTCAAATTCATTTCAAAAAAGTTCATTGAGATAGCAATTTTCTTCTCTCAGAGTTGTTTAAATAATATAGAAAAAATATAAAATACTGACATAAAAAAGAAGTTTAAAAAGCTTTCAAAAAAGCAAGTAGTACATACAACGTTTGCAACATATTTTAGAATACACCCGATTACAGTACTTGGCCACAATATATTTAGAATAAACTAAATTTTCCTAGGCCAAACCAGTTTTTCCAAAGTATCATTCGATCAATACGTTTAAATCAGAACAATACAGTAAAATCCGGGTTAAATTGATATTGCCTTTAACCAACCTGACCTAACCTCCAAATTTCATGTAATTTGACCTAATAAAATCCTTTTAAAAATACCTATATGTGTATTTTATAACAAGTGAACACAAGATGGCTTTTCGTAAATGGATGTACGTTTTCACGGTAAGATAAACTAGATCGGCCTACCCTAAAACCGTCTGAGGAGCTTTGGAAAAACTATCTTGGTCTAGAAAAATATGGTTTATCCTAAAATAGGATGCGGTAGGCTATATCAAGTATGAAAGGGTTTGAACCTGTCGAAAATTTGACGGAAATATAGGAAATTATTAACATGTTTCAGAAATATCATACTTTGGGTACGTAATCGAGACGGTGAACAAAATATATATTCAGAAGAGGTTATCTATAAATTAATGTATTTGTGTTCAACTTATAAAATTATAGGTATCATGATTTGAAGTGGGTATATTTTTAAATACTATTTTGAAACTAATAAGTCATTGACATCAACACCGAATATTGTATACAGTATTTACTTTATGTAATAAGGTAGGTAGGTGATTATTATTTGTAATTATTATAAAAATGGTCAAGTGATGCATTAAGTTATGGTTCCGTAGTAGATTAAAGTTAAATGTTTTAAAATTGTGCCACTGTGGAATGCCGAATGAGGACAAAGTTCAATTTTAGTAGAATGCGGACCAATTTCAGTTTAGCAGAAATACGAATATCACTATTTTTTCAAATAAAAAAGAGACGTGAAGAACTAAGTGTTTAAATACGCACTTTTTTACATCTTCGTACAAAAAAAAGTTTCCGGTCGCAATCAAAAAACATAAAAAATATGTGTTTATAATGAAAGTTTTAAATGATAAAATATGAAAGAATGTACATTTAAAATGATATATTTAAATAAAAATTACAGCTGGCGATTATGTATATTCTTGCATATCAAAAAATTGTCAGAATATCATCGGTTCTAAGCTGCATTTGCTCCGTTGTCTTTTAAATAATTTTTTGCACACAGATCCTACAAAATTTACTAGCCGATACGGATTGCAGGACACCGTCTCTGTTACGAATAAACACCTATATTCGTGATACCGAGCGTTTCAAAGAATTATACTTGTTCGTGGTAGATATTTCTTTTAGGCATTTTATAAGAGACAATATATAAAAATAATGTACATACCAAAATAAATAAAATATTACTTTAAATTTATATTTTATTTTTTTGAAATATCGAAGACATTGAAGAGATGACAATTATAATGTAATCTTTTGGTCAGGTATTTTTCTTTCGGCTTTAAATTGAATTAGTTGATTGATAGCCAGTAAGCGAGTATAATTGTTATATCAAATTAGTTTTAGACTTTTTCGCTTTCCATAAAAGTGATACCTTCTTTTGAAACTATTTAAAAAATAAGTAGTTTTTAATTTCAATGCAGTCTATAGTATTAACCATTGGGTGCACTTATTTTAAGCGCGACTTGAGAGTTACTCAGGATTTTTTCGGGCGCGAATAACGTTCAGCAAAACGATAGTTTCTTACGCAGTTTTCGATAATTGAAAGTATCGACTGACTATAGAATTTTGTGAGTAAATATGTTGTGTTATATATACACATATACTTGTATTTATTTTTATTCTGGCTTATAAAATTTAATACTAATAACTATTTTATTTGGAAGAATATATTACTTAACGGAACTTACCACTTAACGGATTGGAACTCCTTAACGGATGGTGATAAATTAAACGTGATTCGAGATATTTGCTACTGGTATCTGTTACTTTGCAAAATAATTATACCATCGGCCAGTTCATGACCTAATAATGAGTTTTGGAGATGAACAATGTAAATCCTAAACGAATGGTAGTAAATCAGAAATTCAAAACAAAATTAAAAACGTTACCACTGATAGTACTAACATCGATCAGGTCAATATCTGACGATGAGTTCTGGAGATGAACAATGGAATTCCTTAAAGGATAGTGGTGTATCAAGTGTAATTCAAGATATTTGTTACTGGTAGTTGTTTTCTTATAAAATAACTACATCATCCACCAGGTCAGGGTTTGATAATGAGTTTTGGAGATGAACAATGGAATACCTTAACGTATGGTGGTACCGTGATTCCAGACATTTGCTACTGATGGTTGCTAACAAAATAATTTCACCTACGATAGGATCAAGATCTTACGATAAGATAAGACAATCGTGATTCAAGATATTTTCTACTGAGAGTTTAGAAGTAAAACAATCGTAATTCAAGATATTTACTACTGAGAGTTTTTACTTTGCAAAATCTTTTCACTATCGACATGTCAGGGTCTGATGATGAGTTCTGGAGCCGAAAAATGGAATTCTTTAACGGATTGTAGTAAAGCAACCGTGATTCCAGACATTTGTTAATGGTAGTTATTTATTTGAAAAATACTTACGCCATCGACCAGATCAGGGTCGCATTAGAGTCCTGTGGATGAACAATGTAGTTACTTAACGGATGGTAGTAAATCAACCGTGATTCAAGATATTACTCTACAAAACTACTATATCTTCGACCAGGTCAGGGTCGGCTATTGGCAGTTTTTACTTCGCAAAATAACTTCATCGCCCACCACACAATACCTGCCATAACTGTCAAAGAAATTTTAACTTTAACCGCCCGTAAAGATTACTCGCACTCGTAATTTTTATGGATGTGCGACTGTCACACTTGTACATTTATCATCTATTTCATTCCTAGCATATGATGTTAATCGTTGTTAGGCGAAAGTAATTCTCGTATATATATTTTACGAAAAGAAAGGAAAGTTGAATTAAAAAGTGTGAAGAACGAAAGCATACGGAATTATATTGAATTCGATAAATTAACACTATTTCACTAATTCTCTTAATCCCGAACGAATGTTTTTTGACTTCAAGATATTTGTAAAATAGGATACTGAATAATTATATGGACTGCCAAAGTCCATATAATTTTTCTATTTAATCACATATTTTTACTTTAATCCCAGTAATCAATTTATATTCATGTTCATTATCCTACATAGCGAAACGTGAAACACTTTTATTTTCATTATGGTTGTTCGATTGTCCATTTCTTCGTCGGTTAAAACCACACTATATACAAATTTTCGACGTGCATATGCACATGACATTTTGTAATTTGGTGCTTCTTATTATAAGCTGCCCATTGCAAATAATATGAAGCAAAATATTTAAAAAAATCGATAGTCATATATAAAGTACAAATTTTGTTTGTTTGCGATAATCTCTAAAACCAAACGAACTATTTAAAATTTTTTATTGTTTTAGAAAGCTATAGGGAATATTGGAGAAATATATAAATATACATATATATATATATATATGTATATATATATATATATATAAATATGTATATATATGTATATGTATATATATATATATATATATGTGTATATATATATATATATATATATATATATATATATATATCACCATGTTACAGTCCGTGGAGGCAAAGTAGTGATAAGAATGTAAAAAACATCAGCTAATTAATGTATATGCAAAATGAAAATGAGATTCTTTCGCGTGTCCCATCAAGCGGTACCATTGGATAGTTTTTTAAAAAGAAATGAAAATTTTATTTATCATTTTATATTTTTAAGTTCCGACTGGGATATACTAAACTTTTAAGTAATGTTTAAATATAAAATTGTTCTTCTTAAAGAGGGATGAAACATTGAATATTACTTAACTAGTTAAATGCTCTTCTTGTTCAGCCCTCTCAAACTCCCGGTTCTCTACGGGGACAAAGCGGTGGATGAGAATCGTGTAAATTTTAGACTATATAGTTTACAAAATGAAGGCCGCGCTTTTTTTTACCTATCATAAGTTAAAGAAAAGAAAACAAGGCCATCTCGATATCAGATTTTAGTTCCCTGTTTTGTTCCCAGCTAAGCCGGAAATTGGGTGAACATCTTGATGAGTTCTTACGTCACCGTATCGATCGTTATGACAACTTACTAGTATCGCTATGTCGCGACATTACGGCGCCTTGCGGGTTTCCGCGCCAACTCTACGGCAGCTCGACATCAGTCAGCCGCTGCTACGGTACAACGCGACTTTTACTTGACGTTGTTTTTTGTTCACAGTGTTTGTATACTAAAAGTCATTGAAAATAATAAGTGAAATGAAGGTTATTCGTTCATAAGTTTAGTAACTTTTGAAGGGATACAGTAATCGAAATGCAATAATAGAGATATGTTATAATAATCTTGAAATAGAATGCAACTTTTAAGAGCTTCAGTGATACAAATACGAATGCAAAAATTAATTGTGTGTAGTCATTAAAAAATTAATAGCCTAAATGTAAATGAATAAATATTTTTCAATAAATAACTACGATTTCACAAGTTATTTATGGATTAAATTTTAATGCTTTACTTATTTTCATTGATAATAGGAAATTATTTCGATATTTGGGCTTTTAAATTTGAATGATTCATTCACTTTCATTGATTAATATGAAACTACTTTGAATTTTGGGCTTGAATATTTGCAATAAAAATCTTTTTTGTTAATTAATTTAATAAATATTAATTATTTAGGTCGAAATCTATTTAGTTTAAGTATCGCTAATTATTTATATAAATAACTCTCGGTATTAACTTTCAAGTGTCGATGAAAAACGTCACGTTTACAGGGAAAGGGTTAGTAATTTGAAATATTTGCTTTGTATGAATTAATGCAGAAAAAATAACATTATTCGTGGAAATCGTGGCGTATAATTGAATTCGTGGTATATAATTCAATATTTGAAACATTTTTAATGGCTTATTAAATTTTCTATATAATTCATATGATAGCAACGGGTTCATATTTTATTTATTCCGTGTGCTTATTTATTAATTACGTATTTGTAAATAGGAACTGGTCGATTACTTTTAAAACAAATTTTATGCACCAAACATACACACTTTATTAGCCATACAATTTGTAGCGGCTGAGTGTATTTAAAGGGAATGTTTGTTGATGACCTCAAATGTTAAGGAATCTTTGAAATTAAAATTATTACAAAAATACATTAACGAGATATTTTTTCCTATGGAAATTAAAATATGACAATTACGTTATAATTACTTTCGAAATTGATTTTTTGTTGACTTAATTTTAGCTTACTAAGAAAAAATATTTTTATTTATAGGTTCGTTTTTTTATATCCTTGTAAAACATAGTCTTTATAAGACACTAACTTTGTATCTAATCCTAGTGCAAAATTAGCATCTACCACATTGATTTGTTTATCTTTCGAAAACATTAAGATACTTTTTTAAATCTATTTTCTTATTATGTCTTTTTATTATTTTTAAATCTCAAGTGAATCGATATGGGCGTCGACGCGCAAAATTGTCTGGAATTTCAAGTTTTTTTGTAGACATGAAAACAATTTTCATTGATTAATTATAAAGAAGAGTGTGAAAATACCAATTTTTTTATAAATTATTAATTTTAATAAATTATCAATTTATAGTGAAATTACTTTATCTATATATACAATAAATTTATAGAAAAACTGAGCCCGTACATTAATTATTTTTAAATAAAAATAAGTGCTACGTGCTAATGGCACACTACTAAGAGTTTTTATAATTTTTGTTTGTTTATCTGTGCACTCCTTTGTTGTGCACGCTGATATCAGCAAAGGCTGAACTGATTTAAATGCGATTTTCGGTAATGTGTTTAGATTAGCCTGAGCTAACCCTCGGGCATCATATTAATCATTTCATTCGTTTCACAAATAACAAAAAAATATATTAATCTTTGCTTTACGTTTGTTGTGCACTCTAATATCAGCATGGCGGAAACGATTTAGCTGCCAACGCTATCTATTAGCGTTTTTAGTAAAGTTTTTCTTCATAAAGTTCTAAGAAAAAAAAATGAAAAAAAATCCTAATCACTTTTTTTACTCCGAATTCCACGCGAATGAAGTCGCGAGTACACCTAGTTTACCATAAATAATCAATAATATGGACAATCTAGTTTAAACACTTCTTAATATTACCTAATAAAATTAAATATGGAGACATTCAAATTATCCTGAATGTTTAAAAAATGGTGACATCTATAATCGTCGTTACGGTTTTTTTACTATATTTGCGTATGTTTTTATCATAATTGTAGATTTAGAAGTTTCTAAAAGAGAGAGGTGAAGGATATTTTTACGCATTTCTCTATATATAAGGACATAGGTCCGCTGTGTATGCTACCAAAATTACGAAATTAAAATATTTTTGGACTCGGCGTAACTAGACTTACAAACGATATCGCACACTACATATGAAATTTTAAAATTTATATTTGAGTACTTAATTTGTCTGCCCTTCCTAATATTTCCATACAAATATTTTCAGTGTTAGCTATTAAAATTTGTGCGAGTAATATACTCTTTAATTATGCCAAATTTGAAGTACATTCATTAAGTAACTTCCAGGAAATTTAGCTGTGATCGAATTATAGACAGACAGGTGATCTTATAACGGTTCCGTTTTTCCTTTTGAGGTAACAAATACTAAAAATTGAACGAGAAAATGTCAATCTATTCCCGAAATTTCCATGGCATCAAGCATACTATACAATTTTGAATTAATTTCATTGAGTTATTTATATTAGTTCTATATTGGAAAATATTTTGTTGGACGTATAACCAAGTTTGTTTGAAAGTGTTTATTTCGATAAATATAGCTTTTACAAATATAATTTATTCGTTTTTCAATGAATTATATTTTATTTCTATGTTTCTATTTTTTTAAATATTATTAGTTACGATATAAAGAGAGTAGAGTCGAAGATCATTTCATTTCAATAAATGCATTTAAAAAAAATTCGAACCATTTTAAACATTAAATTTGAACCAAAAATTGTGCGTGTGCTCACGTGATTGCGTTAGAAGTTATACTTCTTTTGTATAATATGGACATATTTAGCATAATATGGCGTGGACACGTTTAAGCATAAACGAAAATTTAACATTGCGATTTCTACCAGTAATTAGAATGTTTACTTCTTATATTAATCAAGTGCTTCATTTCAAGACCGGAAAAAGAACACTTTGGAATCACATCGTGATCACCCGTCTGTTTATCGCAATGTTTCCTTAGATATTATGTCACATAAAGAGTTGAACTTGGATAATAGTACTTGAAAAGGATTCATGTATCGATTTAAATTACAAAAACTCCAATTCCCAATTTTGCAGGACAGTTTTAAAGAATGGAAACATGCCTATTGCCATTTTTTTGCTTTTTACCAAATAATGGTATCATTTATTTTATCAGCTTTTATGCAAATTAAAGAAAACAAATTTGACAGAGTAACATTTTCATAAAAACTCCAAAATCGTTAGACTCGTGCATGCATTTATACATGCGTGTACTACTCCAGACGTTATTCTAATCAGAAATATGGCTTTTAAAATGTTGAAAATTGATCTTTTTATTCCGCTTAAATTTATATTATAATTATATTAACAAGAAAAAATGTTTTAATGGTTGGGCAACATCTGCAATTAAAATATTTTGAGATAAACTATTCTTCCTTAATGAATTTTTGAAAATATTTAGCGATAATTTCTTAGAGCATTTTTGAAACTATATAGCAATGGTTACTTGGAGGGTTAGATGTCGAAGTACAGTAAAATATTTAAGATTGTATTAGTGGAAGTTAACCGAAATTATCTCAAGCGAAATATATTAACATGCCTAATAAAATTAAATTATTTGGATAATAATAAACGCAAAAACTATTAAATCTTCTGATCCATATATTGAGGAAAAAATCGCGTTTTAAATAAGAATACAATAATTAATAAAGCCCTAATTAAAATCTTTAATAAAGCCCTAATTAAAAATCGATCTGTATCTAAAACAGCTGTCCTGTCTTGGTCAATTCTGTATACCAACAAAAATTTTGAACAATTTATAATCAAACTATTTATCGTAGATCAAATGAATGATGCATTTAAAAATATGAAATCGAAATCATCACTCAATTCATAGCATGTGTCCCCTAAACTACTAAAGGAATTGAGAAAAGAATTAGTGAAACCTTAACGTCGGTTTTCAATACTTGTGTACGCAAGGACTCGTCCACGGATCTCGTGAAGTTGGCAAAGGTAATTTAACATTTCTTTAAGAAACGTTGAAAGAGTGAAGTGCGAAATTATGACCCTGTCTATATTCTGTCGGTATTCAGTATTCCCCAAAAAACATGGAGTAATAAGATTGGTGAATTTTCTGACTAAAAACTGCATTATCAATTGCAACCAATTTGGGCCTCAAAAAAGTAAATCATTGGAAATTTTAGAGCTCTTGTGCAAATTTTTAAAACAATTTGATGGCGTAGATCACAGTATACCGGTATCTAAGCTGACAGTTTAGGAGGTCAGTGAAACTCACTTTAATTTATAGACTCAAATTTTTCAAAAATATTACAAGTAGTCGATTTTAAACACTCTAAATCTCAATCATTAAATCCGGTGTACATCAAGGATTGGTTCGAGGTTTCTAACTTTTCCTAATTTACATAACCAGTCTCACTGTTCTTTATCATATAAATACTAATGTTTTCATGTTTAAATATGAAAAAAAATAAATTATAAAGCCTCAAATTATGAATACTTTTCGAAAAGTATAAAGGAAATACTCAGCAAAATTTTATAGGCGATTCGGAGCCAAAAATTGTTCAATAAATATGGATAAAATAAATATTATTATTTTTACTCTGGGATTAAGTAAAAAATGTGGAAATGACTGACCTAAAAAAGGTAAAGGAACTGTGCGGGATGAAAATCTCAAAACTGATTTATTTTGCTTATTTCCGTACCATTATGATTTATGGGTTACTTTTTTGGGGGTACCGCGACAGATTGAAAGAAACGCGCTTTAGAAATGCACAGTTCGATATTTAGCAGGCCTAAGATCCTGAGATTTATTTCAAAAAACATTTCGAAGCATGCTCATGAATATGTCTAGCTATATGAAAATATCATGTATGCCAAAAAAATATTCCCATTGCTTCAAAAAATATTGCCAATCATTGGTATTATTATTATGACTTTTATTATTGTTTTTTTTAATTTAATACAATTGTTATTTTTTATTTGTTTTTGGGCTCTGACTATATTTTCCTACTTATGACTGAGCATGATACTGATTATATACCAGTATCTGATCTCCCTCCTCAATCCCTTTGCTTTATCTCAGAAACTGCTTAAAGTCAAACTTGTGAAGAAACAGATTTACCAGATTGTTTTACGTTTTTCAAAACAATGATTTCGTAAAAAGGTTACGTAAAAAAATGATTATGTAACTTGAAATAAGAAAATAATTTGATTCATAAAAAAAATATTGGAAAAGTATAAGTATACGCCGACATATGTAGAAATAATGAAAAGGAAAATTATTAAAGGTTAATGAAAATAAAACTTTTTTGTAAAGTAATGACATTTTCATAAAAACAACGGCCATCACACCTAATCTGATTGGCAAACAGTATGGCAAATGATTACAATTTATGTCTAAAAAATTAAAAGTATCTAAATAAACAAAAAACTAATTTTTGGCCATGTTTATTTGTTCAAGTTTATTACAAATAAAGCAAAGATTATTATTGTTAAATATAAAACAATTTTTTACCATTCCGCATTCCATTTTTAAAAGTTTTATGCTTAATTTTTTATTTTTGATTTAAACGGATCGTTACAGAATTACCCGGACGTCTATATGCCTATCATGGACGATTTACCCTCTGTTAAATAGTGGTATCAAACTAATATATACTATCTAGAAATATCCAAGTAGTGAGGAAGCAAAAAATATTCTGCTATAAATTTTGGGACGCCAATTTCTGGATGTTTTGGAATGTGGGTGTTTATCAATTAGACAATTTTTTTTAAGAAATCAAAAGTTTTTTAAATTATAATTTTTTACGCGCGTTATGAAAAAAATATGAGTGTGAAATTTTATGAAACGCGCGCACGATTCAACAAAAATCGACATAATGAAGTTGGTCACTAATGTAGTGACACTGATACTATATTCATGGTAGTAATTACGATATTTGTAAATTCACAACACGTATTTTATATTCATACAAATTTAAGTTATATCTGAGCTTTTAAATAATATTTTGAGTATTTGAAATTTAATAGTAGAGCATAAAAGAAAAAACATTTATTAATTGTGAATATTCGTGGAAGAAATAATGCTTATAAATATGTTTTACGTGTATTCCTTCATGTGAGATTGAGTCTCGGTGTGTATTTATTTGTATAATGAATTATGAACTATTACCTTGTCAATTCTTAAATACTTAAAATTATTATTAATTTTAAGTATTTAAGAACTGATAATTATTATAATGCTATTAGTTATTACTATTAGTTATTAGAATGAATTTTAAGTATATTTATTTATTTCTATTATTAAAGAAAATTTATTTAACAATTCATTATATTTACATGCTTATATAAAATTGAATGCTGAGTATTCTCTTAAATTTTAAAAATATTACATTTAATTAATAAAAAAAGTTAAATAATAAATTATGATTATTTTTATTATTCTTGTTTGTTAATACTTTCATTACTTTGATCATATTTGTTAATACTTTCCGTAAGAAAATAAATTTAAATTATGGCTAATATATGGCGTTGGCAGCCAAATCAGTTCCGCCATGCTGGTATTAGATTCCACAATGAATGTTAACTAAAGATTGAAGTATTTTTTTTTATTTGTGCAACGAATGAAACGATTAATATTATGCCCGAGGGTTAGCTCAAGCTAATCTAAACACATTACCGAAAATTGCATTTAAATCAGTTCAGCCTTTGCTGATATTAGCGTGCACAAGAAAGGTGTGCAGGCAGACAAACAAACAAAAATTATAAAATTCTTGTTTTAAGTGTCTTCAGTAGTGTGCTTTCAGCAGGTAACACTTATTTTTATTTAAAAATAATCAATGTACGGGCTCACTTATTCTACAAATTTATTGTATGTATAAAGTAATTTCACTACAAATTGATAATGTATTAAAATTAATAATTAATAAAAAAATTAGTAACTTCACACTCTTCTTTATAATTAATCGATGAAAATTGTTTTTATGCCTACGAAAAAAATTGAAATTCTAGACAATTTTGCACAAAAAGACGTGATAAGAAAATAAACAGATCGATGAGGAAGAAACTAATTTTGCGTCTGGATTGAACACTAAAAGTAAATTAACAAAAAATCAATTTCGAAAGTAATTACAACGTAATTTCCATACTTTAATTTCCATAGGAAGAAATATCTCTGTAATGTATTTTTATAGTAATTTTATTTTCAAAGATTCCTTAACATTTGAGGTCATCCACAAACAATAAATACATTCAGCCATCACAAATATGGCTAATAAAGTGTGTATGTTTGATGCATGAAATTGCTTTAAAATAATCGACAAATTCCCATCGACAAAAGCATAATTAATAAATAAACGCACGGAATATTTAGTAAATAAAATATGAACCCTTTGCTATCATATGATTTGCATAGAATATTTAATAAGCTATTAAAAAATGTTTCAAATATTTATTTATATGCCACGAATTCAATTATACGCCACAGTTTCCACGAATAATGTTATTTTTTCTGCATTGATTCATATAAAGCAAATATTTCAAATTACTAACCTTTTCCCTGTAAACTTGCCTTTTTTCATCGAATCTTGAAAATTGATGCTGAGAATTATTTACATACATAATTAGCGATTCTTAATCTTAATCTAATTAGCGATTCTTAATCGATTCTAAATAGATTTCGACCTTAAAATATTTATTAAATTAATTAACAAGAAAGGTTTTTATTGCAAATATTCAAGCCCAAAAGTCAAAGTAGTTTCATATTAATCAATGAAAGTAAATAAATCATTCAAAGTTAAAAGCCCAAATATCGAAATAATTTTCTATTTTCAATGAAAATAAGCAAAGCATTAAAATTTAATCCATAAATAACTTGTGAAAACGTAGTTATTTATTGAAAAATATTTTTTCATTTACATTTAGGCTATTCATTTTTTAAAGAAAAAATCCACACTTAGCTTTTATATCGGTAATTGTATCACTGAACCTCTTACTATATGCTAAAAGTTGCATTCTATTTCAAGATTATTACAACATATATTTATTATTATGTTGTGATTACTGTATTCCTTCAAAACCTACTGAATTTGTGAACGGATAACCTTCATTTCACTTATTATTTTTAATGACTTTTCGTATACAAATACTGGGAAAAAAACAAAGTCAAATAAAATTCACGTCGTATCGTAGCAGCGGTTGTAGAGCTGTCGTAGTGTTGACGCGGAAGCCCGTAAGACGCCGTAACGTCGCAACATAGCGATACTCGTAAGTCGTTATTACGATCGATATGGTGACGTAGGAACACATCAAGATGTTCACCCAACTTCCGGCTTAGCTCATGTTTACAAAAAAAACAGGGAATTGAAACTTGATATCGAGATGATGGTGTTTTTTTTGTTTAATTTATGATAAGTGAAATAAATGCGCGGCTATTATTTTATATACTATATAGTCTAAAGTTTCCACGATTCTCATCCCAACGCTTTATCCCCGTAGAGGACTGGGGGTTTGAAAAGGCCGAACAAGAAGAGCGTTTAATTAGTTTAGTAATATTCAATGTTTCACCCTTCTTTAAGAAGTAAAATTTAATATTTAAACATTACATAAAAGTTTATTATATACCAGTCGAAACTTAAAAATATAATATGATAAGTAAAATTTTTATTTCTTTTTGAAAAAAACTATTCAATGGTTGATCGGACGCGGGAAAGAAATTTACAATCATTTTGCATATACATTAATTAGCTGATATTTTTTACATTCTTATCACTACTTTGCCTCCACGGACGGTAACATGGTGATGGACATATATATATATATATATACATATATATATATATATATATATATATATGTGTATATATATATATATATATATATATATATACATTTCTATATTTCTCCATTATTCCCTAAAGCTTTCTAGTACAATAAACAATTTGAAATCGTTCGTTTGGTTTTAGTCATTATGGCGAAGAAATAGAATTTCTACTTTATATATGACTATCGATTTTGTTTTAAATATTTTGCTTCATCTCATTTGAAACGGGAAGCATATAATATTAAGCACCAAATTATAAAATGTCGTGTGCATATGTACGTCAAAAATTGTACGTAGTGTGGCTTGTACCCACGAAGAATGGAAATCGAACAACCATAAGGAAAATAAAAGTGTTTCCCGTTTCGCTATGCAGGATAATGAACATGATATAAATTCATTACTAGGGGATCATGAACACAAGTATAAATTGATTTAATGAAAGTAAAAATATATGATTAAAGTCCTCAAGTCAAAAAACCTTTGGTTGGGATTAAGAGTATAAGTAAAATAGTGTTAATTTAATGAATTTAATATTCAACTATCACTTTATTTTCGTAAAATATATATGTATATATATATATATATAAATATATATATATATATATATATATATATATATATATAAATATATATATAAATATATATATATATATATATATATATATATATATATATATATATATATATATAAGATTGACTTTCGCCTAACAACGATTAATATCATATGCTGGAAACGAAATAGATGATAAATGGACAAATGTGACAGTCGCACATCCATAACATAAAAAATACGAGTGCCAATAATCTTTACGCGCGGTTGAAGTAAAATTTCTTTGACAGTTACGGCAGGTGTTATGTGTTTGGCGATGAAGTTATTTTGCAAAGTCACAGCTGATTTACGATCATCCGTTAAGTGGTTACAGTGTTCATTTCCAGAACTCATCAACAGACCCTAACCTGGTCAACGGTGTATTAATTTTGCAGAGTCAAAACTATTCGCAGCAAATATCTTGAATCGCGGTTGATTTACTACCATCGGTTAAGTAACTACATTGTTGATTTCCAGAACTCTCATGCAACCCTGACCTGGTCGATGGCGTAACTATTTTTCAAATTAATAACTTGCAGTAACAAATGTCTTGAATCACGGTTGCTTTACCACGATCCATTAAAGAATTCCATTTTTCGTCTCCAGAACTCGTCATCAGACCCTGATCTGTCGACAATGAAAAATTTTTGCAAAGTAGAAACTCTCAATAGTAAATATCTTGAATCACGGTTGTTTTACGTTATTCCGTTAAGAAGATCCATTGTTCATTTCTATCACTCATCGTTAGATCCAGATCTTATCGCTGGTGAAATTATTATTATTAAGTAGCAACCATCAGTAGCAAATGTCTGGAATCACGGCTGAGTTACCACCATACGTTAAGGTGTTCCATTGTTTGCCTCCAAAACTTATTATTGAACCCTGACTTGGACGATGATGTCATTGTTTTATAAGGAAACAACTACCAGTAAGAAATTATCACGAATTATAAGAAATTATCACCATCCGTTAAGGAATTCCATTGTTCATCTCAAGAACTCATCATCAGATATTGACCTGGTCGATGGTACCTACCTTACTACATAAAGTAAATACTATATACAATATTCAGTGTTGATTTCGATGACTTATTAGTTTCAAAATAATATTTGAAATGATACCCACTTGAAATCATGGTACCTATAATTTTATAAGTTGACACAAAACATTCATTTATGGATAGTCTCTTTTGAAAATACATTTTGTTCACCGTCTCGATTACATACTCAAAGTATGAAATTTCTGAAACATGTTAATCACTTGCTATATTTTCCTCAATTTTTTGACAGGTTCAAACTCTTTCATACATGACATAACCTGCCGAATCCTCTCTTAGGATAAACTGTATTTTTCAAGACCAAATAGTTTTTCCAAAGCTCCTTAGACGGCTTTAGAGTAGGTCGATCTAGTTTATCTTACTGTAAAAACGTACATCCTTTTACGACAAGCCAGTTGTTTAGTTGTAATAAAATACACATACAGGTATCTGTGAAAGGATTTTATTAGGTGAAATTACTAAAATTTGGAGGTTAGGTTAGGTTAGGTTAGGTTAGTTAGTTAGTTAGTTAAAGACAATATCAATTTATCCTAGATTTTACGATAAGATCCTGCAGTAAAACGATAGAACTGTATTGATCTGAGTTAAACGTATTGATCGAAGATTCGTTGGAAAAAACAGTTTTGGCATAAGAAAATTTAGTTTATTCTAAATCTATTGTAACCAAGTACTGTGATCGGGTGTATTCCAAAATATGTTGCAAACGTACGTACTACATATTTTTCGGAAGCTTTTTAAACTTCTTCTTTATGTTAGTATTTTATATTTTTTTCTATATTGTTTAACCAACTCTGAGAGAAGAAAATTGCTATCTCAATGAACTTTTTTGAAATGAATTTGACTGCTTAATTTAAATTGTAACTCTTCTAGGAATATTTGTTATCAGATCTTTTCTATTTTTAATTCTTAAACGATATCATTATAAAAAATAAATAAAATAAACCTGTTTCGTTATAAAATAATAGATGGATCAAAATAACCTTTTATAATAATTATCAATACTTGATAATAATTAATAATTTATCGTTCATTGCTATTAAATTTTATCGTTATTTTAATATATGCTTAAAATGATGACATCAAATCTTTAACAAGGTTAATAATTTTATTTAAATT
The DNA here is from genome assembly GCA_039881145.1 of Druceiella hillmani. Taxonomy (NCBI): domain Eukaryota; kingdom Metazoa; phylum Arthropoda; class Insecta; order Lepidoptera; family Hepialidae; genus Druceiella; species Druceiella hillmani. The sequence continues at coordinate 19,819,474 of JAYKKI010000034.1, read as the reverse complement.
AATTTTCTTAAACGTATTTTTTCATTTCCTTAAACTTTTTAAATGTATTGGATTAGACACGCATCTAATCTGGTCGGATTTTATGATCTGGTCTGTTTGTTATAATTTTTTAAAGTTAAGCAAAGGTATATTTTTCTAGTTTTATTTTCGTTGTACTAAAACTAGAAAAATTACTTAGAAATAATATTCCTGTCTGAAAAGAGTAATTCTCGGGATTTTTTAGAAGAAAGTCAACATGAAATATATATTAATAGGAGGAACGTGAAGTACCAAACGTATTTTACATTCTTCCTTACTGTCACTGGAAGTAGTGTATTAAACGCATGCTATAAAATATGTACTGGCAGGATTATCAAAACTATATGCCCTTCAAAAAATATGAAGACTAAAATAAGATATGCTACTTCTTTTAACCTAAATCTTTTTGAAGAGATTCATAAACTTGAGAAAAAATAACGTGAAATATAAATTTATGATTACATATATATATATATATATATATATATATATATATATGTATATGTATATATATATATATATATATATATATATATATATATATATATATATATAATATACCTCATTTTGTTACTTTTCTTTTTAATTTTTCATGAACATCAAACAAATAAAAAAGGGGTAGAACGGCAAGCAAAGAGAAAGAGAGACAGAGAGAGAGGAAAGCACCAAACATCTTGAATCACGATGGATTTATTCCCATCTAGTTTCTGAGGATCTGAGGAATGGCATTCTTCATATCAAGATCTCATTTAAACATTGACCTGGTCCATGGTGTACTTATTTTGCCAAGTAACTACTATCAACAGCGAATATATTGAATCACGGCTGATTTACGACTATCAGTTAAGAAGTTACTTTTTCATCTCCAGAATTCCTATCAGACCCTGACCTGATCGATGGTGTAGCTATTTTGCAAAGTAAGAACTATTAGTAGCAAGTATTTTGGCACGGTCGATTTACTACCACCCGTTAAAGAGTTTCATTTTCCATCTCCAAAACACATAAGGCCATAACCTAGTCGATGGTGTATTTATTTTGAAAATTAACAACTACCACTTGAAAATACCTCAAATACTACCATCTATTAAGCAGTTCCATTTTTATTTCCACCTCGCTAATATACACTTTCAAAGAAAACAATTATTAATATTAAACTTTATAAAAAGAGAAAGGAAATAAATATATGTATGTGTATATAGCACACATACTCACGAAATTCTATAATCAGCAGATGATTTTAAACACAGGAAACTTCGTATGTAAACTACAAACAATACTGAACATTATTTCCGTCCGAAAAATAATCTGAGTTTCTCTCAAGCCGCGCCTAAGGAAGTTTTAAGTCAAAAACTTTCTTCACATTTTATCAAAAGTAACTTCTTAAAAATATTTCGAGACAGTGTGTGGAAGAAAATTGACACAAAAAATTCTAATAATAGGCATTTATTCATTATAAGTAGCTTGAAATATTTCTTTCGTAAATGAAAAGTCACGGATTGTTTTGTGGCGTTTCCTATATTACCTGCCACGACGCCATCTGTGAACCAATTTGTATAAATATTTCTGTGACGTTCTCTACTATATTTACTGAAATATGAATCGCAAATAGCTATTAATATTTATTTTAAATTTTAAACAATAAAATAAACTTATCAATATATTATTCGCATTGTCAATTCTACTTTATCAATATAGGTAAATAGTTTTAATACTTTATTTTGATTTTATTTTAATAAAATGTCTAAAAAAGTTTACGCATAGATATATTGGATATACAATGGTGAATCAATTTTATCCCTCGTGCAAAGAAATGACTCTTATTTACTTTGCTACAGAAAAATTTAGAAATGGTATTATTGTAGCTATTGTGAAATATGTAATAAATAATGTGAATGTAAGATCTCTATCGAACTATAATATTCATATGTATAGTAATATTTAGGTTATATTTGAGTTACCCCAGCATATTTTAAATTCAGATTCTTTCCATCTGGAAAATATTTGAAGGAGGCGCTATTTATTTCATAATAGTTAAACACATCACATGATGGCTATGGACCATAAAAAATCTCATCATCTTTAACAGAAACACTTTATAAAACTAAAATGTCGGTCTAAAGAAATCTAAAAATGTTTCCTTTAATTTATTATATTTTAACGGACTCATGGTGCATTAAGATTTTACCATACTTTTATGTGTTTAGTATTTTTACTTCAAATTATTCTATTTGTCTATTCTATTTGTCTGATATTTCCCTATATATCTGTTAATCAATCCATTTAAGTTCCTAAGCATCCAAACTTACAATATATATAATATCAATAATATACTATTTATAAAATCGAAACAGACCTTTGCAGCATTTAATTGACTTAAATATAATCATTTATATTTACATATATAAAGCCATATTTACACACACACACATGTATATGGACTTATAAATCACATTCCCCTTTGAATTTCACCGTAGTTATTTCTTCAGGCCTGTATACATGTATACATAACTACACATAACATATCTGCCCATTAATATTCTAGTTGCTAGATATGTATATATATATATATATATATATATATATATATATATATATATATATATATATATATATATATTACTTCCTTGCCTACCTAATTACCTACGTACTGATATTTGACCAATTGATGCATTAGTTTATATCTGTTCTTATTTACTTATCTACCTGTCTACGTTCTTATTTTCTTGCTTACCTTAATACAAGTAAAACAAGTTCATACCGGAAAAGTTAACCCCTTATCAGCGAAAAATTCCTGTTACCGTTGCTTGGCTTCATCATTGTGCCTTGATTTTGCTAAAGGGCCAACTTATTCCACCCTTAGACATTTTAAAGCTTCAAACATATTACTTTATTATCATTAGACCTATAAAATCCAAATCTTGACAAGGCAATTGTGTTGTACATTGTTAAGGAATTCTATGGTGTACGTTCAATTTCGATGCCAGATTCTACTTTTTTTTGATACTATACTGGAGCCAAACAAATAAAAACAGAGTCATTCAAATTAATTTATTAATACCAGAGATATGAGTTAACATATTAAAAGTAGGCCGTACCACTTCAGCGTCTGACTGTTGAATTGGAATCCGAAGGTCAATTACAGGTTTTTTGCTTCAAACCGACAATAATAATTTCAAAGTTACTAAAATTTCATTATTCAAGCAGGCAGTACCCCGCAATGTGACGACTGAAGAGTAGGAACCTGGAATTTATTGACGAGGTCTCCATCCGATGCCCATAATACTAATTCAAAAACAGTAAACTTATTTAAAATAGCCTCAACTTTGAGATGTTGGAATCCGGAGTTCAATAACAGATTCTCTGCTCTAGATCTAAAATACTAATGTAAAAATAACAGATCCATAAGTGTCACAAGTGAAGCACCCCCACAGCGCCAGAATTGAGATGCTGGGACCCAACATTTAGTGGGAGAGTCTCTATTTGAGAGCCAAAATACTAATTTTAAAACACCACATCCTCAAGTCTCACTATATAAGTAAACAGTATCCCCATAGAGCCAGAGGAGATGGACCACCCAAATTTAATGGTAGTCTCTGTTGGAGAGCCACTAAGCATACTAATTTGAAAACAGTAGAATCTCAAGTTTCACGGGTTAGACCATGGCACTCTTTCACCATTCGAATTGAGGATTTGGAACCCGGAGTTCAATGCTTGAGTCTTTGCTTGACACACAGAATACTAGTTTTAAAACAACAGATTTTCAAGTCTCATAGTTTAGGCAGGTAGTACACCTCCAGCATTACGATTTATGTATCAAAGTTTTAAATTTTATTGTACGTCTCCCTATGTACTTACATACCCATTTACCCTATTATTTTTTTCCACGACAGGATAAGTCAAACAAGTTCAACTCGATAAGTTTATACCTCATAGCTGAAGAATTCTTGTCACTACTTTCCGACTTCATGATTGATTTTGCTAAAGAGCAAATTTATGTGGCCCTAAGTCGTGTCTTATTATGATTATCCTTAGACTTAAATAATTGAAATTCGATTACGATCACTATGCCGTTCATTGTAGAGTAGTTCTATGGCATGTCTCCAGTTTCCATGATCAGATTCCAACAAAATTTTCACAGGACCATACTGTCAGTACACACTTCCAAATAAAGAAAAATATCCAAATTGGTTGGACTTAAATTATAATTTATAATATCTAAAAATAATTATCCAAACGCGATAACGGCACTTGTACTGTTCAATTTTGGGGAATTCTATGGTATATCTTCAATTTACGTAGTGAGATTCTTATCAAATTACATAGGACCATATTAAGAGCATACCCATCAAAATAAAAAAACCGATCATCTAAATTGGCTGGACTTATATTATCCAAACTCGATCACCGTGTTTGTATTATTCAATTTTGGGGAATTCTATGGTGTATTATTAATTTACATAGTCAAATCCTTATTAGATATTCATAGAATTATGCTGGGGGTATTCTCTTTCAAGTAAATAAAGAATCATTCAGAGAGACATTTCTCTCTGAATTAAAAACATCCCACTTTTTTGAAAATATGTTCGAATTGACAACAGCTTATTTTTTTGAAGTCGGTTAATTTAAAGGCAAAAAGAAAAAACTTGCTCATGCAGAAATCTATATACAACATATATTGAAACGTACAGTTCAAGATGTACTCTCATTGATTACTCTGGATCAGGTCGTTTTACTTTAAGACTCGTGATCATGTATTCTTTATTTTTTTGTAAAATTGTTAATTAGGATAGTACAACTGTTGTACTCTCCCAGAAACCTATTTTAATGTTACGCATATACGATCCCAGCTCTTTAAATTTGCTATGTAATCAAAATAAAAACATATAGTACGTTTTGCTATATAGAATTTTGCATATTCGGTTATTAGTTTTTGAATTTACATGTTAACCAAATTTTGTGAAGTTTAGCACCAAATTGCTCATACTTTATTATTTCGTAATTGGTTTGCAGCAGCAATTAAACATTATTAAAATTAAATTAAACATTACATGGTGGCTGGAATTCAAACACAGCAACTCACGATGGGCTACGCCATCAAGGCTGTAAGATTGGTCAACTTAATATATGATATCAGGGACTAAAATATCCAAAAAATTATTGCAAAAAATTTTAACCAAAAATTAATTTTAAATTGTACTATTGACTTTTATGCAAAACATTAGGTATAATAACAAGAATGGAAAAAGTACGCCTTTGATGGGTCATTGTATTAAAAACAATTCTTAGAAGGGAAAAATAAATTCATCGTTATAGAATTCTTTAAATTTTTATTCCAATAAACCGAAGGATATTTAGCAGAGGCTTGATGGTTCAGTGTTAATGAAGTGAAGCTCTAGAACACACTGAGTTGAGAAATGTAACGGTAAGAAATTATTTGTACATTTGTAAAACAAAATTAGAAAAAAAAATATACACATTCATATTTTGAATTTGTTCTTCGAAAATAAAGCCCATAACGCACAACAAATAACAAAATCATAATTAACTGTGGCAATGAGATTCGTCAGAACCATAACAAAAACTCCAAACTATCAATAAACTTGACCACGAAATATTAGTCTCCTTCTTGTACTTCAAATATTTCTTGGCACAATATATTATGGGTATTCGGGCATTTACGCGTTTTCCAAAGTTCTTTAAGTTAATGTGGATTACTGCCAGGAGATAAATTTCGATAGCTGAAAATCGTTTGGTTTATAAGTATATACAGATATTTATAATTTTCCTGGTAGACAATATTCCTGATAGACAATATTCCTGATAGATTTTCCTGATAGACAATATTCCTAAATTCCAAAAGCCTAATAAGTAAAGACAATTTAATTTTAATAAATATAATCTAGAAAAGTAAGTTATTCTCACGTAAAACGTAAGAACAAAATGATTCTATTTTTATTATTATTTTTTACTATTGTTTTATCTAATAAGTCATTGTAATATTTTTAAAATACCACTAAGAATTGTAGTTTTACACATTGAAAACGGTTAGTATCGGTGAGAAATATTTTTTCAGTTTACTAGATTGCAAATTTATGGACAATTCTTCCTTCCATAATTGAGAAATAAATAAAATTATAGTTTAAAAAATAAAAAAAACCTGCTTTTGTAGCAATATGAAATAAATAATAAAAATATTTTTTTGATACGAACATGTTGGTCAAGAGCAAAAGGATATATTGCTTTAAAGTAATCCAACTTAACCTAACTTTATGTATTTTAATTCGATAATAAAATCCTTTCAAAAGCACCTATACATGTATTTTATAACAACTAATCACAGTCAATTCTGACAAGACGGTTTGTCCTGGAAACTTTGCTTTTATAGTAAAATAAATTAGATCGGCCTACTCTGAAGCGGTCTAAGGAGCTTTAGAAAAATGGGTTTGATCGAGGAAAATATAGGTTATCCTAAAGTCGGTTTAGTAGGCTATATGTATATAATTCATGAAACAGTTTTCTCACCAAAGACCTGTCGAAAATCCTTGCTGTTGACGGAAACATAGGAAATCTGAAATATTTTTCAGACATTTCATATTTTGAGTATGTCATCAAGAAAGTGAACAAATTTCTTTCAAAAGAGGTTATCTATAAATGAATGTACTTGTTATAAATCATAAAATTAAAAATACCGTAACTTCATGTAGGAATTTTCTCAATTAATATTTACAAACTAGTAAGTCTTTATTGAAATCCACACTGGATGTGATATGTCGTATTTGCTTTGTGTAGTAATGTAGGTAGGTGTCGTATTTGCTTTGTGTAGTAATGTAGGTAGGTGTCGTATTTGCTTTGTGTAGTAATGTAGGTAGGTGTCATATTTGCTTTGTGTAGTAATGTAGGTAGGTGTCGTATTTGCTTTGTGTAGTAATGTAGGTAGGTGTCATATTTGCTTTGTGTAGTAATGTAGGTAGGTGTCGTATTTGCTTTGTGTAGTAATGTTGGTAGGTGTCGTATTTGCTTTGTCTAGTAACGTAGGTAGGTGTCGTATTTGCTTAGTGTAGTAATGTAGGTAGGTGTCGTATTTGCTTTCCATAGTAATGTAGGTAGTCATTGTTTCAAATTATAAAAAATAGTCAAGTATGATTTGGCTACGTATTAAGCTAAGATTGGAAAGTAGATAGAAGTTGAACATATTAAAATAGTGCCAGTATGGAAGTTTAGTTCTGTGAAATACAAACACCACTGTTTTTTAATGAAAGAAACGATGTATTTAAGACAAAGTTTTCAGTCGCAATAATTTTGTTATAAAAAGGAATCATAGAACCTCATTAATTTTTTGTCTTTAAATTGAAACATAAAACCCTAGTAGTTTCTCCATTATCGTTAGACTGTCCATCTGTTCGTCTGTCACAGCCTCACTGTGTACAATTTTTTGACGCGTATATCCATATTACTTTTTAAAAATGGATGCTTTATGTGTTTGTATGCTTCTTATCACAATCATTGTATAGCCAAATATGTAAAGAAATCGATAGCAATGTATAAATTAGAAACTTCTATTTTGTTAAAAAAATAAAATAAATAATTATCGGTTCAAACGGTTAATAATTATCGCGATAAACTTTGGAACCACACGACACGACCTTTGTATTAAGAAGTCCACACTTTAAACAATAATATAGGAAACATACATACATATATATATTTATATATATATATATATATATATATATATATATATATATATATATATATAAATATATAAATAAGGAAGAAATTACCAGGTTGTATATATATATATATATATATATATATATATATATATATATATATTTCCTATATTATGCTACAATCTGTAGAGTTACAACAGTCATAAAAAATGTAACAAGAATCAGCTAATTAATGTAAATGCAAAGCGAGAGCAAAATCACATTCATATTTCTACTTTCATTCAGTTTTCTACTTTCACTTTTCGCTTGCAAAATACTAGACTTCAAAGTAATATGCAATATTTTAAGAAGGAAAATAACTAGTCAATTGCTCGGTTATGTTCTACCATTTCCGAACTTTCACCCCCAAACCTGTAGGGTAATTTTCTATTTTCAATATACGAGACGTCCTTTAAAAAGCGTAATATAAAAAATGACGGTCACATAACTATTTGTGTATCATAATGTTAAACAACTCATAAATTAAAGGGAACAAAAATTTGTTATCTTAGTATCAGGACCAGTTCTTACGTTGTCATATCGATCGTCGACGTGGCAACGATACGGCACCTTGCGGACCCCGCGCTATCTCTACGACAGCTCTACAGCAGTCAGCCGGTGCTACGTTTCTACATCTAGAACAAACGCCTCCATGACGTGACTTTATTTTTTGTTCATAATGTCTAAATAGTGTCGGTCTTTGAAACAAATGAAGGGTTATTTAGTTTATTCCTTCAGTACTGCAATAGCTTTTGAAGTAATACAGTAATTGCAATATAATAAAATATATATGTTCTACTATCGTGGAATTATATGCGACATTTAACACGTAATAAGAATTTCAGTGTTATAAATAAATATATATGTAAGAACTAATTTTGAATTGTTTTTAAAAAAAATTAATAATCTACATATAAACGAAAAAGTAATATTTAATTAATAACTATAATTTCAGAAATTATTTGTGCATTTAGTTTGTACGATTTATTAACGTCATTTGATTAATGTGAAACTCTTTTGATCCTTTGGCGTTGATGTTTGTAATAAAAGTAATTTCGTGTAATTGTTTAATAAATATTTTCATTTCGTACTTTATTTAATTTGTGAATCGCTAATTATTTTGTTACCATCAGTTTTCAGGTATTTATCGAAAACGTCTCATTTACAGACTAAGGTGAGTGATTTGAAATATTCGCTCTGTATATATTATTAAAACAATAGCAATTCATTACGAAACAATATTTACAATAAAAACCATGTTTTTTTTATTTTGAAATATGCAATTATACATTTGAAACGTAATTCAACACCTTATTGGATTTTCTATACCAATCATAAGATGGTAACAGGTTCACATTTTATTTACTAGATATTACATATTGTTAGTTATTATGCATTTGTCAATATAAATTTGTTGATTATTTTTAAAACACATCTTATGCACAAAACGTGTGTGGTTGCTGAGCTTATTTAATACGAATATCCGTGGATGGCCTCAAATATATGAAATTATTAATAACTGGGAAAGTTAGCGTAAATTCATGAACTCGATTTAGATTAATTGTCTAATAATGATACGGTGTTAATTTTTTGGGATAGTGAATGTTCACCACCAATGGAAAAAAGTATAAAATCGACAGACGAAAAAAACTCATATTTCGATTAAAATTTAACTTTGATAATTACTAAAATAATATAAGTAATATTTTGACATTTAAAATCGTCTCTTTTCTGTGGTAAATAACTATAATAAAGAAATATTATCGAGGAATTTTTTTTCCAGTTGGAAATTGAAATATAAAAATTATACGGTAAATATTTTTTAAATTAATATTTTGCGTAGTTACTTTTTATCTCCGGGGAAAAATTCATTTTTATTTATAATTAATTTTGTTTATTTCTTTATAAAACACAAAATTTGCATCTTCTACTTTGATTTATTTATTTTAGTTAACCTAAGTTAATAGTGCACACAAAACAATTTTCATCGATTATTTATAAAACCAATGGAATGAGAATAATTTTAGAAAATTGAAATGCTATCAAAGATTTTTTTGTTACACCCTGGTAATTTCTTCCGTTTTAACATATATATTTATAAATACACCTCTTGAAGGTAGGTACTGTAGTACTGTACTGCAGTAGTTTTCCTAATTTGATACTTTTCGTGTTCTTTTATAATCCTTATACACAGGCATAGTAAACATTTATACTGGCGTCGATATTTCACTCGGCGGATCAAATATTTTTTTTGATAATGATAATTAATCTATGTTATTAAATTGGATGACTGTAATCCTACCAAGAAAATGATTCAGGCCAAAGTATTTCTCCTAGAAAACGCAGAAAATACAGATGCAGATTAAGATGAGGGATATCGCAGATAGCGATTTCAGAGTATTAAATACTAAGTGCTCCATAGATAATGAGTTTGGCTAGTTCCCAGTCTATAATACTACTCTGACCCACAAAGGATTGTTATGCCATTAGTTGATGATGACGATAATGATGCTGGTTAACCGCATAAAATTGACTCTAGAAAACAAAGGGCATGTTAGTACGAAATTATTTTGAGCATGCAAATTTCAAATCAAATCGTTCACATTTTAGAAAAAATGTGGCAGATAATCGTATAATATGGCACGGAACATTCAAAATAGCTATTTTTTTTGTCAATAGATGCGATAATTTTATAAATGGTATTCGTTATATATAATTTTTATGTGTAATAATGTTTCCTTCATTTCTAACTTTTTTCTATAATCTCTTTGTAGAAAAAAAGTAAGAAATGGAATAAATTATAAGAAATGGAATGAAGTAGTTTGTACTGTACAGTTGTCCTTGATCTAATATAGCTCACTTATATTGTACACTTTTTTATAATGTAATTCCATTATTATGGTCTCTATAAATTGCGATACTTTAAAATTGTACAAACTGATCTACCCGGTTTTTTTTTAAATTTTCCACTTTATCATAAATAATTATTGATGTGGACTTCCTTGCGAAAATATTTCTAAATATTAACTAATATAATTATATTTTAGTGAAGATTCCAAAAATTGTGACATCTATAAATGTCGTTATTGTTTTGGGGTGGTTACTAAAAATGCTATATTTTCTCAATTGACCATATCATGTAAGCAATTTTTTTTAACGAATTTTACAATTGAATATGAATTTCTACAAAATTAACGCCAAATATATTCAATATCAATCAAGAATTTTAGAATGTTTCATGTCAAATCATTGTAATGTAATATTACAATTTTTTATTTTTGTTAACTTTCGATGTTTCGAATTCTTTCCACGAATATTTTGGCCTGATATTATTTCAATCTTGTTGAATATTTTGATTTAAACGTTGACATGAATTCAGGAATGCTCAGGTCAGTTCTTTCTTTCTAGTAATTTTCTCCATTTCTTTTCTTCTTCACTAATTTCTTTTGTCATTAGACATACAAAAATAAACTTTTTATTGAAAGTTTGTCATAACAGTAGAAATTAATTATAAATGTGTAAAGTTTTATAATGTGTGTGTTGAATTATTTACAAAAAACAATATTATTTTTCACAATGTAATTATATTACTTAGCATATCATTCAGACTCATAAAATAATGTGAATTTTACAAAAATTATTTTTTATATCACAGTAGAGTTTTGGGTGAATTTTAGGTAAATTCTAGTAACACTATTTCAAATATTTTGACGTTAACATTTTCTGAAATGCTTGAGGGGGAAGGGAACATACTTTTGTATCTCTCGTAAAATTATGTTTAATAGTTTTATAATCCTAATATCCCAACGAGAAAAAAAAATTATAGGACACTCATTTCTTTATTTGCTCTTTAACATTGTTATAGTCTTTCCTCAACTTTTGAGTTAAAATATTTTTTGAACTATTATAACTAGCCCTTGTGGGGAAATTGTTTCAGCCCAAATACACATATAAATACTAATATAAGTATAAACAAAAAAACAATTTTAAAAATTAAAAGAAGTAAATAAATAAATATAACAATAAACAAAACTGGAGATATGTAGAATTAGTGGTATTACCTTGTCCTTACTTTCAAATCCCCTTGCTTTTGTATAAATACATTACCGATAATAATTTCCATTTAATTTTATTACATACAACGAAAAAATTGCATTGTACAACCTCACATAATAACAACAATTGAATTTATTACCCTCACTAAAATACTGGTATATCATATAACTCTCGGAAATATAATAAAACCTACACCGCTCCCCTACAATAAACTCATTAACATAAGCAGTGGGAAAACCCACACAAACCCGGCTTCCGCTATTGTATTTGAAACATATAAATGCTGTTGGATGTTCCTAAGAGTTAATATTTGCTAATAGCCCACCTGAAGATGTTGTAATACAACGAAACCTAGGTTGTGGTAAAGAACTTAAAGAAACTAGAAATAATACTACATCATGTAGTTTCATTTAATTGTGAATAAAATTTAACTTAAATAAAAAAATCAAACTGTCAAGTACAATTATTTTTTAAATTTACTCTATTTTCATTTTGAAACATTTGACCTTGTCCACTCTTACGATGCTTGATATTACATCAATAGAATAGTATCTGAAATATCGGACAGAGTCTATTATATAGGAAAATTAATCTTAAAATCCCTATAAAAATTATTCTATATTTGCTATTTTGTGTCAATTAATCGATGCAATCTTCAAATTTTTCTCTTCAAACCGCCACGTTCCCTAACGATGGTTTATAAACGTTTTGAACGTTGAATTTATAAAATTCAGGACAATTTTCTTAAAAGTATTTTTCTGCTGATGTATTTAAAGTATCTGACCTGTTCCCGGACTTTTATTTACTTTTAGCTAAAATAAAAGTTTCCCTCTGTTAAATACAATACAATGCCCACTACGAATAATACTTGCAATTATTGCAAAACATGATTTCATGTCTTTTATATATGTTTTCGTGACGTACAATACATCAACAAAATTGTCTGTTAATCAACCAATAAAAGCGAATCTATCTGATGATATCCTAAACTATCCTTGAGCTTCGGGTCATCTATTATATGACAAAGATTGCTTGAATTTATGTTCGTGGAAATATTTTAATTAATCATTCAATATATATCGAAGATTTTTATTCGTTGCAATGATGAATAATATTTTGAAATTATTGCTATAATGCCATTTTTGCGCAGATCTTTGATGTGATAGGCGAATACTCTCTCAATTTCGTCCAATGAAATATAAGGTTTGCAATATGTAAAGATATTCATATCACTACTAAAATCCTGAAACACTGCACCCAAGTCTCGTCCTAGTCCGTCACTATACATACTAATTTCATGTTTAAGAATGCTCAGTTTTGTGTTTCTGTTGGTAGTAATCTAATTAGGGGTTTCATTTTTATTTGTCGTGTACCAAATATCTGCTTAGAATTACTTTTCATGTCTTCTTCAAAAACATATATTTTATTATTAGTATTTTCGAATTACATCTTCAATTTTTTCATTTATATTTTAACCAGATCCAGTGCCTTGTATTTTCCAATTGACGCCGTTTCTTTTTCACCATCTACTTTGTACTTATGGGTATTTATTCCTAATTGTTAGCATTGTACCATTTTCTTTTTTCGGTTGACGACAATTGCTTATGAGTAAGGAGAATTTGACTTTCTTTGATATATGAGCAACGTTGTTACATCAGTGAGTGTCATTCAGTCAGTATTGCACCCGTTAATTTCTTTTATTAATTTATATCTTATCATTACAATTTGTCACTAGCTACACCAATACCACTAGCTACTATAGTTATATAACTATTATTTACATTTTACTTGTCCTAGAGTTTGTCTGCGTGATAGGTATTTTAGAAAAGAATAATGTTATATAATATAAAAATTTAACACAATGTGAATAAACTAATCAAAATTATTTTAAAAAACATCGCGGCAGATTGTAAACTGGTAAGTTTGTTTAGAATCCAACAGCAGTAAACAAATTTGACGTTTCTATTGTTTGTGTATAGTTTTGGTACCAACATCTGTCCAAGGTTAACTTGCGGCTATTAATCGATTCGTTGTTTCATGTAGATGTAAGTGAAATTAAATCATATATGTGAATAAAGTGTACTTATCGTAATTTATACGTAATAATTAAAATCGTCTTAATAATTATTCCATGCATCTGTCTCCCTCTAAAGAAGAGTTAATACAAGCAAATCAATTTTAATGAATTTTTATACCCAACTCACCTACCACACTAAAGTTAAATTTTCGGTGTCCAAAAATATGGGAGAAAAACGGCTGTAACAAATGAACAAACGGAGGGGTGATTATTCCTATAAGTTTCTTTGTTTTTTTTCCTTTTGAAATAAGACTTGCTGAAATTAGATTAGGAATTATTATAACTAAATAAAATGAAATGAGATGTATTACATTAGCGAAAATGAAATTAAATCTCTAAACTTGTGATATTTAAATACGTCCTTACCATAGTCCTAATAAATTGGTAACAATGTTGGCCTATTGGAGAGACAAGATCCTCAGATAAATAACGTTAGTGGTTATGTTTTTTAACCTACTTCTTCTCCGTCGTTTCTTGGCAGAGCGGTCGTAGTCAGCATATAGTACTATTATGGCTGGCCTCTGTTACTTGCCTCACGATGCCTCTCCATCTCTCCTTATTTGTCGTCGCCCTATTGCACTCATACAGGATACCGCCTATAGCAGACTTAATCTGTTCTGTCCACTGCATCGACAACCTCCTAGGTGATCTAAAGAATGTAGATTTTAACCCACAGCCACCTGAAATTTTTCAGATATTTTCTCCCATTTCCATCACAAATATATATTTGTAATACCAAGTGGTTATTGTGGGTTACGGATACATTTTTACGTGAACTTAAAAGAAAAACCTTTTACTGCATCGATAGTTGTGTAACCTGTCATGTTATTTGTTTAAGTGATAGAGGAGCCGAGAAGTGTTTTTTCCGGTTGGAATAACGTCTGGAGCAGAACATGTACGTACGCACAAATCTGGGTTTTGGGAACTTTTAAGCAAATGTTATTCTAGGAACATTTTGATACTTAAAATTTTTAAATTGCTTTGATTTATGTTAATGAAAGCTGATAAAATAAATAAACCCAATATTTGGTAAAAAAACAAAAAAATGGCATTAAGCATGACCCCATTTTTTCAAAACTTCCTCGAAGATCGGGATTTAAAGTTTGCAACTTGAATATGTATTTAAATTCTCTCCAAGTTTAATTATCCTCCAAAATTCAAGTCTTTATGTAACATGATCTGTGTAAAAAAAGGTTGCGATAAACAGATAGGTGATATCGATGTGATTCCACTAGTGTTCTTTTTTCTAGTTTTGAAACTAAATTCTTAAAATAACTGAAACAAGACAATGAGATGTAAACGTGGTAGAACTCGGTCTACGAGGTTTTCGTTCATACTTAAGCGTGAGTAAACATTTAAGCATATACAGTACATTTATTACGTTATTTATTCTTAATAATTTTATTTTTTACCATTTATAGTCCATTCAAATTGAAGATGGAATGTTTGTAAACAATCGAATTTGACAGTTAAAATATGGTTGGCACAAATATAATATTCGATCAGCTGACAACTATTTGTAAAATTCATTGCATTATTTCCGGAGTATTATTAAAATATATACATAATCAAAATATTAACTTCAGAAAGTCTCACTATAAAAAATGTTATAAATACAAGTATTATACCATTATTTAATTGATACGAATTCTAAAATTTTACACGGAAAAATTGGCAACCCTCCACTTTTTTTGCGAAATAGTCAGGCGTTTCAAACAATTTGTGAAAATAATCAAAATCTCGACGCTAAAAAAATCTAGACCATATATGCTATTCACTAATTTTATAAGGCGTTAGAGTGAGATAGCTACAATATGTCAGCTTACGCTGCTATATTTGTAGATTTGATTACCTTATACGCAGATATAGTTATGGTATATTTGGGGTATAGATAATTAAACAAACATTGTGACATGTTATTTTCTTTTCAAATAAATGTTGGTACTAAACTATTTTTCAATGTAGTCTACAAATTATATATGCAATTTAGGATAATGTTTCTTTTAAAAACTTTAATGTTAAAGTCTGTTAGAAATTGGCCGCCCATTTAAGGATAAGATGGCCATTTAATTTCCGACTCATTTTTCCTCTCCCTTTGCCTTTTCCGTTACTTTTTGCTTTTTTATCGTACACGTTTTTCTTTTCCGTTTCTTGTTTCTTAATTTTCTTGCCACAAGAATTACAATAATTGTTGAATGGAGTGCAATTTATATGCGGCCATAATTTACAAACAATTCATAGCAGCTAATCTTTTATTTTTTCAGTTTCGTAGTAATTTTCACCGTATTCCACGTATCATATAAATTATTTTCGGGACCATAATTTTCACCGGCTAATTCTATCGTTTCTTCCTCAGAACTTGAATATAATTTAATTTTTTGCTTTTCAATATTAAGATTTTTCTTCATAATCTTTTTATTTTTACTTTCTCTTTTTTTTCTCTAATGTAATTTTGGGATGCGAGTACCTTTGCTACGTGCTTACACATGTTTCCGGACGTTATTAAGCAGTTCTACAACTGGGTACATATCAGTCAAGTACTTTGAAGGCGTATCCTTTTGTGAGCATCCTCATTAGATCTTTATGTTAAAGGCACTGTTGGCGGAAGTTCTTCTTGAACCCGTTCAGACGTAGGAACCTCAAGTATAATTGAAATCTCTTCAATAATTCTGTCATTTTTATTATTATCATGTAAGCATTATCTGGAAAGTATAATCTGGAATCTAAATTTAGCGCCATTTATGAATTTGTTATTCGATTTGAGGTTATGTTATCAATGGGTTATTGTATTCAACAAAAAAATGGTAAAAGCATAATCAATTTTATAAATATTAACATTACAACATCAAATATCAATATGCTAAAAAATCTGAAGTAAATTTAAATTTTTAAGATAAAAAAATGCTTTTTAATTTTTTTCAATACCACAACGTACACAGCAAAGTACATGTTCGGGTAGCAGCCGCTCACTAGATTTAGCTACGTCGTCTAGAGTAAAAACAGTGACATTTTTCAATTGGCCATTTCATGTGAATTACCCTACTATTTTAAAACCGCACTTTCGTTGGAATTTCATAAAATCCTCAGTTTATCAGATAAAGATATCTGCTTCATATCAAATAAAAATACCTGGTTTTTGCTTAGGAATTTTGCGGGATAATTTGTGAAAAAAAAATAATTGGTTTTATTTTTTCGCCCAATTGTTAGCGGATGGCTGTAATTGATGCAATTGAGTGTAATTTGAATACATATGCACTAGTGACACAATACGATCTGTATGCACTGTTCGAGCGAGACAGATATATGTTATGTTCACATTTTTTTATTATCGATAAAAACTACGTCGGAACGGTACCGCCAAAAGAAAATGCAATATATAGGATTACACTACAAGTCAAAGCGTTATGACAATGTTTACTGCATATTATGTCATTAACTTTTATTATATGTATGTTTAGTAAAACTAAATTATTAATTTTTGCTTTGAGGACAACCAATGCGGATCCGTATAATCATCCGTCAGTCTTATCTGTTCCACAAACACGAAACTTCATAATGGTATTGAAGAAGCCATATAGAAATGTACATAGAACTAAATAAATTTGAATTAATCCGAGCCCCCAACTAGTATAATTATTTGCAATACTCATTATTTATATTATCACAATTCTTATGTCAAATTGCTTATAGATTCAGGAGATCAATTATATTTTTTTGTTAACTGTGTATTCGCATGTATGCCAACTTTTGGCGCGCACCGCTAGCAAAGAGAACAACGTGACGGCGAAGCTTCGGTGTTCCAGTCCGCACTAGCGAACATATTTTACTATTGGAATTTTGAACGACTTTGACGTTTGCAATATTGCCCGCTGATTTTTTGGCGTTTTGTAAATTGTTTTCATTACTTTGTATTACATTAAGTTTATTATATTATTGTTTGTTTCATAGCGTTAAGTTCGGTTTGTTATATAATAATATGCGTTATTGTTAAAGTGTCTTTTTATTGTGTAAATAAAATGGCGTATGTACCAGGTACTAGCGGCGGGATTCTAACATTTTCATCGCCCATGAAAAATCGCTCTAAGAAGAATGCTTTAAGCTCGAAAGAAAAAACCACTTTAATAAACGTATATAAATACGTAGAAAAGATTACGCCCAAGGAAAAACACATTTACAAAAAATACGTAGCAATGCAAATGGCTGAAATTACCGGTGTTGGTCTAAGCACAGTGTACAATACAGTTCGGGAATATAGAAGAAGGACGCATCCGCTCGCCTTTGCCGCACCCGCCAAGATTGACAAAATTTGAAAAATTGGATGATCTAGAGCTGAGCGCGATTAGACGTAAAGTCCATACTTTTTATTTTAAAAATGAACTACCTACGATCGACTAGGTTCTTATGGAGGTGAACAACGATGAGGCCTTACCTAATTTCAAAAGGACGACGTTCTACAATATTTTAAAGAAATTGAAATTCACATACCAGAAACGCAATAGAAAAAGCGGAGAATCTGATATTTCTGTGATATAAGTGTGATAATCTGTAATTGTTATGATGTATGTAGTGTATTTATATTAAATATTTTAGTGATTTCACGTTTTAAGTTCACTGTGATGTGATTCATGTTCATGTGCACTGTGGTTAATTGTTTTCTGTGAAATAATAAAGTATTTGTGGTTTTTTTAAATATAAATATGTATTTTGTGTATTAAGTTCATTATGATTTGATTGTAACACTTTAGTGTAATTTTTCTATGAAATATTAGTGTATTTCTATATAGTAACGTGAAATATTAGTGTACTTTGTGTATTTACAACATACATTTTGAGTTCTTTGTGATGTAATTGTTGTATTTTTTTCTTTAGAATGTTAACGTATTTGGTTTATTTTTACACATCAGTGTATTTTATGTTTTTAAAAGTTGTTTTAGTAATTTCTTGAAAATTAAGTAATACTTGTTTTTTTTTGTAATAATTTCATTTTCTGTGTTCTACTAACATTTTGTTAAACTACTATTACTAATATACTTAGAAAATAAAGTATCATTTGTTAGTATGATAGAATATTATTTATTAGATAGACAGATAGTTGATGAAGGTTTGCCAAGGGTGAATTACTATATATATATATATATATATATATATATATATATATATATATATATATATTTATATATATATATAAATATATATATGTATATATATGTGTCTATATTTCTTTCTTTAGTATAATTTATGAATGACAAAACTCGTGTTTAAGTCTCTATGTTAAAATTTAAAATCACAACGTGTTAACAGATGTATAGCATGTATATTAAATATATCCCTCGATTACCTTGATGATCTAAATCTCACCGCGTTAGTCAACATTTCACGCGGTCGTGGCTGCGGCAAAATGCAAATTTAGCATAATACTTTAAACAAATTTTATTACTGTTTTCACGTCGCTGCCTTGAACATTTCAATTCATTTAAATACAATTGATTAATTGTAGAAACGAACTTATAACTAATATTTTAAAATTTGGATGATATCATGTAATTTTAGTATATAAATATCAGTCACAGTATAACTCGAAATTGCACTATGTCATCGCAAGAATTAAACTCAAAAGTAATAACAACGTACGAAATATCAGTTTTATTAATTTAACTTTCAATTGCTTCAATAATTGCAGGGGCACCCAGTGCCACACTCGATTTTGGTGATAGAAATCCATACAATTCACTTCTGTATTAAAAGTATATTCGTTAGATTTGTTCCTTAAAATATGTACATGAAATTGTAAAACAATTTATTATTAATGTTTAAACGTAGCCACTGCCGATTGAAAATGTTGACGTCCATGCTCATCTTCTTCGAACGGATCAATTTTCATACATTAATCCACAAGTTAATTTGCAATTAAATGAAACTACGTGATGTAGTATTATTTCTACTTTCTTTAGGATCTTTATCACGATCTAGGTTTCGTTGTATTACAACATCTTCAGGTGGGCAATTAGCAAAGATCCTAAAGATTCTCCAAGAAACCTAAGTCATGGTAAAGAACTAAAAGAAAGTAGAAATAATACTACATCACGTAGTTTCATTCAATTGTGAACAATGAATTTCTATAAAATTAACGGCAAATATATTCAACACAAGTTAATTACCAACACCAAAATTATCGATTTTTATGCTTATTGCATAATTATAATATTTTTGACGACATTAAATTTATAAATATAAAATACGCGCTTTCATACATTTTCATAGACCTGATTCGACGTTATTAGATTAATTTAGTCGAATCAGTTCTATGATGATGTGTGAAGGGGTATTTTAGATTTATAGATTTAATACAATTAGAATCGTTATATTCGATTCATTATTGTTTAGTTAATAATAACGCTGAAACGGCGATAACACGGCTAGAGTTTTTTTTGAGAAAATATTTTATATATATAGGAATTTTGAAATTAAAAAAATTAAAAATTGCAAAAATGATTATGGAATAATTAAAATATTGCCAAGTTGAACAAGATCAATCCAATAATTATGTATTAGAATGTATTACCGATACCAGACACTTGGGCGTGCGTCTTTTACGCAGGTATAATTCAAATAATATAATGAGCAGCTCTGCAGTCTGTATTAAACCATTTTGTCTGTGTATATATTGCAAGGAATTTTTATAAGATATACGTTATAACAAACATTAAATTCCATTCTATCATATATATTTTCGGCGGTGTAAATTTATAAACTTCAAAATCGAATGCGGTTTCAATTCGACCTTAAAATAAAACAGAGATCTTATTGAAGGAAAGAAAACGTAGAAGTGTACACATACATAAACACACACACACACATTACATATAATATATAAATATTTAACCATATACATATACATACACATATATATATATATATATATATATATATATGTGTGTGTGTGTGTGTGTGTGTGTGTGTGTGTGTGTGTGTGTGTGCGTGTGTGTGTGCGCGCGTGTGTGTGTGTATGTGTGTGTGTGTGTGTGCGTGCGTGCGCGCGCCCGCTCGTATATACTTATGATAAATATTAAAAAGCAAAGCTAATATTTAGCTGTTTAATATTTATTGCAACCAGCACTAATATTGATCTTTCTCAATTTTGAAGTTTCACATGAAATAAATTACAATTATTTCTTACCATGATAAAACGAAAATAAATAATGATAATGTATTCAATTTAACCTTCTATTTTATATTAGAATAATTTACATCACTAGGTTATATATTCTTAAACCTTCTTAATTTTTTGAACTTTAGGAATATTTTCTACTAAAAATGACAATTAGTTGTAGGTACATTATAAATATCTGTGTATATATTACAGATTAAACTTAAACAACAACACAATGAAATGAAACTACGTGATATAGTATTATTTTTACTTTACGAAAGATCTTTGCTAATAGCCCACCTGAAGATGTTGTAATACAACGAAACCTAGGTCGTAACAAAGAAATTAAAGAAAGTAGAAATAATACTATATCACGTAGTTTCATTTAATTGTGAATAATGAATTTCTACAAAATTAACGCCAAATATACTCAATATTAAATAACAACATTTTTGTTTCATTTTCTGCTGTGGAAATTTACTTCTTGGCAGTGATCCACAGTTATTTAAAGGAACTTCAGAACCCGCACAAATGCCACGATACACATATTATAATGTGCCAACGAGATTTTGAAGCTCAAGAAAAAAACTAAATCTAGCGGGCAAGTTTTTTGGTACTTTCGCAGTTTTTCTTATAGCCTTGTCGAATTTTGCAGCCTTTCAGTTAAGATCCACAGTTAATTAAGATAATACTATTTGAAACCTGCTTTTAATTTGAAAGAACAAATTCAAAATGAATGAAAGTGTATATTTTTACTTCCTTTTATAAAGTTACAATTAATTTTTTTCAGTAATGTTATAAACCACGATAATATTTTCTAGTATCATTATATCTCTCAATTTAGTGTATCCCAGAGCTTCATTTTATCAATACTGGATTGCCAGGCTTCTGCTGAACGACTATCCCTTTATTTTTGCCCTTCAGCAAATATTTACAATAAGGCTGATCCATCGAAGAAATACTCTTCTCGTTTCTATTATTAAGCATATAGACAATCTTAAATAATTTTTTTTATAAAAATATTTGCAATTATATTTTGGAAATTTTAACCGTTGCAGTAGTATATTGAGTCGATACAGTCTTACAGCCTTAAAGACATGACGTACCGTGAGGTCGCCGGTTTGAATGCCGGCTGTTTATAATGATGCAATTATAATCTGAGTAAGTTCAGTTGCAATAATTTAAGGTAAGGCAAGGTTTATCTATTTATGAAGCGATAAAGTGAAAGTATCTTTAGTGGAAAATTACACAAAATTCAGTGTGTATATATGTGTGTGCATGTATTTTATATATATATATATATATATATATATATATATATATATATATATATATATATTTATATATATTTATATATATATATATACACAGAGAGAGAAAGAGAGAGTCTTTAAGTAATTATAACTTGATCCAGTATAATTAAGTACATCTTGTACTCTTCGTTTCAATATCTGTTGTACTTTGCTTTCTTCTCGGCTTTTTTCTCTTTTTCTGAAGTTTTATCTCTTTTTGCCATTAATTTTGTCAGCGGATTATGTAACAAATCCCAGGGAACTTAATTTAGATATGTATAAAATTGGGGCGCATAGAAACAATGACGTAGTGCTAAAAAGGATATATATATCCTGTTGGCGATGTTCTGACAAAGCAGCAGGTAGGTGATACATTAAAAGCATGAAATATTTTTGAAATTTAAGTACTGATATTATGATTGGGTTAAAACTTTAAAGAAAATTATTTATTGGACTGTTATTATTACACAGGATACTATAAAATATATATTTATGTATATATATATATATATATATATATATATATATATATATATATATATAATGTTTACATTACATTAACATATATACTGTGTAATAGGTTTCATTCCACTGACAATTTTCTTTAATGATGTGTTTCTGTTAATGATGATGTGATATTGTATAGTCCATAACCATCATATGGTGTCAGATTTAAACACTGTTAAATATACAGAAATAAATTGCGCCATTCTCAAGTATTTGGCTAAGTTTCAGATAGGGATAATATCACTTTTGTTATATACTGGTGTAATTCCAAAGAACTCAAACATAACTTAAATATTTTATATATAACATAACTTAGATATTTTAAATCTATATATATATATATATATATATATATATATATATATATATATATATATATATATATATATTGTTTACTACATATTTTACAATAAATACAATGATGCTTTTTCTAAATTTGTCTATAGCATATGTCTATAGCATTAATAATAATTTCTTTGCACGAGGGATGTAATTTTTTCAACAATATATATCTAATATATTTAGGCGTAAATAGCCGTATCACAACTTCCTTCGAGTCGAATTGTTTATTATTGGTTATTAAAAAAATTAAATGAAATATGAAAACATACAATTAATTAAAGAATTGGTCACTGCACCATAATTTGTGCCCTATTGACTTTCATAGAGAAAGCTTTTTATTTTCAGGACCCTGCTACTGCACCACGGGCTGCGCCCTGTGAACTGTAATAGGAAAGACAGATATAAGGTAAATAAATATATTAGGCACTGATTAAAAAGTAAAGTAATTATGTAAATTATATAAAAATATTTTTGGAAGGAAAAATTTAGTGCTGTAAATTTAATCATAGAAACTCTAGATTATTTATAAATGGATTTTCATTGGGAATTTGTTTAACACTTGTGATGAATGTATTAAATATAGTAGAATGTATTACAATCAAAATATGAAAGTATGATTATGTGTAAATTATTTTAAATTCATTAACAATATTCTTAATACAATTGACCTGCAAATAATCTTTATTTCTTAATGGTTTATATTCTCATGAAGCACTCAGCACACATTCGAACTTTTTTTCTACATAATTACTTCTTTGTATACAATACTGTTTAAAAGGCACTGATTAAAAAGTAAAGTAATTATGTAAATTATATAAAAATATTTTTGTAAGGAAAAATTTAGTGCTGTAAATTTAATCATAGAAACTCTAGATTATTTATAAATGGATTTTCATTGGGAATTTGTTTAACACTTGTGATGAATGTATTAAATATAGTAGAATGTATTACAATCAAAATATGAAAGTATGATTATGTGTAAATTATTTTAAATTCATTAACAATATTCTTAATACAATTGACCTGCAAATAATCTTTATTTCTTAATGGTTTATATTCTCATGAAGTACTCAGCACACATTCAAACTTTTTTTCTACATAATTACTTCTTTGTCTACAATATTCTTGCTTTATCTTATCCATTGGTATAACATATGCTGGTATTTGCAATTTTTCGTATTCAGCTGCAAATGTTTGAACTTTATGTTTAAGTTAAAAATAAACATATAGCTTTCATGTCAGTTGGTCTATTCTTTACAAGTTTATTATATAACTAACTCAAGAGCTATTTGAGTGGTTTTCATAAAGTTAAAATTATAAATTTTATCTAATTACTAAAATATGTCTCCATCTAAGTGAAATCGCAATTTAGTGCAGTCTCTAGTGTTTTCCGTACATGAGTATTCATAAGATCATTTGTAAATTTAATTTCATTGCTAACATGAATTTTTATCTGAGTGAAATTTTATTGAGGCAAACTTTCTAGTCTTTTTTTTGTCAACAAGTAAATACTAGTGTCGTGTGATCTGTTGGAAAATAAAAATCAAAGTTGACGTTTACTGGAGCATGAAGCGTCTGTTTAACGAATTCAATTGAAGTGCCATTCTATATGAAGTTTTTTTGCCATTGAAACACAGTAAAAATTTGTTAGGAAATATAAATTTGTTTTCTGAAATACTAGGATTTTCCAATGGAGGATTATTTCAATCTCATTACTGAATATCTCTCATTTTCCTTGTAACTCGCGTTAATAAATAAGTTTCCTTGCACTTGTCGTCGATTTAAAATTTATCGCTTTTATTTAAATTTAATTTTTACATTTTCCTACACGTTTTGGTCGTATTACGATTTTCCAGTCAAAAACCGGATATTTCTAACCAAAGTATTATTTCCTTTGACTCGTCAAGGCTGCCACACAAACCATTTAATGGTTAGAATAAATGAAAATAATCAATGTTTTCGTCTTGAAACGAATCATTCCAATTTTAGAGTCACTATCGATATTTACTTAACAAGTTTGGGCATTCATTACGTCTGTGCTTTTTTTATTTCAGTCATATCAGATGATAGTAGGCATGTTCAACCTATTTGTTTAATGGTTGTTGAATGTTAGTGATGTCTTTAACCAAAAAAGAATGTTTATTACGGAGTTAGTAAAGTAGTATTTGTATGTTGCAGTAATATTTTCAAAAACGTTTAATTATAATAAGACTAACGACAATATTTCTTGAAACATTGCGAGTCAATTTCAGTGTTATTTTATATTTATCGGACACTCTAATAGTAACGTTAGTAGCCGTTACTAAGAGGGAGGTGAACGCATTATTCTGCTTGTTTCCCTTTACTCGTTTTTTTGTCGTACGTGTTTCAGTTACAATAAAAGCCTACACTTGAATGTAAAAAGTCTACACAGTGAATACTTTCTTTTATGGTTAAAAATACTTAATTTATACAGGAAAAATGCTATTTTGCCTTCGGGAAAATCTATACCCACTTAACAAAGCAGCGTTACACCAATGTAAAGAGTGACCACCTAATATAATGTTTATTGTTTTTTATACAATTTTGTTGCTTAAGTTTCCTTTCATATTTGTGATAATTTGTGCTCCTGTGGGAAATAAAAGTGGGATGAGGTAAATACTAGATTTCCATACGATATATCTCAGATAAACTATTTTCATATCATTGTAAATACATATAGTGCTTCTCGTATGTTTGTATATACATATTCTAATAATTAAATAACATATGCTCAAATCATTGCATGATCTTATTGCTTTAACCTTAAATGATTCTTCTTAGAAAGCTGTTCAGTTGAGGGATGAGAATGGTATACTAATCTATAAACTATACTTTAATACCGTGAACTGGCGTATATTGCAATATATATTTGAAATAACAAAGAGTGAAATATTATCGTTAGATATCTTCGATTGTTTAGAATATCTAATCATTTAATACTTGAACGACTAACATTTTATTAAATACACTTAAATGATTCCATCAATTTATTACGTGAACTGTAAATGATTTTTTTTGGAATGCAGTTTAGTTCAGAGATGACGACTGCTATCTTGTCTTGGTATATTGTTATTTGATAACCTTTAATTCTTCAGGATCTGTCACGTAACATTTCAACAAGTAGTAATTTGATCATATATACATAAATGATTCCCTGATCTTGTTATGTAAACTGTAAATGATTCTTCATACAATGTATTTCCGTCAAAGAATAAGGAGGGTATTCTTTTTGACAGAATGTACTTTAATATCGTGGCTGACATTAGTCGCAATTTAGAATTAAAATAGAAAAGAATAAAGTTTATTATTTGGCAATATTTCATTTTTTTAGAATCTGTAACGATATAATACTTGAAAAAGTCTAAATTATTAGTCAATATTTCAAGAGGCCTAAGATAAGTCAAATCATTACCTAGGTTTTGAAAACGTCCCATTTTATTGACTGATTGTTCGGTTATATATAGATAACAAACATTTCTCAACTAAGAAAAGCAGAAAATGATTTAAATTGTTCGTGAAACTGCAAATAATTGAAATACGGAAAATGGTTACAGAGGAAATATCAGCATTTTCAGTGGAATTTGAAAAGAAAGAAGGGGAACACGAGACAAAAAGAGTGAAATCGGTTATTCCTTCTTATTAATTGTATAACAGTAAATTTTCTTTGCGATTGCAATAACTAAATAATAAAAGTACTTAAAGATTTTACAATTATTAAGAATTTGTATTGAAGAAAATATTCGACAGTTAAAATTGTTCGTAACGATACAATAGATTGACAAGATGGCTTTATTTTTTGTTACCAGTGTGGGATTTTCTTGTTAAATTTTTTTCTCCATTTCCATTGAGATTTGCAAAAAAAAAGAATTTAACAAAAATAAAGTGTTGATATTGAACTAGTAAATTTAAAGTATTAGCAGAACATTTAGACGAATCTCGGAATGAACACCATAAAAGGCTGAAAAAATTATAAAAGTTATCATGCATGTAGTGAAAAAAATTGGAACTGACTATAATTACAAAAAAAGGTATATAAAGGTAATATAAAAAATCAGTTCTATGGATTGAAGAAGAAATAGTATACAAAAGTGTAAACTATTTCTTCAGATAAAGAGTTTAGTGTGAAACATACTAATATAATAGACTTTTACAGTTCCAATTGACAAATTTTATTATAAATCAGCGGTTCACAAAACAAGATTCCTTACAATTTGGATAAATAAAACTGTGAGGTGAATATTCCTTAAATCTTAAATTCTAATTGATAACAATTTCTATACTAAACTAGGCATAGAGTAAACTATTTCTTAAAAGTGATTGGAAGTTTCCTTTTTTTTTGGAAACAATTAAAATTACTTTAGTTACTCATTTCTTCTTTCCTATTTTGTATAAATCAGTTAGATAGATTTTTCATGTATTTTCAACGGGAGAAAGGCATTTTCATTTGCTGTTTTTCTGAAGAGTTTGAAAAATTATTCTCTGTTACGTTTAACACAATCGGCAAGTGAATAATGAATAAACAGTGTGTTTTCCATTGACAAGCATCGACAAATTCTCCTTGATAGTTTTCTAACAGCAATTTGCAACAGGGAAAATTTAATTTAAAAAAAAGCCCTTATAATATATATTTAGACATTATATATTGGAACTGAAGAACATTTTGAATATTATTCGAAGCATCTGTATGGTATCAAAAACACGATAATTAAACCCTAACCAGTTTAGATAGAGTAATAAATTCTTCTTCGTAAAGTAAGAGAATTGATATAAAATAAAGAGTACTTCTATTTATTAGTTGATATTCTATATTAGTTGTAGTAATATTCTATTGATTTTTCAAAGCGTTGAACTCAAATTAGTTGCCGATTTTGGTAATGATAATTTCAAAAAGACTTTTCTGGATTTTTTTTTGTGTCTACAAAGAAAATGTTTCAGAGACTACCAGAATGCAAACTTTTAGACAATCATAACTTCCATAATTGAGAAATAAAACACAGCTTAAAAGAAAAACAAATCTTCGTAGCAATATGAAATAAATACTAAAAATTATCATTAAATATAAAGATTTTGGTTAAGCGCAAAAGAATGTCTCACAACTCGGCATAACTTAATTTTTTGAATAAGTTTAAAATAAGAATAAATTACTGATCAAAAAATTCATTTTAATCCAAAAAAACGGGGGGGGGGGGGTACCTGATGTCAATTGTCATAATTTTTTATCACTCGCTTCAAGCAAAATATTATAATTTTCGAACAACAAGTCGCATTAAGAGTTTTTTCATACCTTCAACTGGCTAGTTTTCTAGCATATCATTTAATTTTCCTGCTCTAATTAATGTTATTTAAACAAATACATTTTATAATATATAATTCACAAAAACGAAACGGTGGTACTTCTTGATTCTGATATTTTCCATTTTTCTGATTTCACATTCAATTTGACAGACTTCTTCGTTATATTGCGTGAAGTAAGTTAATATTACTCAATTGCTATAAAATGGTTTAAATCCTATATTTGCGGAATTATATTAAAACTGAATGGACCAATTTGGTGGCTACGACAACCACCAGACCTCGAGACGAAATTATTTTAGTGGTTCGTACTGACACGAGGAATTCTTGTCATTTCTTCTTGATACCATGTATGAACGACCGGCGTGCATAACATTTTTTAAATAGGTTTTTTTTAATATTTTAGTTAATTTATTAATTTATATAAAAATAAATTATTATGTACTGTTCATTTTTCATTATCAAGCCGCCTTTGTGATATATTAAACAACAAATTGGCATGCAATGTGGACCAAAACTTTTACCCTCTTCTCTCTCTATTTTTCCGTATATATATATGTATATATAAATATATATATATATATATATATATATATATATATATATATATATATATATATATGGATTTGAAATATCTAAGTCATGTTATATATAAAATATTTAAGTTATGTTTGAGTTCTTTGGAATTGCACCAGTATATCACAAAAGTGATATTATCTCTATCTGAAACTTAGTCAAATACTTGAAAATGGCGCAATTTATTTCTGTATATTTAACAGTGTTTAAATCTGACACCATATGATGGTAATGGACTATACAATATCACATCATCATTAACAGAAACACATCATTAAAGAAAATTTTCAGTGGAATGAAACCTATTACACAGTACATTTGTAACTGTAATGTAAACATTATATATATATATATATATATATATATATATATATATATATATATATATTTATAGTATCCTGTGTAATAATAACAGTCCAATAAATAATTTTCTT